>CP135567.1:7907300-8006799 GCA_032401905.1 Swietenia macrophylla | reverse complement strand
CCCCCTTCTAATTTATGCAGTAAGCATATATATGGTCTAATCTAACCTTTTGCGGCAGGATTCCTATCTGGTCATTTGCGAAGCTGATTTTTACCTGTTGGCTAGTCATCCCATACTTCAGTGGTGCTGCATATGTTTATGAGCATTATGTGAGACCTTTCTTGCTCAACCCTCAAACTATTAACATCTGGTATGCCCCAAGAAAGAAGGATGTCTTCAGTAAGCCCGGTGATATTCTAACTGCTGCAGAGAAATACATGGAAGAGAATGGGACGGATGCCTTTGAAAAGCTCATTCACCGGGTATATTATCTTGGATATTTGTTTTCTGTATATAGATCCTAACTGCTATATTGCTGATAATGTGGTCTCTACTTGACAGCATTAGCTAATCAGATTGTGCATTTAGCATATAGCAGATAAAAATCTGCTTCGAAGATAATGCGATTCCAGACTTGCTCAACATTTTTCTCTTGTTCTGCAGGCTGACAGGTCGAGGAGGAGTAACGACCACCCCATCTCTTATCACGAGTATGACGATGGTTACTGAGTTTCCCAGTTTTCACCATGTTAACCGTAGTCCAGTTCTTGAGGAAAGTGGAAAAGACACGTTTACTGTTACCAGCATCTTCTTTTGTTGCTGACGCTTCTTCTTTGCTCGAGTAGCAGAAATATATATATATATATATATTGGTTTTGTAAGAAAACTGAATGCCATTACACTAAATGATGTAATTACTATGGTTTCTGTTGCTTTTCACAAAATTTTCCTATGCTAGATGGTGGATCTAAAGATTACCCTTTATCCAACTTCATCATCTAGATGTTCATTTCATCATTCGTCACATGTGATGTTTTCAGCTAGAACGAGCTGCAATTTGAAGCTCTTTTGTCCGGTTTAATGAAATGAAATGAATTGGATGAACGGTTGATAATCTCTTTCGCATAATAAATGACAGAAATTGGGAAAAAAAAAAAGGGATATAATTGTCATTTTGGTTGTAGAGTGGGGCAATAGGATAAACAACGCCATCGAAAGGATTCGGTTGCTGACGTGGTTAAAAAGAATCAGAATCTTGAAAACTCCGCGAACAAAAATAATAAAAATAATGATTAACAGTTAGAACTCGTGGAGGGAAAAAAAGGGGGAGAGAGGGAAGCGCGCGTTTAATTTTGAGAAATCTGCAATTAATCTTATGATTTCGCATCGCATGATTCCATCTCTAATCTCCTGACGAATAAATCAAAAGCTCTTTGTTGAGGCTATGTTGATCGGTTTCTCTAGATTTCATCGTCTGATTCTCGGAAATCGCCATCTAATTGGTGGTAATCAGAGTTTAGGTAAATGTTATCGACATTGCTTTGTTTCCTTATTTCTGGTCTCAGAAGGGGCTTTGATTGTTTTCGAAGGTTTTCTGTTTGCTCACCGAGGAAATTCACCAACGAGAAAAAGAAAAAAAAAAAAAGGAATATCGCTCGATCACGTTGTACTCATTGGTCTAATTAGAAACATAATATGTAATTGTTTGAATAATTTAGATGATTTATTATTTCAATCAAATGTGTGCTAAAATCTTGGAATTTTCATCTGAAAAAATTGAAGGGATTAGATGATGATAAGAAACTATGGGTTTTAGAAGCTGCCGAGCTTTTATGGGGCTGATTGATTCTTCATTTCAGTTGTAGATATTTTGTAATTTTTAATTGTTGATGTGATCTAGGAATGCTATGTTGGTAACTAATTGGTATTTTGTTACTTATCGGTATCATATTGTTATAGATTCTGATTATTTGCAATTTTGGACGAATTAGAGGATTTTCAAGATTGAAGTTTAGAGCTTGGGTATGGAAAGGTGTTTATGAGCAATGATACTGTCAAACAGGTTTTCGTGATTGAATAGATGAATTTGACACTTCAACATCTGGTTGTGGAATTGTGGAGAAGTTTTATATGGGGAGAGTCTGGGCATTGTCTTATTGTCTTCTAGAAATCCAGTTTTGTTTCAATGGGTATTGTTCTTTTCTCGGGCTGGACTTGATATTGCAACCTGGATGGCTTGTTTTCAGCAGAATATTCTTGTTGAGGGGGACACTGAGCAGGTAGTATGTTTTCTGAATGATATTTAGTTTTGTTTGAAAATTTTGCCATCTTGGACATTTTAGTAATTGAAAATCTCATTTGCTAGTTCAAAATCATTGCAAGCCTGTTTTGCATCGGAGGTCTACCAATGATTTTACAGTTGAATGAGACGAGTCTGGTTAAATACCTGATTTCCGCTTTTGTTTTTCTCTTCATTTCATTTAAGAAGGGCTCCTCATCACTTTCTTCTGCATTCTTCATTTGACTCAATAATGCATTACTGTATATAGAAATAAAAACTTATTTTTCTAGATTTATTCCTTCTCTTATTGTTATGGATCTTTTCAATGATTTTCCTGTTCCACATGGGGTTATTCTTCAAGCGAATTTAGCTCATTTTGCATATTTTAGATATAATATGCATAACTTTTCATCTTCACAGGCCATTAGAGTCCTTAAGAAAGGGACATATCTGCTGAAGTATGGACGCCGTGGAAAGCCTAAATTTTGTCCATTCCGGCTGTCTAATGTAAGTTTCTTGCATATCTGAAAGTAAAAATAGCTCAATCCATTAGTTTTTGGATGTTCCTATCAGTGATTTGTGTATATTATGCATTTCACTATAACATTTTAAATGTCAATTACTGTATTATAGTGTTTGCATTGTGGTACTTTTTATCCAGTAGATTACTAGATTGATAATCCAATGTCTCTTAGGTTGTCTCACTGACGAACTCTATTTGCATTTCAACAATTTAGTGTTGGAAAAACTATTAATTCCCATGATTTGGCAAAAACTCAATTCCAGAGCTGGGAATTTTCCATCAATTTCTAGCTGGAAAGACTTGCAGTACATCAACGATTGACTTAATTGTAGGATGGTAAAGGAATCACAAAAGAACTATATGTACTCAAAGGTGATTTTAAATTGTGTAAAAGCACTTAGTCTCCAAATTGTGTCTCATGTCAGAGGGTACTAAATTATAGGGGAACTCTAGTACATGTTCAAGAATTGTTGATTGGAAGGTATGAGGGAAAATAGGAACACATGTGCTTGTAGTTTTGTCTAAGCTGTGATAGATCAAGAAGCATCATGTATTCTATTTTTTTATGCTCAAGTCCTTTTGCCAATTTTTCAGGATGAGACGTTATTGATATGGTATGCTGGCAAAGAGGAAAAGCAACTAAAATTAAGCCATGTTTCAAGGATTGTACCTGGACAGAGAACTGTAAGTTTGTGCCTTCTTCGATTGATGTGATACCCAATTTCTTTATTTTTGTTGTTTCACTAAAAAAAAAAATAAAACATTTTAGAAAAGGCCCAAGTGTATAACAGTTTTCTTATCTCTATGATCTTTTTTCAAAATATTTTCAAATGATTCATTACATGTGTATTTGTGGTCATCATCTTTTCTTGGAGGTTGCATTCTACTAGTTCAATCTTCGTTCAAGTTTCCCTTTTAGAGAAAAAATTTGATAACACCAAAAAAATAATAGAAAAGGGAGAAGCAATAGAAGAAATAGGGGGAAACGTCATAATCTTTATTCGATGATCTTCAAAGTCTTATCACTAAAAATGAAAACAATGCCCTACTCGTAGTGGTTGTAAACCTAAACAAAAAGGAAAGAAATTTACTTCTAATAAGAAATAGAACTCCTACACTGACAATGACAAAAAAAAAAAAGAAAAATCAAAAGAAAAAAATCTACGCCCAATAAGAAAAAGATTTCCTACCTTAACAATAACAATGTAAACAAAAATCAACTAAAATAAGTAACCAAAAAAGACTCTAAACTAAGCCCTAATCTGAATAAAATAAGAAAAATAAAAACAATGCCAAACTATCCTAGCTTGTTCTACATTAAATATATATATATATATATATATATATATATTAGTTAAGGTAATCTGGTGGTTTTAATACTCCTTGCATGTAAGTTGTAGCAATGATCCACAGCTTTTGAGCTGAAGGGCGCCAATTGTTTTGGTCTCTCTGTGTCAATTTTAGCACTATGAGTCCCTAATCTCTTGACAACATAATTTTGCCTCAAACTTCAAACACTTTCAAAAGATGCTTAAACCAGACAATCTCTTTAAAAACTCCCAATGTTTCTTAAATACAAAGGTCATAATTGGTTTCCAAGAAGAAGGGGTCTGATTTCAAGGGTTACCTAAACCAGATACAAATAATAAATGATATTTTCTGTTATTTTGCAGGCAATATTTCAGCGCTACCCTCAACCTGAGAAGGAATATCAGTCATTTTCCCTTATATATACTAACAGGTCCTTGGATTTGGTGGGTATCTTGACTTCTCTTTCTTTTAGCTGCAAAATATTTTCTTAGACACAATGCATGGATGTTTCACATACTATTCTCATTTGTAATTTCTATGGTCCATATTTAGTTGTATAAAAATCATTGTCAAGACATAAAAAAGTCCATGGGGTTCATTGGAAATTGAATGGTAAACTTTGTCTTGCTTATGGTGTCTTTTCCTTTCTTTTTAATTTTTCATAAATACAAATCAGTCTGGAACCCTCAAATCTCATGATCTGTATTGAAGCAGACTCTGTGTTTTTATTTAAGAGACACCAGTTTTGCATGTCTTACTATGTTTGTAAACTTCTATTTCAATTACCACTCCCTTCCCCTCCTCTCCCGCACCCTACAGGTCACCCCCAACCCAAAGCAAGTGCCGGCTTTTCTGTAAAATAGGTGAGACCAGTTTTCACTTCTGGATTTCTTCCCCATCTTTTCATAAGCATTAAACAGAAATAACTCTGTTTTGCACGATGTATTGCATAAAAAGCCAAAATTAGAAAGCAGTATAAGTAGACAATAAGAATGTTGTAACCCCATTGCTGACTTGGTTTGAAGGCTTTATTGAAACTTCATCAGTAAGGACTTTTAATCAAGAATGTAAGTTTGCGTGTGGACAACTCTATGTTTCTGCATGTTTGTATGTGTGTGACAAAGAGAAAGATGCGTAGAGAATAAAGACTTGTGTTCTGTTTTAGTGGCTTCTGATTTCCAGTCTATTTTATTTGAATTTCAGTTGAAGGGCTCTCAGGAGCGTGGGAGTCGTATTTGAATTTTACCATAACCAATAGATTTTACATAAAACTGATAATTCATGCTTAGCATTTTTTTTTATTTCTGTATTTTTCTTTCTTAATGAACCCTGTCCTTTCGTATTTCTTAAAGTTTGAAGACTAAATATATTGAATATATTCACAGTTTTCCTTGCAGTGATTTAACCTTGCTTCTTTTCCTTCTTTTTCTTTTTTTTTGTTCCTCTCTCTCTCTATGACTAATTTTCCTCATTTAAAAACATTAAAAATTCTCTTGCAGTGATATTTAACACATTATAAGTACCTCTAATGATTGGCTTCTTGGTCAGATATGCAAGGACAAGGATGAAGCTGAGCTCTGGTTTTCTGCCCTCAGAGCCTTAATTTCAGAGGGTAACTATCGCAAATCAAGAGGTGATGCAAGAAGTGATAGTATATCATCAGACAGCCCTCGCAGCCATAGTCAAAAGAATTCTCCATCTCATGTATCATCTGCCAGCAGTGATATAATCTATAAGGTTTCTTGCATGATGTACATGAAAATATTATTATTTGCTACTTTCTTCAGGTTCATTTTCTCTACATATTCTACTTGTCCCAGGATTATGGAGACAGCCAACCAGTTCTTATTTCTTATCAGAATTCTCCACAGAATAGATTGGGAAAAGTCTTCTCTGAGGTTTTATCATATACAGCAGCAGCCAAGTCTTATACACAAGCTGAGTCAGTTGCCAAGTCCCTCAGCTTTGTATCTTCTGGCAGTTTAGATGATACAAACAGTCATAGCTCTACAGTTGATTCATTTAGAATCAGTTTATCCAGTGTCATGAGTTCATCCAGCCAGGGATCTTCTCGAGAAGATTCTGATTCTTTGGGTGATGTTTTCATCTGGGGAGAAGGAGTGGGCAGTGGGCTTTTAGGTGGTGGCATGCATGGGGTTGGAATTTCTTCTGCTGCCAGAAGGGATGCACTTTTCCCTAAGGTCCTCGAATCAACTGTGGTTCTCGATGCCCACAATATTGCTTGTGGAAGTAAGCATGCTGTGTTAGTCAACAAACAGGGGCTGATTTTTAGTTGGGGTGATGGATCTGGTGGCAGGCTTGGGCATGGAGTGGAAGCTGATGTTTCTTACCCGAAGCTCATTGATGCTCTAAATGGATCAAAGATTCATTTAGTGGCATGTGGGGAATTTCACACCTGTGCTGTATCACTTTCAGGGGATCTTTATACCTGGGGTGATGGTATTCACAATCTTGGTCTTCTTGGACATGTTAGTGAAATTAGTCAATGGATCCCCAGAAAAGTAAGTGGTCAGATGGAGGGCGTGCAAGTATCATCTATCTCCTGTGGACCTTGGCACACAGCTGCTGTTTCATCAGCAGGAAAGTTGTTTACATTTGGCAATGGAACTTTTGGAGCCTTGGGCCATGGAGATTGTAGTAGTACCAGTGTGCCCAGAGAAGTAGAAGCGCTGAAAGAATTTAGAACAGTGATGGCCTCTTGCGGTGTTTGGCATACTGCTGCAATTGTTGAAGTTACTACTGGAACTTCTAGTTCCGAGGGACTTTCATCAAAAAAGCTGTTCACCTGGGGGGATGGGGCTGAAGGCCAACTTGGACATGGTGATGAAGAACGTAGACCAGTTCCATCCTGTGTAGCAGTGACAGAAGACACAAGCTTTTGCAAAGTAGCCTGTGGTCACAGCATCACTGTTGCTTTAACATCCTCAGGGCAAGTATATTCGATGGGGAGTCCTAATTATGGACAATTAGGGAGTCCAGGAAGCACTGGTAAGCTTCCCACTTGCATTGAAGGCAACATTAGAAACAGTCACATTGAAGAGATAGCATGTGGTTCTTATCATATTGCAGTTGTAAGTTCTAAAGCTGAGGTTTACACTTGGGGAAAGGGAGCAAATGGTCAATTAGGCCATGGAGACAATGAAAACAGAAATGCTCCTGCACTTGTTGAAGCTTTGCTAGACAAACAAGTCAAGTTTGTGGCTTGTGGTTCCAATTTTACTGCTGCCATATGTCATCAGAAATCGGTGTCCATTTCTGATCATTCCATTTGTTCTGGTTGTCATAATCCATTTAATTTCAGAAGAAAACGTCACAACTGCTACAATTGTGGGCTAGTTTTTTGTAAAGTATGCAGCAGTAAGAAATCTCTGAAAACTGCGTTGGCTCCAGACATGAGCAAGCCTTACCGTGTGTGTGATGTTTGTTTTGATAAATTGAATACAATGTCAGAATCTGGATCAACTTTAGGATTTCCAAGGAATTTAAGTGGAAGTTTACATCAGAACTGTAATGAGGTACCTGAGAAAGAGAACATAAGTTCTAGACCTGTTGGATGGAGGTTGGGACTCAAGTCTGTTGATTCATTCAAACAGGCCAAAGATGGACAATCTAAGCCCAACAGGAACAGTAATCATGCTTCTTCCTCTTCAACTGGAAGTTTCCAGTGGGAATCAAGCTTTTCCTTTAGGAATTCAGACAAAACATCTGCTTCTCTTCCTGGTTCAAGGATTGTTTCTCGACCGCCATCCCCCATCATGTGTAAGTCAAGTCCAGCTTGCTCTGTGACAATGACTTCAGCTCCTACCGATCTTGCAAATCCAGAAGTCACTTTTGATGCCTCAAAACAAAGAAATGACAATTTCAACCATGAAACAGTTATTTTAAAAGCTCAGGTAAATCCAAGCATAACCACAAAGCGGTATTATACAAATCTCACAAGTAAATTCTTTGTTGGAAATTTTTCATTGATATTTATGGCCTCAGCCCTCACCAGTATAGAACCATGATGCTACTTGCATCTTTCCATTCGTACCTGTGGAAGCAAACATCTAAGACTATGAGGAGAGGGAATATAGTTTCACTTTTCAACTCCTCTCACAACTGCAAATCTCAATTGGTAGATTACCTTAATTGAGTTTCGTATGGGTATATAAATTAACAGTGTTGTTCTTGGTCATCCAATAATATCAATTCTTTACCTTTGGAGAGTAAAATCCAGAACCAATAATATCAGTCTCCTAATCGATTGGAGAGACTGCTGTCATCACCTGACTTTATTTGTTTACATTTATCCAGTCATTTTCTTAAATCTGTTTTTTCTTTTATATATAGAAGGGAAAGGAAAACTACAATTACCTTTCTCGAATTTCATGTGGAAGTTTTGCTTGTCTCTTGATTGTTGTTTAGTGTCACCACTGTTTTGGTGCTCATGATTGCTAGCAAGTTTGAGACTAATGGTAATTTGGCTTGCAGTTGGAGGATCTTAGTCGCAAATCCCAATTCCTAGAAGTGGAACTTAAAAGGACATTGAGGAAGCTGAAAGAGACAACTCTAATTGCACAGGAGGAAGTTAAAAAAAACAAAGCTGCGAAGGAAGTAATCAGATCTCTAACTGCACAGGTGAAAGATATTGTCATTGCTTCAATCTTGCATTGTGGCATGAATTTAAAATTTTCTGCAAACTAGATTCAATTTATAGTTCCTGTCCATGGATCTGATTGCAGTCACTATTCACTTCAAAGTTTTCTGGCTAATTAGACTCAATTTAGAATTCCTGTCCATGGATTTAATTGCAGTTACTTCAAAGTTTTATTTGAGAGGCATAGGCTGTCAGACTGGTTAACCATTTGGGATTGAAATATATTCAAGTTACAACACAGGTTCGAGGATGGAACATGGGATGTTCACTTGTCCAAGATCTCATGTAAATTTGTCCTGGCTATTTATTATTGATGATACGAATGCCATGAACATAGCATGTTCCCTGATATATATATATATATATATATATATGTATGTATGCTTATTAGTATGCAAGCTCATCATAAATAAGAATGCATGTATGCGTGCACTCACAATTGGCTTACCATTCACCAATATGCTTCTTCATATTGTAAATTCTAGAATCGTGTTTCAAGAAGAGTACATCTCATGTTAGCTAAATTCCCCGTTCAATTATTTTGCAGTTGAAGGACATGGCTAAAAGAGTACCTGACGAGTCAACTGCCGACACAAAATCAAGTTGACATGCTTCACTGAGAGCCTTTTGATCATTAAGTTCTAATTTCGTGAAGCCAGCCAGAGTAGAGTAGAGTAGAGTACCACCCGAAAATTTTCAAGTGGAGGTATTCAATGACTGAATGGTGGCAACCTGGGGTGCAAAATTTGGAAGCAGCCAAAAAGAGTCCTTCGGTTTTGACAGCATCACCCCGGGAAGGATGAAGTTTAGGAATATAACCAATAGAAGTAGAAAGGGGAAGATGAGAAAGTGTATTATATTACATGCTCAACTACAACGAATTATGTAAATAATATTCTGACCTCTGCCCGGGACTCCAATGTAGTACATCGATTATCCTCCTCCAAAACCGTGACTTATCTAGTAGGGCGGAGTTCGATGGAAGCATAATTGAAAAGCTCAGGCCATGCCCAGTTGAACTTTATTATATTTCACAGAGAGATTATTGCTATATATCTTAAATTTTTTTTCCGCATAATGGGATATTAATCAAATAGATATGATGTGTTAAGGTTACTTTTGTTTACTTACAAACTCCTAGTCGGAAGAAATTGAATGTAAGCATACAAATGAGAAACCTCTTCCTAATGGACTTGTGTGGATGTTTTTTTGAATAGCAAAATTTTTTGTCCATACATACAAATTGGTTATAGAAACAAATGTTCGTTATGTAAACTTTAATATAAAAATTTAAAATATAAAACATAAAAAAAAATAAACATACATTACATCTAATAAATTGTACTAAATTCTAAAATTGTTTGTTCTTTGGTTGGCCTGCAGCAGTCACAAGCTCCAATTGACAACTCCCATAAATGGTGGCATGTAGTCCAGTTACCCCTTTTTTTTTTTAAATACTTTCATGGACAATGACTATTAACCTTTCGTATCTTGGTGATGCAATTATATACTGACTTCACTTTTATCCCTAGTTATGCTCCTTTTTTATTTAAAAATAAAATGTCTCCTGTCTACCACTTGGGGTGGTGAAAGTTGATCCAATTGAAGTAGAAAGTGCCGCTAATCTTGTCGGTTAAACTCCCATATACGCCTTAAAATTATATATATATATATATATATATATAAATAAATAAATAAAAAAAAAAAAAGTAGCTGATTCTGGGAATAAAGGTGTAGTTCTACTTGTACAAGCAATGAACCACCTAGACAAACAAGTGATCTGTCATTTTTGTCACATCGGAGGGGAACTTGACAACAGTATATACTATACAGGTGGGATCATGCATAAGGTGAAGTAGACATAAAAACCAAGTACTAATTCAGCAGTAATCCTTACCACCAATAAATTAGCCATTACTTGGAGTTCACAATAATTTATTCACCACATAAAAAGGAAAATGGAAAAAAAAAAAAAAATGAATGTCTTCAATGTTTCCATCACAAGGTACTGGGAGTCTATGAACATAGTGAAAGCACTTCTGTTATCTCACGAGCAACGGATTCCCTAAGCTTTTTAACTGGCTCCTGTTAGTTTCTTGCCTTTGAATTGCAAGGGCCTCTATTGAATTTCAAGTCTGAAATTCAGTCATCTTCGGCTTCATTTTCGTCTGCATTCATAGATTGGGATAGATACTCCTGTGCTTCTGCTAGAGCTGATTCCTTTGCATCAGCAGCATACAATATCTGCTTGATTGCTACTGCCATCTGCATGCATATCATGCATCCAAAAGCAAAATTAGACTCAAAACACTTTAAAAAGGAAAAACAAAAAAAAGAAAAAACCACCAGACAGGCACACTAAGATTGTACTGATGACCATATCCTATCCTGTAATGTTTGATTTCAAACACAAAATTAAGAGAACCTGTACAAACATTATTAGATATTCAATATGGTTGACTTTCGACTTTGATCTTTTAGGTAAAACCAAGTAGATTAAGGATATAAATAAAAGAAAATTCAAGTTCAGAATCCCAAAATGTGTTTCATATGTTGCTTCTGTATATTACAGAACTTCTAATAAACTTATTTGAGGTGAACTTCAAATTTCAATTCCTTGGGTGCTTGGAGATCCAGGTAAGGAGACAAACACGAAATAATATATGCCAAGAAAGGCTAGGCGAAAAACCATGATCAGAAATAAGAAGTCCAGAAACTCTTACAGGAAGATTCTCCAAATCAGGAGTTTGACAAAGTATTTCTATATCCCGTAATTTTGCAAAGTAGAAATCTCTTTCTTTCTCCAAAAGGTCCACGGAGAGCTTGAGATCTGTAATCTGTATCACAGAAGCATTAAATCAAATGATTTCAAGATTCAACATCAAAATTTGTATCTAGATGCTTTAACAGGTCTTCGGATGTAAGGCAATCTGAGAACTAGTTTGCCATCAAAGAGTTCTTTGGTTTAACTTTGGTAAGTAAAATTTTTCAACTGCAACATGCATATACAAGATGAATAAGCATACAAACATTAGGCGATTGACCAATGGCAGAACAAAGGTACTAAAGGTCCTGAATTTTTCTAGGGAACATGTGTCTCCACAATAATGCCAATACCTCCTTAGACAAAGCCTGAACCTCTTGTGAAGAATTAGCTTCATATGCCTTTCCTTGCCTGGGTCCTATAAAATAATGCATCAAACAACAATGTTAAGAATTTACATGAGTTAAATGGAACAAAGAGGCACAAGCAGATAAGAAATTCAGGTTCAAGGTAACCAGAAGTTTTACGGTTGCCAATTGTGTCACCAGAGCCAGCATTATGCATATTGTTTGTTTGCAGTGATTTTGAAATCTTCTGAGCACCCCTTGAGCTACGTTCCTTCCCACCCTTACTTCTTCGTTCCACAGGATTGTAGTTCCTATAAGAAGACCAACCATGTCATTGTAGTAAAAACATTTACAAAAAAAATAAATTTCTGCTAACATAATTATATCCAAAAAGTCAAACAATTCCGATGAGAGGAGATTGGAAGAGAAAATAGAATACTCATTCATAATGCCACCATTTACAGAATCACAGTAGCGTATCAGCCATTGTAAGAACTCCAAGTTGTCAAGAGGTCGGCCTTTAACAAGCTTATTGACTTCAATATGCTGCCATTCAGCAAAATTATCAGTGAATCAATGCAAATGTCCGGCTATACCAATAGCAATGAATTCAGTGACTCATAAGAGACAAAACAACTTATACAAGACTGCCAACACTCTTAAATTACAAATAAACTACCCATTCACATGACACCATACAGCAAACATGAAGCTACAATGCAGAGATCCAGTAGCACATTTGAAATCCACCTCAAGCTTAGCAGAATGCTTCATAAAAAAGCATCTTGATGAATGAAGCGCATGATCCATTCAGTTAATGCAGCAGTATAGATTAAAATTCAGGGAAAAAAAAAACCTTTATGTGAAGATGAAAATATTCGAACACTTTGACTCAACATGTATTCCAGTGAGAAGCATGATCCATTAACTTTATTTTCACTTCTGATAACCTATTTCAGCTGTAAAGTATTTTCAGGTAAATGGGTTGAATACATAATGACAAAGTTATGCACATCAGTACAGGCACCAGTACAACATATAGAAGAAACTATATTGTCATTTTCAACTTGTTAAATACCCCCTCATTCTGATCAAACCTTTGAACACAAAGGTCAAATGCACACACTGAACCAAAAAATATTGTAAAGAGAGCACCAAAAATTTCGTTGGCCAAGCAGCAAACACAACGTCAGCCTTGTAAAAAAAGATGAAACTACCTTCTCAATTTTCAACTTGTTAAATACATCCTGCAGGACCTTGTAATTTTGGATCATATCATATTCCGTCTTTGCATCAAAATTAACCTAAAGCAAACAAGTCAGGGAAAATTTTTCCGTTGTTAAACTAAATAGATTATAGAAGTGAAGATCAAAGGAAAAAATGTAACACTGTTACCTTGTGCATTGGAACAACCCCTGGATAGGTCATGTCCATCATTTGACACTGTACGGCACCAGATGCAGCCTGGCCATAATGTGGTACATACGAAAAAAAAACTGAAAGAGGTAAATATTTCGAAGTTAAAGGGAAAAGGGGAGGAAACGAGACATCCGCTTTCACATACATAATTCCTATCTTTACTAGGTTATTCATAATATAATCAGTCAATTAATGATAAACCGTAACATTGCAAAGCAACTTCTGTCTATTGTTGCACTCACTCACCATCTTAAAAAATACAAGACACCCAGAGAAGATGAAAAAAGTTAAACTACCAACACAAGAAAAGAGGGAGCATTTCAAAGCAAAGCATTTCCTTTATATGATTCTTGACGAAAACTTGCAATAAGCTTTTTTTAAAATAAGAAAAAAAATACATGGGGAATTTCAATCTCAATTTTTTTCCCAAAAATAAGACCAAACCATCAAGCTCAAACTGTGGCAACAATAACTGTAATAATTCGATGACGGAATTTTTTTAATTCTTTCTAGTAACATCGATTACAATCTGAAAACAGAGTGACCCATTCCTATTCCAAGACAACAAAAAGGGCAAAAGGGTATGTACCTCTTCAACGCGAGAGAGATTAAGCTGAAGCCTGTTGTTGATCCAAGTCAATATCTCATTCCTCCCAACAAAATACGCACCGTCCATCATTCCAATGTTGGCTGCCATTTTCCAAATCAAATTCAAAATTCGAGCTCCCAGATATGCAGAAAGACAAATGTAATGAAGTTAAAAAAAAGGGTTGATTAGGAAGTGGTTTAGGGAAGAAGAAACCGAAAGCAGTCTATAGGGGGAAGAAAAAAGCGGGGCACTGGCACTCCTCTGCTCCGAATGTGCGGTTTTTCATCTTTCCCTCTTTAACGTTCACACCCTCCTTTTAAAGAAAACAAAACAACCAACTCGTAAATCTTAATTTTGCTCCCCTATTATTTCCTTTGTATTTTTATCGGCACAATTGTACAATTCTTTTGGTTTTAATACTTACCATACATGAAATATACATACATATGTATGATCTATGATAGCAGATATAGTATATACATACATTAGATTTAATTATAGTATATAGGCCGTTACAACAAAAAAAAAAATTTATGTATTAAAAATTTTAAATAATTTTTATAAAAATATTAATATAAAATATGTTAAAAAATTAAATTTATAATATAATAATTAAAAATAAATATAAAAGGTATATAGATGTGCTGTGATTACACTCATACATACATACAAACATGGATCGAACACTTAAAAAAGTATTAGTGGCTAATATTGTGTGACTTTTTGCTTCCATGTTCTATCGTATATCAATGGTCAATTTTTGGCCCGCGTCCATTAATAATAATTAGCAGTATAATCAACCAACTCTTCCTTCCTGTGTATTTTCCTGTTCTTTTAATATTTTTGGGAACCTAGGATTTCCTTCGGCAGTCAAACTGAACTCTAGTTTATTTGCTTTTCCTTAGTGTCCCCTGCTATTAGAGATTTTAAAAGGAAAATTATGTATAACAAACTTCTTGTTACTATCCAGTTTAGTGCTTGATTTGTGGCTAAATTTTAATTAGTATGTTGGATTATGAATAACTGAAGATGGGAAGACACTTAAGAAGCCCTGGTATCCCTTATGAGAAGGAACGTTTGGATGCTGAGCTAAGGCTTGTGGGAGAGTATGGGCTACGGTGCAAGAGAGGGCTGTGGAGGGTTCAGTATGCACTGAGCCGCATACGAAATGCTGCTAGGTATCTTTTCACCCTCAATTAGAAGAACCCTCGCCATGTCTTTGATGGTGAGGCTCTTCTACGTCGGATGAATGACTATGGGCTCCTGGATGAGAGCCACAACAAGCTTGATTATGTCTTGGCCTTGACCATTGACAACTTTCTTGGAGGCCGTCTGCAAACACTTGTTTTCAAGTCTGGTATGGCCAAGTCTATCCACCATGCTCGTGTTCTCATCGGGCAGAGGCATATCAAGTAAACTTATTTAATCTGATACATGTATAGATAGTGGCAGTTTCATATTTAACTCTTTATAGATGTGCCTTGTTTTCCAGTTAAGCTATGCTGCTAGTCTAATGCTTATGCAGTTTGGATAGTAGACGTGGTTTATTCTTGATCGGTGGTAATTGATATGATGTTGGCATTGACTGTTGCGTTGTGGTATATGCCGTGGGAACACTACCAAGATTCAAATAAATGTTATAGTTCCATAAACCTGCAAAGCTTCTGTGACCTTTGTGTTTGTAATTGATGTTGATGATTCTACAAAATCATATTCTTCTTTAAGTGTATGATCCTGAAATAACGGTGTTGGTATTGTAGAATGGATAAATGAAATGATAATGGAGCAGACAGGGTCCAGGCCCCTCATTCTTTTTAGTTCTGCTAGAAACCCGCTTACCATTGTTGTTTATTAACTTGCCTGATTTCTGGGAAAAGAAAAGGGGGGGATGTTCTCAGTTTATCTATTAGTGAGTTTTGACCCTTCCTTAGTAATGGGTTAATTCAGTAAGCTTTGTTTACAGTAACTTATTTTTAAAGCTTTACATATAAAGTTGAGGTGTTTTAACTACAATTTTGTATTTACCTTGATTGGGCAGGTTGTGAATACTCCATCTTTCTTGGTAAGGGTGGATTCACAAGAGCACATTGACTTCTCTCTTACCAGTCCATTTGGTGGTGGTCGTCCTGGAAGATTGAAGAGAAGGAACCACAAGGCAGCTGCGAAGAAGGCAGCTGCGAAGAAGGCAGCAGGTGGAGATGGAGATGGAGAAGATGAGGACTAAGAGATGGTTTCTTATCTTTGCTTGTAGTTGTAGAATTGTTATCTCATCTAGCATTCATCACCTTCTGTATTAGGCTAATTTTATATTATTACAGTTGTTTTGCCCTTTTTAAAAATTGTTGAATAATCAATTTAAAATTTGGATGATGTTTCTTGCTGTGTCATGAAGGCCATGCCATGCCCTTTTTGAACTTTAAAAGGTAGAAGAGAGCATCAAATTCAGTACCTTGTGTCTTGTTTCAGTTTCCTTTACGACAATGACCAACATATAAAACGACAATCAAGTTGTCCTTGAGTATTGTCCGAATTGACAATATAACCATCACAATCCGTGCTATTTACAATCAACCCAACAGACTAATGTTAAAAGTATGCACCCACACGCACTAACGAGAGTCAACGCGTGTAAGCAGACGTCATCTTCAGAGTCGGATAGAAGGCAAGAAAGGAAACTGGAAAACTTTTCTACAGACGGACAGTAGTTGGTATTTTCTCTATCTTTAACGAGCAGAAGCAGATAACAGGATGACGAGCAAACTTATGCAGAACCCGGAATCAATTTATGATTTCACGGTCAAGGTTTGTTTCACTTCAAATCCTTTCATTTCTGATGTGTTCGTCTTTGGAGACTGTGAGTTCAAATCATTATTGAGTTCTCTTTGAATTTCCATCTTTACTAGTTTTCAGCTCTGTTTGTCGATTCTTATTCAATTGTTTTTTGGGTATGCCTGGGAACCCTCTAATTAGATCTTACTCTTATTGAACAATAAGATTTTCCTTTTCCTTTGATCAGAATATCTCATATACACTTACTTAATAGATGCTAGTTCTTCTATAGCTCTGCTTAAGGGGGCTGTGGCTTATTTTGGGAAACATATGATGAAATCTTAAAATTTCAATGGATTAAAATTCGATCACGCATTCCATAGAGTAGTATTGTCGGGAACCTTCTTCTTCTTCTTCTTCTGTACATAAATATTCGTATTGTTTCCACTCGCAGGATGTCAAAGGTCAAGATGTACATCTTAGCACATATAAAGGGAAAGTCTTGCTCATTGTCAATGTTGCTTCACAATGGTATCAGACGACTGCTTTCTTTATCAATATTGTTCTACTTGTTTTTGTGATTAAGTGGATTGTGCAACTAATTTTTGTCCTTCAATTTTATTTTGTGTTCAAATCTTCTTTGCTGTTTCTGGTACTTTGCTGGCTGATTGTGGCAGTGGGATGACGAACTCGAATTACTTGGAGTTGAATCGATTATATGAGAAGTACAAAGATCAAGGTCTGCATTTTTATCTTGCATAAGTGTTTGATGCTTTTGTTTCCACAAATTTTGCCTGGAGAAAATATCCTTGTGGCAATATGATAAAGCCTTGTTATCTTACTTCTCAACCATCCATTTTCCCTCTATGTATATGTGGACAAGTGCAAACACATTTTTATCCATGTTGATATTTCAATTATGTTTCCTATATTCATTTGAGAGATTGCCAGTCATTGGAGTAAGCGGAAAACATGAGTTTTGAGTTCAAGAGATGATATTGGCAATTTATCATATGTATTACCTGTCTTTGCGAGATATGTAAAAGACATGGCATTTCATTTTTCTTGGTGCAGGCTTAGAGATTCTAGCATTTCCGTGCAATCAATTTGGTGAAGAGGAACCAGGAAGCAATGACCAGATCATGGACTTTGTCTGCACTCGCTTTAAATCAGAATTTCCAATCTTTGAGAAGGTAGATATGGGGAATCTAATTAGTTCTTGATGCCTCTAATGCCTGTTTTCAGTTGTCTGCTTTCTGGCACGCACATGATGAATAGCCTCACTTTTTTCTTTTTCTTTTTCTGTTCTATATCATTGCATTTTTCTTTGTGAATGGCATTCAACAGAGATTTTAGGTAATTTGATCTTTACAACTTGAAATGTTGGATTTGCATTCTTTTTTTTCCCAATCTGTCAACTTGGATTATTGATTCTTAGCATTTGACATTGCTATATGATTTATGATCTGATGTATAACCAACTGTATGTTGCTGGTTTTGGTTTAGATTGATGTAAATGGTGGGCATGCTTCTCCACTGTACAAGTTCTTAAAATCTGGGAAATGGGGTATTTTTGGAGATGATATCCAGTGGAACTTTGCCAAGTTCCTGGTAGATAAGAATGGACAAATTGTTGATCGTTATTACCCCACAACTTCTCCTCTTATCCTCGAGGTAAATCCTAATCTGGTAATTTGTCTAGTTCTTAAATCTAATTTATGGCCTGATGGAAAGTAAAATACCATCGATAGCGTCATGTAATTCACTTACTTCATAAATGTTGCAGCCTGAGATTAAGAAGCTGTTGGGCATCGTATGATTGATGAAATGAAGACTCTTAGGCCTGCAGCAAAATTCAAGAACTTGATGCTTTCTTGTTGTGTCCAGATATGCAGATCCAACCTCCTCTTTTTTTTTTTTTTTTTGGTTTGCTGTAAAATATGAATTTGTGGTGATTGTGAGAATGACAAATTGTATAAAGTATCTAGTCCGTTGTATATAATAACTTACCATTTGTTGAGAAAGTGGGGCTCCATGCTTGGTGGGTCTCTGGGATTGTTTGTTAATTCCATGTCGTTGGTTCCTTGCTTCTTTAGAAAAACATTGCTCCCTTTGACCATTTACAAAACCAGCTAAGCTAAAGCTCAACCTTTTGCGTGTTTCAATCTAAATTATGCCCATAGAAAAGTTATGGGCTCTGCTTACTGCTTAGCATCTTGACCACTTCAATTCCACACCTATTCATATTCATGTCCCTTTGGCTGCCGCGTACAAACCCAAGTGCAAGGCCGTTGAAATAGAATTTTTAAAAGAAATCCCAGATTTCTAATCAAATTTATTCATCAAAATATTAATTATTTATCAAGTCTTAACCAATATTGCTATGAATATTTCTTCTCTTATAGCCTACGCAAAAAGAAAAGAAACTTCAAACATCGGTATCCAAATACCAAACAGAGGAAACAGAGCGATTACCGAGCAAGAACAACCATGGATGCTGTCAATGTAATCAAAGGCTACAACAAAGTGGATCGCCACCATGAAAATCTATCTCTATCTCCTCCTCATCCTCCGCAGAAACGTCTCAAAGCCATCGTCATAATCTCCGCCTTCGTTTTATTGACCTTAGTGATCGGGTTAATGTTCGCGGCACTCGTTCATGAATCAAACACCGAAGAACCCGAGTCAGAGAAATCACCGTCTCTGTCGTCTAATTCCGCCGAGTCAATCAAAACGGTGTGCAGCGTGACTCGTTACCCCGACTCATGCTTCACAAGCCTATCTTCTCTCAACGTATCGACAACAAACCCTGATCCAGAAATCATCATGAAGCTATCTCTGCAAGTGACCATCAACGAGCTATCAAATATCTCTTCTTTGATCAAAAGTCTTAACGATCGTCTTCCCCCTCAAGCTGCTTTAGTGGATTGCATGGATCAGTTGGACGACGCGTTGAGTCGACTGAATGACTCGCTGTCTGAGATGGAGGTGGGTTCCGGACAAGAGAAGATTTTGACTGAAAGGAAAGTCAGCGACATACAGACGTGGGTGAGCGCAGCGATGACGGATGAGGATAGTTGCTTGGATGGGTTGGAGGAGATGGGATCAACGGCTGTAGATGAAGTCAAGATAAAGACGAAAAAGTCAAAGGAATTGCTGAGTAACAGCCTCGCCATCATTGCAAACATGAAGACACTTCTTGAAAAGTTTGGTCTCACCATGCATTGACAACAGTTTCATTTTCATCTTCCATTTGTTCTGTTCACTGTCATGCCTTCTAATATGGTGGTTGTATGGTAAGCTGTAAGTACATGGATATGTGATCGTTATTCCTCCTTTAATTACTCTTTACTGGTGTGCACGTAGAGCTCATGCATCTCTATGGCTATGGTGGCTATTACAATAACAAATAATGCATCGTTCCTTTGTGTTTTGTTCAATCATCATTTAGGTATATGTGCTCTTCTAGTTCAACCCGAGAGTGTGTGGCCCATATTTGATAACCAGTATAGGTATGCAAACAAGTAACCGGGGGTTGAGCATAAACTCAATATGTCAACTCGACTCAAATTCATTTGGGTTTTATTATACATTTGGGAGTTTAGGACAAACATTATCATTGTTCATTAGGATTTTATTATACACGAACATGTTAATTTATTTGAAAAGTCGTTAACATGTAAGACAAAATAGGAGGACATAGAAATCTCTGTCTGCCCAACCAACCATGATTACTTAAATGAAGAAACATGGAGAAGGACAATACTCGAGTATAAATTATTCCCCAACTAACGCACAGAAACCGAAAATGCTCTATCGTTGCAGTAAATTCCTAAGCCATATGTCAACGCCATTGCCGCTGTCCGTTGAATCCAGCAGTTGAGATAATCTTTCACTCAGGTCGTCAGCTTCGCTTTGCAACCTCCTTATGTAATTGCAGGTTTCCTTCAAAACTTCCGATGCCGATGCCTGCACCAAGTTTACAGCAAAACAGACATTAATTAACCCGTGATATTTGATTTAATCAAAGTAATTAACAATCATATATAAGAATGGAAGAACTCTCATGAGCAAAGTTACAAGATTCGTCCTCTTAGATTGTGGGGAATTGGATCTTAATTGGCAGATTTGAACCAGTTTTTACTTGTGCTAGCACAGTTATTCCTTGCAGTGGTGGGTTTTCTGCTCATGAACTTGAAACTCTTGCATGGGAACTTATAATTTCACTGCCATAAACCAGATTTAACGTGCTTTAATTTATTAATCCAACAACTAATCGATTGTGTTTAACATCATTTGTTAAGCATACGCCATCAGCACTGCTAAATTTAATTAAGCATGCGATGTGATTTTCCATAAATGATGTTTCCTGTTCAGGGTTGTCTCTCTCAGCGTCAGCGTCCATCGGACGATACAGAGCTAGCGACGGAGCTCAAGAGTCAAGCCAATGATTTGACATGCACAGATAGAAGATACAGAGACTGTGATCATCATAAACAAATAAATAAAGAGAAGTGTGAGAGGAAAAGAAATTAGAAGTAGTTTGCTATAATATGTGTATGTATATACCGTTCCATTTTGCCTTTGATTAAGCTGCGGTAGCAATGGCTGGAGCTTCAAGATGAGATTATTGATCTCCTCTTGTGTAATTTTTGAAGGTCTTGATGATGATCTTTGGCTAGACATAGCTTCAAGCTTTGATGAACTTGAACTTGTTAGCTCGCTCTCTCTTCACTCTCTCTACTATAATGAGTGGCTGCTGGGGGAAGGGGAGGTTCGAATGGAAGGATCAGGCAGCTTTAAAAAGAGGGTGGATGTTGGCAAATCGACACAATCGTTAGTTGATATTTGATGAATGACCTATACAAACAAAGCTTCTATGAATTTGCTGTTGTTCAATCATAGGGTCAGTGTCCCACAATTTTGAATCACATGGGCCTATGATAAGGTGTGACCTTGCCATTTAAGTTTTTGTCACTTTCTTATTTTGGTTTGCAAGAACCAGTGCAAACATCTAACCCTAATCCAACACGGGTCTAATTTGATGTTAGATGTCTACTTCCTACCAAGATGATGATGACGATGCCGTTTCTTGTTTCTTGTTTCTCTAATGGAAACTTCGAGTTAAGGGCACAGCTTTTTCTCTTTGCCTATACCATTGTTCCCTTCCAATTCTTTGATTGAAGCATTTTGTTTTCTAATCTAGATTCGAAATGGTAGCTACATAACTTGTAAATCCCGTGATTGATGAATCAATGCAATCAATGAATGCATCTTTCTCCCAATACTTAATATAATATACGGCATTGAGTGTTGTCACATTCATGGGTCGGTAGGTGCAAAGCAATTTGCAAAGGAAATGATGATGTGACCATGCATAGCATACAGAAGAAGAGGAAGATGGTGAGTGACTAAACTACTGATTAACGTCGATGAAAATGCCACAACCGAGTGAGTGACGTTTCAAAGGAAAGCCAACAATATGTTGTTTTGGCATCATTTACCAACCTCTCTCAATTTGGCCCCTAATTTCTGCTTGCTGTTGGATGTTGATTCATGGAAATTGATGGTTGTCTCGTATGCCGCATGTCAGTACCAAAACAGTAAGTGCCTGTTGCATATCATGCTCCGTGATATCTATCACTGTTGCACATCATGCTCAGTGACTTCTATATCTCCATCAACAGTCACACTACAGTCCTATCTTTGTCCTCAGACGCCCACTTTTGTTACCTTATTAACGTACACAACGATTATCAACGACAATAACTGATCAACTGTAAAAATGCTCACGGTTCGGCTATAAAATTCTGTTAAACGCTTTCATTCTGAATAGCCAAAAGCAAGCAAAGGAAGGTCTAACTGGCTATCTATAAGGTGTTCTGTTTCATTAAGATCTTATAAATTAGTTGACGAGTCTGGGCCCAAATCAGTCTGTATAGTAACGAGGCCGGTTGTAATTTGATTGAAATATGGATGGTCTACAGTAGCTTGAAAGTTCTGCAAGTACTAGTAGTTCATTTATGGTACCATAACACTACAAATACCAAATATTTTGTGGTCCATTTTACTGCATGCTATTAAATACCATCAACTGCAAGTAACAAGCAAGCCAAAGGGATTTTATTGTCCATGTTGCTTTAAGCAGTTCACTTAAGAGTAGATCTCTGCCGTATATCCTTTCAAATCAATGTTGAAAATGTGTGGCTTTATATCTGGTTATGTTGACCGAGACATACCATATGAGATGATGCATGTGGTGTCATCTCCACTCTCAGTATAGCCGAAACAGGCAAAACCGTAAAAACATGGGGAAAACGAAAGCATACATGCATCAAAAAGAGAGATGATCATTTCCTGAAAGGAAAAAAAGGGAAAGAATTGAGTCTGATGATGTGCAAACCAAACCAATATATCTATTTCAGTTCTATGATTACAAAAGGTTGCAATAAACCTTGAGAAGAAAGAATTTGATTGTTTTCTTTCTAAGAAATAAATGTTTGGTCCAAGAGACAGTGGTATATCATTAAGCTTCTACAATTGCATCAATCGCTGTGTTCTAACCTCCCTGTTCTACACCTCAATCTGCTATACCTCTTGTGGACAAGAATTATAAAATGGAAAAGGGGCATTAATTCTAAAAGCTTTCAGCTCATGAATACTCTATTTTTTAAAATCTTCTGTGCCTCAGCAACAATCAAATGACTGATTCCATTCTGTTTCATCCATTTTTCCCCACCCAACACACTACCTGGAAGTTGTTTCTCTCCCATCTTCAACAATTTCAAGCCCTCACTTGTTTTAGGGAAGAAGCCTTCAGGCCTCAAGCACCAAGCCCCAAAAACGCCAAATAGAACCTCCAAATCACCACTAAACCTCTCAACACCACCATCATAAAATTTGGCATTGCTCATGAGAATGCCGTTAAACAACAGCCTATCCACCCCAGCCGCCAAGCTTCTCCAAACCACAACAAAATCCATTGCATTTAAACTTCCTTCTATTGTTGACATTTGTCCTTGCAAATAATCAAGAGCCCCAACCAAGGTTTTGGACACTGTCCAATTTTCTTCACTCTTTTCTTGCCATTGCTTCCTATTTTTCATATAATCTCGACATAGAGAATCAAACCCCCTCAATGCAACAACTGATATTTTCTCAACCCACTCACTTCTGAATTCCTCCAACTTTTTAATCTCCTCATCAAAAATCCCACTTCTAGATCCGTCTACTGGCCACTCTGAGCCATTATTATCACTAAGAGTTGTTACCAGTTGATCATCATGAGCCAGCCCCATCTCTAGGAAAAAGACATCCTCACACCATTCCCTTAAAACAGATTCAAAATAGCGAGCGGCATTAATGGAGTTTGCTACTTTTAGTAGGGCATCATCATCAGTTAAGGCAGTCAAGCCTTCAGCTTCTTGGCACCTCAGAAGTAAGCAATCCAAAAACTTTTGTATTATAGGTGCACCAGCTAAACTGAGAAACCTTGACCTCAAAGAAATGGTGGGCAATGATCGACATCGATCAACTACAGATGACAGACGCTGAAGAAAGGAACTGGAAACAACAGGAGATTTGTAATCTTCAGCACCAAACAAAAGTGCTCCCACATGAACCTTCATTGTCCAATTTCTCTCGTCATCCATCTCATGTTTTAGCTTCTCTAGTGTGTCACTGAGCTCTACTTGTGCCCATAAATCAAGCCAGTCAGGTCGATCACAGAACACAGACAGAGACGAAATCTTCTGCAAGTTCCCATCTTCTTGAAGGGAAAACAGCATTCCAGACTGTTCTATTAGAGACTTGATTCGTTTATCAAAAGAGATCATCAAGTCAACAAGGTGAAGCCATGATATCCTAGCCTGTGACTGAATACCAGTAACACTCTCTTCATCCAATTGATTAACATATATAGGGAATATTTCTTTTGCCAAGTAAGTTGATAATGCAGTGACCATTGCGGAAGTCCATTCTTCTCTGCAACTGTATCCTACTAGCAATGCTTCATCCACCAGTGGTTGCAATAACTCATCCATAGAGTCAACATAGTCCCTGGTAATCTTATATACAAGAGTGAAAATAAACTCTGGCTTATCAGTCCACTTTGAGAAATGACGCTGGGATGCAACTGCTATAGGATTGACTAGCTCTTCTATTGCCCAAAGTGGCTGGTGCAGAGCAAGCTCCCGATTATGGCCTTCAAGTTGCCTTGATTTTCTCTGTCTCTGCAACTCCTGAAGGCTGCATAAGGCAAGAAAGTTTTCACAGTATTGGTGTTTGAGGTCCCCTTGCATTGAGAAAAGAGGATTAGGAACTTCAGATGGTGTTCTTGCATCTGGATTAGAGGAAGCCATAATGGAAAGTGGTGGTGGCCATCCTAGGGAAGCAAGAAGGGCCCTGTGATTTGCAATTGCTTGGGGTCTCAACATTGCAAGAGCACGATCAACTCTGTGATCAACTGCAGCCACAAGACGTGCCCATTGAGGACGTGTCTTTGTAACCGAAGTCAAAATATCTTCAGTCTGTTTAAGTGCTTTAATAGCAAGCAACCACATGTCCTGTAATAACTAAGAACTTTAGAAGAAAAATAACAAAGAATGTAAGCAAACTATATTTGCATCAGCATTTAGTTTCAATGAAAGGTTCTCACTTCTGAATTCTGTGTAGAGGAGTGCTTCCTTAAGTTTTTGTTCATGGTAGAAGATACAGCATCTTCAATATCACCAACCAAACTGTCAAGCTTCAAAGCTGTCTCTGAAAGACAGAATTGAGAAGAACTAAAGATTTTAATCACATAATAGACCTAATAGCAGAAAAGTTAAATACAAAATCCCTATAGTTTATTAAGTTACAGTTAGCAGTGGACAGTATTAACAATGAATGATACCGCATCATAAGAAAATATAAAAGTATTCACCACATACACAATGGCAAATAACAGTCGATCAATTGAAAGAAAAGCAATGAGATACACTTCCCAAAATAGAAAAATGTCTATGTTAGATGCACCTAAGGTAGACAACAGAGAAGAGGACATCAAAAGAGCCAGATCTATCTAAACCACCAAAATGTAAGACAGATCATGGGTGGCATTTGAAACTGATCACAGTCCTAATTTGTCTAACTCAGCACATACGTAGTGAATTCCTGAATGCAGTTAAAAGCATAATGCGCAAACAAACAAACATACATCGTGTAACAATCAGAGGAAGGAATGAGCTAAATATTTCCAAGCCAGCCATATATGTAAATTATCAATTTTGCAGTTAATGAAAATACCACTTCATGAATTAAAACAAAACTAACAAGATAAAGAAATGCTAACACTTCCATTATTCACTATGACTTTCAACAATTAAAAAATTCACTACTCATTTCATCAGCATGTCAATTCTCATGCTAACTTTTTCAATACATTCCAGAGCAAGCAACAAAAACACAAACCAGCATAAGCTCGAACCATCTCCACCCTTGCCACCTCCTTGGCCAGTGCCGGCAGCTCCTCCCCCAATAACCGCTCCGCTCTCCCTCCTCCTCCATCTACAAACAAATTCACAGTCGTTTAAAAAATACTCACTGCCAAAAATATATGCTCAAAACTTCAAAACAAAGCACAAGTTACATAAACATAAAAATGTATCCAATAATTATAATGACACAAACTTTCAAGAAAAATAGATAAACTTTTCATACATAATCTATAAAGCATACACAAATTTCAATAATGAACACGAGATTTGAACAGAATCATTTAAATTTTACACTCTCTATCAATCATTAGCCGTACAACTATACGTACGAAACCTCAAAACAACATAATGCTAAGCAATCATTACACATACAAATACATATACGCAGGAGAAACTAAACGAACCTGAAACAGAACTAGGAGAGCGAGTGACAGAAGCGAGATCGGTCAACTTAACATTGACGTTGGCGAAGAGACCGCTGACTCTATCAGAGAAGGAAGTGTAAGCCACATGCTTTGATTCGAGTCTTTGATTGAGTTCCTCCAAATTTTGATCCAAATCGCGACACTGAGTTTCAAGCTCGGTAGCGAGGCGTGCGGCGTGCGTGTGATATTCCTTATTTGTGAGGTGATCGTTGAGAAAAGAGAGGGTTGAGGAGGAGAGAGTTGAGAGTGGAGGCAGAGTTTCGGTCGGCGCCATGGTTTTCAGGTCATTTGGAAAATTTCAGCAGCGAGCGAGGGTAATTTAGGGTTTCGATCACGCATGAGAAGCAGAGGTGAAGGACAGATCTGGAGATGTCTTCTGCTCCGCTTTCATGGAAGGGATACCGAGATTCGGTTTGGTTATTCGGGTGGATCCGAAACGAGGCTCAAATGATGGGTCGCTGTTTGGGCTGGCTTTGGACACACAATTGGGCCCATAGAAACTTAAGATTATAAAAGTGAGGCATGGGAGTAAATCGGAGGTTACGACAAATCGTTACGTAATATAAAAGTTAGATGACATGTCGGCCACCGGTGTTGGCAGTTTGCTAGTTTGGAAGTGTTGGAATGGAAAGAATACTATATTGCTTTCCCATTTCCAACAGCATGTATCCCCTTGCTTGTGATTGTGATCCTTTAACTAATGCTTTTACATTGAAAGAATAAGTTCATCCTAAACCAACCCAGCCAATGGAGAGTCTAATTTTCATGATAATTTATTGATAATTATTATTATTATAATATTTTCAAGCGACTCTTAGGCAAGGTAGTTTATCACATTATTATATTAACATAACGAATCTGTTTAATTAGTATATAAGTGAGAAAAATAAATACGAAGAAAAATTTTTTATTTTATTTTTATTTTATTAATAAAATAATTTTATTATATTAAAATTATTTTATTAATAAAATAAAAATTTTTTATTAACTCATTGCTAACAAAAAAATAAATAAATAAAAGAAGTATCTCGCCTGTTTGATATTTTTCTATTGTATTTTTAAGACAGTAAAAAACAAGACAGTAAAAAAAACACGGGGCGGTTGTGGGGTTAAAGACGGCAGTAAATGGCATAAATATCTAGGCAAAGGTAAAGAATTGTTTTCAAGACTGAAATCCAAAGTACAATCACAAGAACAGACAGACGGCGCGTTAGATTCATGATGCACTGCCCACGTGAGCGGCGTAATTTCTTTAGCCGGTGGCTCCCTGTCCACAAATTATCTTAACGATCCGTTTTCGTTGTACAATTTTGTACTTTTCCGTTTTCCCTGAGGGGTCCAACAGAGGATCTATTTTTATTTAACCAAAACTTTACAGAAACAAAGTACAAGAATAAAAGAGAGCGGAGACACTGTAAAATATCGCATGGGCCCTCGGAATTTAGGAGAATTTGATAAAACACGGGTTTTGTTATAATTATATTTAAGAGTAATAACTACAGGGAAGCAGAAACTGAGGGAATTTATACGAGGAAATTGCTTTGCAACATAGCAAGCAGAGATGGGAGTTGATTATGCATGCATGCATTCATACATAAAAACAAGGGCAGGCAACTTCCATTTTGTCATGTGCACTAAAATCCATCTCCAGCACCAGCAGTCAGATAGGCCAAGCTGTCTGTTCTTGTTCTTGCTCTTGTATGTACTCCTGATGTCACAACTTCAATACTCAAAATCAACGAAATCGTAAATTTGTAAATGCACATGACGTGCATATCTTGAATAACAACAAAAATCACCTCTGAACTTTGTTCAAACTTGAATCCAATGCTTTCCCTTTTCACCTCTTGCTGTACAGAATCTGCAGCTGTGAGGTACAAGGCAGATTACATTAAGTTGAGGTTGATTCAGCATAATTGATTGAATTGCTCAAATCTAAAGAGAAGAAAACCCAAAAATTAAGAAATCAAAACATCCCATCTCTCTTCGGAAGTCATTTGCCAACACTCTATCTCAGCAAGTTGTTTGAGGAAAATTATTTATTGTTTCACCAAATAAATACAAACACCGATAGCCATTCCCAGATATAGTCAAATGAATGTGGAATTGGATAGAATGACTTCATAAACTCAGACCACGCAAATATAAACACAAAATATTAACAATTGGCAAAACAAGAGTAATCTCAAATTAACAATGTACGAAGAGACAGCACAAGTATAGAATATTTACAGTTGCCTCAGATGCATAATCTGCAGGCTATTTATAAGCACAAAAGTGGTAATTCAATCAGTGACAGGGCTCAAGGCCAAAGAAAATCAAGAACTGGATTCAGCATAAAGGAGGAAAATCTCAACACATTTGACCTACCAACCTTATCAGAGAGACTAATTATTTTATTGCTTACGGCTCATCCAATTTGCGGGCAATTATAAACTATTAAACAATTGTTGATTATCAACCAGAAAATAAAGCTTAAATAGGAGACAATCTTCATCTGAACCCACTAGGCATGACAGAATGGACAACTTAAGAACTTCTGAGGCTTGCCTCAATAACAAGGCAGCTTTTTACTGCCTTATTGTTATGAAGATTGTGCAGAAGCTTAGCTAGGTGCACGCAGAAGCTTAGCTAGGTGCACGCAACAAGAGCCAAGGAGCAGTCCTAGGTGATGATACTCCTTGGCTCATGAAGTGTACACAGTAACTGTTATACTATTCGAAGGTTCTAATCATGTATCCTTTTAAATTTTCATGTATTTAGTTATATTTTCAATATAGTACACTACTATCCATGCTCTTAACATGCATCGGAGATATTGGCATATTCCAAGTTCAATTAATATTAGCCTTCCTTTCTTCCTCACTACTTTCAATTAATGTACACCTTCCCATGTTAAGGGGAACAAAGGTTAGACTGGTATTACACTACTCAGCAAAAAGTGAAATACCTTGCCCCTCCTCTTGCTTTGAAATGCTAAAGCTTAGCAAACTAAATCTTTGACAACCCATCTCCTCAATAACATTAACATCCAACAGAAATGGAATAAAATAAGGTAGATATGAATCAGACGTTATTATCAATTCAAAACAAAAGGACTGTACAAAGGCATATTACTACTTTGATTTTCACTAACAGCACATTAAGTTACAGATGATGTAATTTAACAGTGAGTCCGGTGAATTTGAAAACCAAACCTATTGAAACATGTTAAATGGTATGATTGATGTACAAGCCAGTGTAAAAGGAATGAACAGTTAAAAGTGTTTGGGAGGGGCAGGCATCTTGTTTTAAATGTCTTCATTATAAGAACAGAGGATTATGAGAACATTTACAAAATTTATGAGACGCAGAAGAATACTATGCAAATATTCAAAACTACTAAACATGTACCAGACTTTCATTTATTCACCTGTACCTGTTTTACATATTGCCAACTTTGTAAAAGCTCTTATGGTAGCCCCTCCCCAAAAGGAAAAAGGAAAAGAAAACGCTCTGACTGATGACAGAAACAAAAAGATGCAATGCGATAAGAGAAACGAAACTTAAAACACTGGACACACTGGACTCCTAAAACCGACTATGATTCTATATAAAACCTTAGAACTTTCCCCAGAAAGGATTCAGAGATTACCCACCGTCCTGAACCCCATCTCCTTGCCATGGTTGGAAATTCCAATCAGTAGGACTCGGTACAGCACAGATTTGTGACTGAAGCAACCAACCACATCAGCATCCCATCACTGCACAGTTATACACAAAACTGCTAGAAGGCTTGCTTGCAAGCAAATTCCACTCTGGAGGGCCTTCACCTGGAACCCAAGCATTGATCTCTATCATACCTCCACCTAAAGTCCTAGGGCCACCAATGACAATGAGCTGGTCTCCACATGCCCTGAAAGCTAATCCCCAACCGTTCATTGAAGCTGCCCGCTCAGGCAATCTCCCAAGCGTGGTCCACACATTCTTGCCTTTGTCATACTTCCTCACCTCCTGCCAAGCATAGTCTGCTGCATACAGCTCGTTATTAACAACAGCAACCAGAGGTGGTGCCTCAGCTGCAGCAGAGGCATCACTTGCCCTATTCCCTCCATTTCGGTAAGGGAACATGTCAGCTATCACTTCCCATTTCCCCGTCTTCAAATCGTACACCTCACCGCATGTAAGTGCCTTTGTAGGATCTTCCCCAATTCCACCAATGACATAAAACTTCCCATCCATGAACACCCCAGAACACATTTTCCTTGCTTTGCACATGTTTGAAATAGGCACCCACGTGCCCGTTACAGAATTATAAAGCTCTGCCGAGCCCAAAATATTGCCAGATGGATCGCAACCGCCAGCTAGGATTGCAATTTCCCCAAGACTGGCAGATCCAAACAAGCACCTTGGTGTATTCATAGTCATGCCAGTCGACCACGTGTTGGTCAAAATGCTATACCTAAAAATAACATGGGAAGTTATGTCCTTTCCAAAAACAAGCAATTCCGTACCAACGGCCAACGACTCCTTGTCTGAACACATGAAACATTCATTTGAATCCATTCGCGGCAAATGCATCCATCGGTGGGAAATTGGATCAAAGGCCTCCCATTGCAGTAGGTTGCAAGAAAAGTATACCCAATATTCAACTATACCCATTTTCTGCCTCATCCTATAAAGCTCACCACTTTGAATGAGAGACCGGAAAGCTCTATTTAATGATGCAATGGTGCCATAGTTGGACCTTGAGCAGCGAAGGAGACAATTGATTGAGATGTCTCGGCCGAGTTGGTCAATGAATGAACTTGAATCTGAATGATTGCCTCCCTGATGCTGATCATCCAGTTCATCAGTTTGGACAAGAGAAAGATCAGCCAGACCCTTCACCGGTTCTTCTTTTTCACTTGCTTCAAGTGGTTTCGCAGCCTTTTTCACAGCAAGGTCTTCTACGTCTTCCAATGGACGCTTATTGTTTGAAAGCTTGGTTACACAGAAGGTCTCATGAATCCACTTGCTCTCATGATCGCACGAACATGTCAAATTCCTCGAGACAATAGAAGCTGGACCCTCAAACATATTGTAGGAATTATGCAATTCAAGTTGCAGAAGAGTTTCCTTACTTCCTCGTCAAAAGAAAATGGTAAACCAATCAGTCTAGAAAGGAAAGAGAGAAGGAATCATATAATTCAATTACTCACATGCAAAACCACATATATTCAGCTAAATAGCATTAGTTTATGGAAATACACAAACCGTGATCATTCATTTCACAATATGAAAGAATTGCATTAAATTTGCTTGACAACAAAAGGAAAAACATAGCTGTGCATCTAAATATGTTATCTTTAAAAGAATCCCAACACATTTTCACATGCAGCAGGAATACCTCAAAATCCTGACGGAAAAGGATACAAGAACAAGAAAAACATATATTTTAAACGTCTCTATCATTCCAAATTTGTAAGATCTCTGATAAAATAAAAAAAATAAATCACATAGACAATTCTGTCATTTTGATCACTACGAATCATTAGCCTGATCTATCAGCATCAAATCCCTGCATAAACAGAATAAACTAACTCTCGAAACCATCAAAAATTTTAGCAATTCAGATTAAAAAAAAAAAACAGACACTTCAAAGCCTGGCTAATGAGGAATGACAACTACCGACATCAGATCCCATTCGCAGGTAAACATGAACAAAAAAGAAGAAGAATTCATCTGCAGTTAATCAGAAAGCCACCTCAATCAAAATGACAACAGTGAATAAAATCTATTTCATTTACAATTTTCCCTCTAAAGAAACAGTAAACAAACGAAGATCCAACAACGAGAGCCACGGGAACCAATCTGCAATGAACCCTTTTCATTTCTTCAGCTGACATGCCAGCAATGATAAAGCTCCTCACAAAGAGAAAAAGAACATTACGACAGCCCAAAAAAAAAAAACGCAGGGAAAATATATATATACACGCACATATATAGCAACAAAGTGAAACGGACTCACAGTGTAAACAAGAGCAGCGAGTGTCTGGGCGTTGTTGCCCTGGAATTCAAAACTGAAGCCAACCCAGTTACTGTTTCACTCACTAACTTCAGTTCTCTCTTTCGAGATTCCCTCGCTCTCCCTCTCTTCTCTTTCTCTCCTCCTGGTTATACTCTCTCGAAGAGTATTTTATTGTGTGCTTTGCAATGGTGTTACACAGCGGTATTTATAGGCAAGATAAAACAAATAATTCTTTTAACTGAAAAGAGAATTGAGGTGGGCCCCACAACGTCTAAGGATGGGGTTGCACTGAGAATGTCGTCGGTTCTGCCACATCAGATTTTGACCGGGCTTACTAAAGAGAACCGAAACCGCCAACAGCAGTTTCTGCACGTGTTGCGACTTCACCTCACGGATTCTAACTTCCTTTGTGCATGTTGCGCGTGTATGCGTTTGGCCGCTTGCTTGCTTTCCACCCTTGTCTTTCCTTTTCTCTTTTGTCTTTTTTTTTTTTAAGTCCCATTCCATTTTGTTTTATTTATTTGGGTCAACACATAATTTTTATTTTTTTTTTTAATTTTGAAAACTAGACACCTTTTCTCAAGTGTTCAAATGCATTACGTATGCCTTGATATGGTTCATTTCTTATTATTAGTTAATGCTTAAAAAGCATTTATGGTAGTGAAGGTTTTAATTGAATGGCCTAAATATGGAAGTGTTTGCTTAGCAATGTGAAAAGAAAATTAGTTTCTTGTTTTAATAATAATAATATTATTATTATTCTTATTATTATTTAATAAAATGGGAATTTTAAATAATTGTTATTGAGTAAAATAAATAAATTTAGTCATTTGAATTATAATTGTTTATCTATTTTGCAAATAAAATTAAGCACGGGATGTATTTATATTAACTATAACGCTTATATATTTGAAAACACAACGATGCTATTTATTTATTTTAATATGAATTAATTAGTTACTAAATAAAAAATTTATTTGTCGTGTAGTCACCGTCTTTGATTATATATATATATATATATGTTCCTTTGTTTCTTACCTCGGTCTCATGTCTCCTTTATAATCCATGTTTCTTGTAGTTACGGTGATTTATTCATCATTTTCAGGTAAGTCTTTAGCATTCTTATTTTAGTTTTGTTTATATATTTTAAAAATTTATAAATCATTTTATGATATATTCGTATAAATTTTAGTTTCAAATTATTTTTTCTATCTAGAGATTTTGATTTGATTGGTTAAATAATTGCTATTTTTTTTCCAATCACTATAATAAAATTATTTCTTCAATTATTCATAATTTTGCTTGATAATTATCTATATATACGATCTCAAAATTGATTTCATGTATTTTTATAGCGGTGATTTATATTTCAAAACATTTTTTCTTTAATTAGTTTAATAATTTTCAATTATATGTTTCAACAATATTGGCCAAGAAAATTAAGCATCATCAATTGGAGTACATCAATCCAAGTCCTATTAGAATGAGCAATTTTGGCAACCTCAAATTTCTTCCGATTATAAGGTACGAATTATCTATTCTTCCCCTCTCACTTTTTTTTTTTTTTTTTTTTGTAAATCGTATTATTCTAATTTCCAAAATTAATTAATTAATAAGCAAAAATAAAATTAAGGATAACCCAATTGAATACCTTTCGCATTGCAATAAAATATTGTACTATGTGACAAAACAATAGATGTAAAAGAGAGGATTCTCTTTAAATATTTCTCAATTTTCGATGCTTAAGATTATAATTACAAAATCCAAAACACATTTGCCTTTTTATTTATTGAAATGGGTTATAACACATGCAAAATTTAATAACCTTCCCTCTATTCATTTCATCTCTGTCTTCTATTTACTCTCTTTCTTTATAATTTTGGATTTGGTTTCCATGTTCGGTCAATTTACCAATAAAGGATGCATTGCACTTATTGGCCCCTATTTATTAATCATTCAAGTCTTCACTCTCTAGAAGATTGGTTGCATTCCTAATATGGATCATTTAATTCATTAACGAGTGGATTAAATGTACTTAATAACATAATTTGTCTTAAAATTAGTATGCAATTGATTGCTACATTCCTTTTTTAGCATATGCAATACAAGTGGTTTTGCATTTATACATGAATTACGCGACTTATAGTATATTTAGCCGTTACCATATGCACAAAATTATACATGTCATGCGAATTAATATAGCACAATATAATTAAAGAAGTAAATTGAGTCGTGCCAAATTAATTTACACGAATTAATTTGTATATTATAGTTCTTCTTAATTTTTAAAATAAAAAAATTTAAGTGAAACAATTCTATCACGTTAGTATAATTGATATGTTGTAACCTTTCAATTAATAAAATGAGAAAAATTCATTTATTAACGTTAAATAAAAAAAATTAAAAATAGAGTTAAATAGTAAAATTTTCTTTTAATTTTTTTCATTCACCATCAACAAATAAATTTTTTTATACTTTATTGATTAAAAAAATTGATCACATTAACTATACTAATATAATAGAACTTTTTTATCTAAAATTTTTCTATTTTAAAAAATACAAAAATTTGAAATTTTAATAAACATTTTCTTTTATTTAATAATTAATATAATTAAATCTAAATATATCAAAAATTAACCCATGGATAAATTCAAAATTAAACTAATGTTGCATATGCTTTAAACAAAAAAAAATAAATGGAATTGGAACAATAAATTAGGGTATACTTTTTATGATAAGTATGTCACAAGTACAGCGTATCCATTGTTGGTAAAATGGCCGAATATGGAAAGGGAATCTAAAATTACAAAGAAAGATAGTAAATAGAAGATAGAGATGAAATGAATATAGAGACGGTATTGGTTAGTAATTGATCGAGGGAGACGTGGAAGTAGCCTGGCTGCCCACCAGAATCATGTGGCTTTATTCAGCCTAGGAGCATACGAACGACATGTAGTATATTGCCCTACAAAAAATAATGAATAATCAAAGCAATCTCTCTGGCTCTCTCTTCTTTTCCAATTACATTTTCAAAAGCTCTTTTGATCAGAATTCGGAAAGCACTTTATATAGAAGCACTTCTATATAAAACAAGCAGAAACTTCACAATGCATGCATGCAGCCTGCCTTTGCAAATAATGTCAAAATTATGCAGCAGATTCTATAGATGTTTCTATTTCTGTTTTAAACCAAGAGAAGTTTCTCCTTTGTTGATTATGTGGGTTGCCCAATTACATATGCTGAGATGAGGTTCCATTAATGTCAAAACATTACCTAAAAATCACTGACGTCGTGCTTAAGACTTGAACATGCATATGCTGCATGCAATCTGTATCTGTAACATTAAATAACCTAGTTCACGTAAGAGAGAGGTTCTGTGTTCTGCCATCTTCATATGCTAGTGCTTTCTCTTTTACTGTCACTCAGGTATAAGATTATATATAAATGCCCGAGTGCTTGCATTAAACCGTGCCTAATTGCTGGCTTTACTTTTGATTTGTCTCTTGTATAATTATCAATCAAACAACGAAAAAAAGAAGAAATTCTTGAGTGGGATAGTTGTGCTATATTAATATAATTAATATAATAAAATTATTATTTCATCAATAAAACGAAAAAAAAATATATTTAATGATGATTTTTTTTAATTTATTTTACATGACATTCTTTTTTAATTTTTTTAATTTATAATAAATAAATAAATTTTAATTTATTTTATTAATTAAATAATTTCTTCGTCTCTGCTATATTAATTTAATACAATTTTTTTACGAGAAAATAGTACGGTCAATTTCATTGGATACAAGTAACCTCGATTGTTAATTTCGAGCACGAGGACCCGGAACCAGGAATTTGATGAACAAAATCATGAACATTCCTAAACCAACCAATAATTAATTAATTAATTAATTAATCAATCAATCAATTTTCCACCACCAAATACCATTCATTGCTTAATCTCTTAAACTAAACATATATAGTACTTGACCACCCTTGTCGTTGTTTTTTTATTTTATTAATTATGGCAGTTGTAATGAACAATGTGGACATATAAATTCGACAAAACTAAACACGTTGGAAAGCATCATCACCCCAATCCTTCTCCTATTACAATCATTAATATTTGTATAGTACCATGTTAGCTAGAGACTTTAATGGCTATTATTATTATTATTATAAACTGGGCAGAAGCTGAATGTATAATTGGTGTGGATGAAATTAGGTATACAAATTTGTTGTGCCGAAGAAAATATTTATTGTTTAAAGTTAAATTACAACTGTCATTAACTAATTGAGTATGTACGGTGGTTAAAATGAGGAAATTTTCAACATTAATGCCGAAAATTAATATTATATCTATAAAAATTATCAATTTATTTAGTAGTAATCATAAAATAGATGATATAGGTGATTAGTTTGACCATATTTAAAGAATTGGTTTGAAATTTTAAAATTTTAAGAACTTCATTTGAATGTTAAAAATTAAAGAAATTGCGTAAATGTTTTAAAAATTTAAGAAAATTTAAAATTATTCGGAGTGTACATAAAATATTCAAGATGAATTTACCCACAATATATTGACTTTATATTAGGAATTAATCATGTTGATTTACATCAATTTCAAACAACTCTTTAGTGTTAATCATGTAGATTATATGATCATTAAGCTGGACAATACACATATATATGTGCATACAAGAGGAACAAGACATCACATCCAGACAGCCCGATAAGGGGTTACAAATGAATAAGATAGGTGGGCTTGGATTTGGTTTCAAGTGAAAATGATAACTAAAAGGCTTGGGTCTGATCCATCCTCGATTCTGTTGTTTCACTCAGACTTTGGTTCCACCATTATTTTTGTTTGGTCACTTATTGCAGCAATAGCATGTCGTCGTCTTGCCGGGGAACAGGAATGTTTCCATGCTCGACTCACTCCAGTATCTTCTCCCAGGCTCTGGAGGGATCGAATATACACTAGATTTGAGAAAGCCAATCGTATTTGATTGTCAGTCAGTATTCTCCCAAGTAGAATTATTATTTGATATTTATGCAACTTGTAATAAAGATTTTTCACTGCTAATGATATTAATAAATATAATGATTGATCTTTATAATACAATGTTCGGGGTTTAAATAATCCGACCATCAAGTTGTAATTTTCTTATTGAGTTTGGTCTTAAAGTAGTAGTTGAAACCCTTTGCTAACCTAACCAATAACTCCTCGCAGTTGCACGACAAATGAACAGAGCAGAAAAGACAAAATGAGTTGCTCCTGTCTTGCCCAGAAACTTGTCCCTTCGAAAGGGCTTTAAGCTTTGTTTGTTTTGACGGCTTTGATCGATGGAATGGAATCAATCATCAATGCCAACCTCTTCTTATGATAGTTTTCTGCTCTCAATGCATGGAAGGAAGAGAAGGTGGTGGTGCTGCTTTAAGTTCTACACGTGCACTGGTTTTTCAACTCTTGCTTTCTTACAAAGCTCGACCCAACTCCCAAACTATACAACATCCCCTCTTACCTAGTATTATCAACTTCATCTTCATTAATATAGTATTAAGTTTGAGATTCATTTTCATTAATATAGTATATTAAGCTTAAGATTATGATTATTAGATACCCGTTCAGCTTAATTAGAATATAATCAGTCACATGGATGGCGTCAGTTTGTTTACACAATTGTTTCATACTTACCCACATGCGGAATATTAATTAAAACAGCAAACAGTTAAGCCGATGCATGTTTCTTCTTCATTAATCACTCCTAATCAAGGATTAATTCTTCCAACTGATAACTAAATGGTTGCTATATATATATATATATATATATTCTGTATTATGTTGTCATGTTTCTATCCTACTCAAATAAAGTTGTGCTAGTCTACTTCGGATACGCATTACTAAAACTCAGGTATCCATTAGACAATTAACAGTTTACATTAATTAATTTGGTCGGTGTTAATTATCAGTTAATATTGACGGTTAAAATCTTGTTTAAACGTTAGTAGCTCGCGGTTTAAGATCTCCTTTACCCATTTAATAAGCCGTTTCAAAGACTCTCCACTCTTCCTATTAACAAGTTCATTCTGGAAAGAGAAACCAGCCCACCGGATTTGAAACAAATAAAGAAATAAGGGGTTCCTCGTGACTTCGAGCACAGGCCTCGCTGTCCATTGGATCAAGCTCATGTGCACCGAGATGCACGCTGAGCACTACCTCCATTTTTGATTAAAATCCCTCCCATCGTACTTTATATTTAACAACTAATGAATATGGAAATAGAGCTCTTTAGTAGTTTGCCCTTAATCAACTTTATCGTCTGCTGTTTGTTTCTGTTCCTTTTTTTTTTTTTTTTTTTGGTCTGAAAGAATCTTGGTCCTACGTCACGCACACGACTCATTATTGTATTGATTATCAGCTGTGATTCAACTTGAAGTCACCCAGGGTTGATGGAGGTCTGATATTTTCTTGAAATTGAGGAAAATGTTTATACTTTTGCTACTGTTGTTTCTCTCCTAGATCTCTCTGTGGATTTTAAGAGGATGTTGTTTGCACAAAGAGTTATTCGAGGAAAAGACTGAACACTTTTCTTAGTGCATCTAATGAATCGGCTAGGCTTTGAAACATAGTTAACGAGGCCATTAATTTATTGATTTAATTGCATGCAATGAACAAAAATTAAAGAAACCCTAGCTACCTAGCTAATTATATAAGCATTGGATGAAGAGAAAATTTTACAGAGAATAATTTTATGACATTGGCATATATAATATGATAGAGTCATTCAATAAATAAAAAAAATATTTATTAACAGTAAATGAAAAAATTTAAAAATATATTACACACCACATTAATTAAAAGTGACACTTACTTTTGATTTTTTTCATTTACTATTAATGAATAAATTTTTTTTCTTTAATTAAATAATTTTATTATATCATTTATACTAACTTGATAAAAATATTTTACTTAAGATTTTATTTTGCATCAATATATGTAGAAAATTGGGAGTTCTTACTACTAAAAAGAGTTTTAGGTGAGATGATTCTATTACATCAGTATAAATGATGTAGTAAAATCATTTAATAAATGAAAAAAATTCATCTGTCAGTAGTAGAACGGTCCTATCACGCTAGTATAGATAATGTATTTTGATCATTCAATTAATAAAAAATGAGAGATTTATTCATTGGTTGTAATAAAAAAAATTAAAAGTAAATTTTATAAATTTTTCTCACCATATTAATTGAAAGTAAAATTTACTTTTAACTTTTTATATTTATTGCTAATAGACAATTTTTTTTTATTAATTAAATAATTTTATCATATTATCTATATTGATATAATAGGATTGTTTCATCTAAAATTATTCTTTATTTTCTCTGTTTTGCACGAACTTGGGAGGATCGATGAATATAGGTTGAATTTTTTCTTCTTCTTTTTGGGCGTGGGAGGGAACAATATTATCAGGCAGACCCATCTCGTCACTTGCTTATGACATGCAAATCATTGAGGTGATTAATCGGATCTCCAACCCTTCAACTATTGGACAAATCAGAAGCGCGTGTTTACGAAAGATCATGTTCAGGTTGTCTCTATTATTTAGTTGACTGAAAATCACAAAGCATGAGAAGGTCGAAGAAAATTAGATCAATCTCACATGAAAACACGATATATTTCTGCATGCCATGTCAATTTGCCAACTCATTTGCTTTTGTTGCTTGCTTCACTATTGGATTTCCGGCCACGGACCATCAAAGATCACATGTTATCATATATTATGATAGAAAGAATTTCAACAATTTTAAACTCATGATTATTAGGTGTCATGCCAAGAACAACACCATTGATTTTAAATACATTTTAGAAAACAAAAGGTCAAAATACATGCACATAATTGAATAGGATTGCATATGAACACCTTAATGCAATTTTTCTTTTCCTTTTGCACCATCAATTATGCCATTCTCTACACTGTTATCTGTGCAATTTTTCTTTATCACGACAAAACGCATTTTGATTAAAGCTAATTAACCAATGCGTTGTAAGATTCCGATTCATCTCCTCTAAAGCATGCATCAATTTACCAACTCTTGTTTGCGGACAAAAATGTGATTGTGTTTTCACTTTGATTCCCATTTATATTACCATCATCACCTTTGCCCGGAACCAAGTCGGTGTCACGGTTGGGCCGCCGAGATGCTATATGCGTTGTGTGGTGGTATGGATCCGGTTGGGCGAGGAACATGGTCTGCTATAGAACTTTTGACTTGTCAATACTAAGAAACATCGCATCAATTAATTAATAAGCAGACAGTCAGTGAAGATTTTTCTCGTTTGTTATGATAAAGGAGACGAAATTCAACATTGCTGGAGATAATGAATAAAACAACATGCAGTATGGTGTGTAGTGACTGACACACACTCGCTGGCTCATCAAAATTAAGCACATCTCAATCTGGAGGATTTGAGATTGAGAGTTCAAACTGTACTCTTCTACCTTGGAGCGTCTCTAGAAGCTTGATTCTCTCTCGAAAACCCTATTTAAATACCAGCTTACCTTGGTACTTTCTCCCATGCAATTGTCTTCTCTTCTCTTCTCCACTCTCCAACACCACTACTTGTGTTCTTGTGCTCACTCTTTCTCTTGTCTCTGATGTCTGCATAACTTGCCTTTCTCACTTCCAGTTATCGCTTCTCTTAGATCGCTGACAAGTTACTTCCCATTTGTCTCTTGGAGTTCTCCAGCTCTTCTTTGTGACTTTAATTTTGTATTTGAAGTATAAAGTATACAAAATGTCTAGTGGAAGGTCACGATCAAGACAATCAGGATCTTCAAGGATCACTGATGATCAGATCAATGATCTTATTTCCAGATTGCAACAGCTTATTCCAGAGCTTCGCAATAGCCGCTCTGACAAGGTACATGCATACTTATGTACATCATAATATTTTTCCATTCAGGTTTTCGAGTATAGCAAGCCAGGAACCTTGATCCTAAATATTTATGACCTATATATGTTCTGTAAATTACTCCTGCTTGCTTGTCTGTAGATCTTATTCTTGCAGACAGTTAGTTAAAATCTAACAACTCGTACACCATGTAATTTTCGGATTTCGGACTCAGAGTCACCACCGTCTTAACTATGGATTGAGATTTCTTGATTGGAAAAAGTAGTTTGGGTTGAAAGAAAAGGGAAATTAAACCACCTAGGGATTAAAAAAAATACTAACAAAAAGAGGAGGTTGCGATTTTGATCGAATGAAATTTATTGGTTGACAGAGAAGCCTGCATAGAGCAGTTTAATTCAAGTTAAAACTTGGTGCAAAACACATCCCAGATACTATTTTATGTTAAGTTGTTCAGCAGGCTTAGAAAGCGTTCATATTATTTTATATGTTCAAGAAAGCTTGATTAACTGGAATTCGAAATTTCCGCTGACTGGAAAATTGATGATTTGCAGGGTTCGGCTGCCAAGGTGTTACAAGAGACTTGCAACTACATAAGAAGCTTGCACAGAGAGGTTGATGATCTTAGCGAGAGACTGTCTGAGCTATTGGCAACAACTGACACTGCACAAGCTGCAATAATCCGGAGTTTACTCTTGCAGTAGAGCTGATCGATCGTTGCTAAATACGAGTTCATTTATGAAAGAGGCAGTACTCGCCTATCTTCATAATTTTCTTCTTCTCTGCCTCTCTCTCTCTCTCTCTCTCCTTTTAGGCATTTTGTCACTAGACAAATGCTTCGAAGGACATTGCAGTTTTAATGGTTAGAGAGATTCTTTTTTGCAAAGTTTTGTCTATGTATCGAACATAATAAAAAGGACTTCTGCAGTTCTCAAATCATATTGTCTCTCAATCTCTCTGCATGTCGCTTCAGACATATATGGCAAAAAGTATTTGTCCCTAGATTGGGTTTAGTACTTGCCTTCCCTTCATATAAAATGCATGCCTAGATAGGCTTTTTATTTTTCTCTGCAATGAGCTTACTTTATGCTGAATGATAACCTTGAACTGGGTGACAAAAAGGCAGGAAAAAGGCAAGAGATTGAGAGTGAACCCTACCATAGCTCATAAATTGCGAGTTAGGGGCCGGTCAAAAAGGAGAAACGGATGCTGAGTTATAAATTGCACCTTCCGAATGAAAGGAAGATGGGATCGAAACTTTTCATCAGTAATTGTGAAGTTTTGCCATGCATACATAAGACTAGTAACTGTGTTTGCCATTGTAGTAGTAACAGAATATAAATGGGCACCTCCATGCATGGTATACGTGCAGCTTGCCCCTATAATCAACATTTCTAACGAAACTTTTTGCATCATCCCACGCACAACAATTACATAAAAGTGGGAAGAAATGTTCTTGTTGGGAAGCTGCAATGGGATAAGCAGCATTGACTATGTCTTTGTCCTGCACTCCGATTATAATAATGCAAGCAAGCAAGCAGTATAACAATTCACATCTATTGCTTGCGGTTTCCATGATCGAAGACGTTTAACTTTTCAATTCAGGTATTGAACTTGAATTATTTCCTGGTTATCTTCGATTTAGCCAATCATGTTACTTGATTAATTTAGTAAGCTCGAGACTTTATAGAAGCTATTGAGAATAGCATTGACTTGAACATCCGTATCTCGAGACTCATGCAGCCAAGGGTTAAACTGTATATGATGCATCGCAGGAATGACGAAAATCCTGCATCTTTTTTTTTTCTTTCATCGGTCTTTAAATTAAACCACAAACAGTATGACAAATCTCTACCATGTACAGAAACTAAATAAGAAACACCATGGCTTGCCATACAGAAATGGATGCACAGATTGTTCGAACTTTAAAGTGTAATGCACAAAGTTCTACCCTCTTATAAAAACAATGCAGAAAGTCGCTCTCGATGGCTCCATTTAATTGGGCATTGGGGCTCTATAAATGAAGGCCCATACTAGAATTTGCTAAACCAGCTGTTGGAATTAATGGCCACATGGGATGGCCTTACTTGGAGGATTAGTATTATTAATATAATAAAATAAAAAATTTATTTATTAATATTATATAAAAATTAATAAAAATTTTTATCATTCAATTAATATAATAAAAAAATTTATAATTTTTTTTAATTTTTTTACTTATTACTAATAAATATATTTATCTCGTTTCATTAATTAAATAGTCTTATCATATAAATAATATTAATATAATAAAATTATTCTACCTAAAATTTTTTTAAAATAATCACTAATACAAATTCATTGACTTAAAAGAGAATAACAAAGTATAATAATTAATTAATTAGATTATTAATATTATTTAATTAATTATCTAATAATTAAATATTTATCTACGATACATATATGTGTATTATAAAAATTCAAAATTTTTTTTAATTCTATAACTTGAAATTAGAATTTAAAATAAAGAATAAAAATTTAAAATAATATTAAATTTTTATAAGGATAATTTTAAGTTAAAAAATTAAAAAAAATAGATATAAAATAATACACACGTGTACCATATCTAATCCTAATAATTAAATACACGGGAGAAAAACAGAAAACAGAACACCTCCACATCACTGTCTAAATGTTGTTGATAACCTAACCTCTCTGTCCGTCCGGCCACGTCTATTGTATAACGTCTTCTCACTGTTGTCCATTACACTAATAATGGAAACAGTTGTTCACAAGCAGTAATTATTGAACCAATCTCACAATCCAGACTTGAAGCTCGAGCAAATCCAACGTGTTAAAAACAAAATTTAATTTTTATTTATCACGTGGCTGACGTGGCACTTGTGAGCCCCACCCTGTTAGCTCCTTAATTGATCAATTTAAATACCAATTACAAGGAAGGCAAGAGCTGGCAGAGGCATAGACATCACATGCAATTGCATCATCCTCGCTCAAACAAGGAAAGCCTGTCATTGTACATATGTTGACCTACATGTAGACCCCTGTGGGTCCCGCTCTGTCATTGCGGGGAAATAATGTGGACCCCGCTTTGCATATGTTGTCGTGAATATCCTATCTCTCTGATTGGACTGTTATTTAACTAAACTCAAATGCCGGGCTACTTCCCCCTCTTGCTTTTAGCAACCCTAACTGCAATTCCACAACGACGCATCCTTATCAGGGGCACAAATGTCTAATTACAATAGCGAATTTACAACAATAGCCATCACAAACTCTCTTATTTACAATCAACCCAGTGAATCAATGCAAGTATTGAACTTGCGCCCCAACGATATATGGCTTGATACTGAATTTGACCGAAACTAGAGGACATTTTAGATATTTCAATATAAATTTGGAACTTATTTAATATAGATAAAGAAATGAATAAGATTTATTTATTTAAAAAATAATAAAAGTTAAAGAGCCAAAATTTGTCTTCGTTTCTAATCATTAATCCTACCACATGCAAATGAGCAGAATATATATATTCTAACTTTTTGCATTTTTAGTACTAAAATAATAATATTTTTTTTATATATTTTATTATAAAATTGATAATAGATTTAATTTTTATTCGAGTGTAAAAAATGGAGAAAAATAATATTATTATTTTTTAAATTCACTCAAGGGCATTTAGGTCATGAAAAACTACTATGCAAAGGCGCTACAAACGTTGCAATGCATTTGACATTTGCAGTGTTCACATGATAAAAATTTCACGGTCACCTGCCGACTGCTCTCTGTCTGTTTCTTTATACAAAAGCCTTCTTTTTTCTGTGTCTGTTTCTTGATCTCTCTGGAAACAAACTGGAGGAAGAGGAGACAAGCAATGGAAGGAAACACACTGGCTTGATCTTTGAAATCTCGTTTCAAGCTTTACAGCAAGAAATCCTTCTTCTCTACGTCAGCTTAATTGGTTTTCCAGGGGGGAGTTTCAATGGGCAATTGCTGGACTCGTTGGAGGAAAGTGGATGCTTCTTTTAGCTCTACTGCAGCTTCTGGTACCACTTGTCCGTTTGTTTGTATGTTTTTGATTACATGCTACTGGTTTTGATGCTTTTGTCTTTCAAAGGTTCGTCTTGGTTTTAAAAATGGGACCTTGTTCGTGTTTTTATTTGCTTTTCTAGTTGTTGTTTTTCTTCACTCTTTTTAGTCTTGGTTTAGTTTCTTACTCAAGTCTGGTGATTTCGGGGGTTGAAGCAAAATGGAGTATTTTTATGAATTGTTTGATCGGGTTTACTAGTAAGAATTCTACATGGGATTGCGACATTGAATGTTCTTAATTTAGGTGTCTGATTGGGAGCTTACTGAATTAGTTCTTGTTTTTCTTATCTGTTGAGTCCTTTCTTCTTTCTTTTTTTTTTTTTTTTGAAGTTTATAGCAATTTGTTATTAAGAGTATGATTGAACTTAGACGTGGAAATTATCGGTGGGTTGTGTTGGGAATAGGCTGTTTTTCTTGGTGAACTTTATGTGGTCTGTTTTAGGCTTGAGAACGAAAGCTTTGATGGATTCTTAGACAATAGTGAGTAGTCCATACTTTCAGCGCTAGACGCCACTCCATGAAAACAGGTATAGATGCTCTGCATCTGTAAAGCCAGACAATAGCTATTCCAGTGTTGAACTCGTCTCCAGGTCCAGTGTGGATTTTTTGTTTCACATTTATATTTTAATGCCTCCAAATATTGTTGGATGTGTTTCAAATCGATGGCCTTGTCTAGTAATTGCTGAAAAATTTTATTATCAGACTCATTGCTACTCGATTTATGGGTTCTGTTGTTATTTTGGAACCTAAAAGAGTGTATTTTTATGGAGGTGTAAAATCGTGTAATTCAAAATGTCTTTCCAGTTTGAAAAATTTTGTTTTGGCTGGGCAATTACTTGTTATGGGTTTACCTGTTAGAAAATATGCAATTGATTTTCAGTAAATTCCTTGTCCAGTTGTTTCTCTGTGAATTATGTACTCATCTCTGCTTGGCTTGCTAGTTCATGATCAAATATAGCACATTTTCAGTTTCTTGAGTAATAGTTAGATTCTATAGTATATTTCTCCCAAGAGATGCCGTTCTTATGAAACAAAAAAAAATTTATGCTTGTATATCAGTGGCATATTTTATCTGAATAATTGAGAACTGATTATCATCAAAACCTCACGCTGCCTTATAAATTTAGTAACCTGGGATGTGCATTTATATTCTACCATGATCTGTACTATTTTGTTGATGTTACTTGTGATGTTGTTTTATCGCTTTCCTTAGAGATTATGGATACCAATGCAGTAACTATTTAAAACTTGCCTTGATAGTACCTTGACATTGATGGGAGGGAGAATTTTAATAAATATTGAAAAATATATGGGCTGACTTTGAATGGATTTTTTAAAGGCAAGTTCAAGATTGAAATTTTAAAGTTTTGATTTATAATCCTGAGATCTTTTGATGACTGTAGAAAATGACAGGAGGTGTCTTATGGCGGTGATGATAATAATTTATTGGCCTTTCAATTTGGTTAATTATGGGAATCAATTATGGTGGTGGTACTTGCTTTGAAAGTGTTGTGGTCAATCATACTGGGTGGAAGAGATATTAGAGTTATTGGATGGGCATGGCTTAAAAGTGTGCAATTTAATCATGGCTTGTATGTTATTAGTGGAAGAGGAAGTCTTGATGGTGATGTTTTGTCAACATTGAATAGGAAAAAAAATTGTATAAAGAGTCTAACAAATGAGTGTAACTGTAACTTTTGTGGCATACACTTGGAGACCTACTTAGTTTGGGTATGCACAACAAATGAGTGTTATGATTGACAATATATAACAAGAGTAGTTATGAAAAGCAATGGCATAGGCAATAATGTGTTGGCATAGATTTGATGGAGGGAAGTAGGTGCTAATGGGGCAAGACAACCATCGTAATGCCAACGTGGTGGCATTATTATTAAATGACAACAATATATGATGAAAGGGATTTGGTGCTGCCATTGTGTTATGATGGTGGCAACAATGTAAACATTGTTGGTCTTAACTGATATAGTGAAATGGGTTGGACATGGCTATGATAGCTGCCAATGGTAGTGGCATTTATAATTTAAATGCTTTACCAAAGAGGTGTGAAAAATTGATGACAATTGTTTTGAGCTACTGACATAGGCTTTTGTAAGATGACATACTTGACATGTGACATTGTGACCATGGAGTTCATTATGATGATAGTCAGGGGAACAAATGATGAGGCAATGGATGCAGCGGATGTGGAGCTAATATGGCAATAATGAAATCTTGCTAATGGTGGCATGACTGCAATCTCAGAATTCACTATTATTGGAAGTTAACCACAAAAAGATGAGAAAAAGTGCAAGCATTTTAATGCAATGGTGGCAATTGTTGCTTATTGTAGTGTTGTTGGTGATGGTCCATGTGTTGGAACAAAAATAGATATGATAGTGTACTATTTCTGCAATGGCAATGACATCTAGCAATTTGAATTCTTTCTTTCACACTTTTTTTTTTAATTTTTTGTTTTTGATTTGGGAGGCTGCCACGTCCGCTATTATTATTTATACATTGAGTGTAGGTTGCACCCCAATCTTGACAGTTGGAAAGTCATGAATATAAATTCCAATTCCCACTCTATTTTTGTCACAGGTTCACAAGCAAGTGTAACATTCGTGAGCAATTATAATGTTGAGATGTAGTTAGGTTATGTTTGGTACAAGATCTTGGTGAGGGAAATTAAAGAAATAACGTTTCTTGAGACCTGAGGACAGTACAAGCCTGGAAGCGTGAGCAAGAGCAACCTTATGGTTGCCCACTAGGCAGTCTCCAGCTTCAGGCATTGATGCACCAAAAACCCTATTTTGGATCAACATAACTGAGACGATTGTTACACTATTTTTGCTTGAGATTGCCACTAATCTACCAAACTGATCCCTCAAACCTCCACGCAACATTTATGTCAATAAAATCCAGTTGTTGTTTTCCATCTGAATACAAGCCCAGATCATATCAGACTATCAAATTTACATCTCTTCTTTTTAAGGAAAAGACAGAATTGTAGGTTTTAATTTCCATGTTACATTATTTATATTACTACAAAATTAAGCATTGTCTTAGTGACTGCAACTTAGTACTTGGTAAAATGATTATCTGCGAATTCAAAATTTTTGACGTTCAAAAGAAATTTTGAACTTAGTAATTACTGCCATGCAATCAAAATTAGTTATTGCAATATTAGAAAATGCCCTGTTTGTTGTCGAAAAATTCATGAAACAAGAAAATAAGTTTGGCCGTTTCTTTTCTTCTCTTATTTTTCTGAGTGTATTTCTACATGAGGTCAATGTTTTTTTGGTTGACACTCGTATGTTGTTTATAAGTGAAGTGTCCATAGAAGATGTGTTGTATATTTTCGTAATTCATTTCAGACAGATACACAAGAAGAAAATTGATCACTATAGTAATTTAGAAGTGTTTGCCTTTTAGGCTTTAATGTTAAAAAAAATTTCGTAGTTAGGTTCATTTGTATATCTGTATGATGTCGACTCAAATGACATGTTTGTGTCTGTCATGCACCCAAAAGGTTTCTTTGTATTCGCATACCAAGGATGAATACCATTTATTTGGCACATCACTTTCCTCATCTCAGAGTCAGTCATGTCTTGTCTGTATCCGTTGGGATGGGTGGTGATATGTGGTTACTTTATTGGCAGCATATAGTTTCCTTTGGTGTTTGAGTTTTGTTTGTATGTGGAGGATTGGTGAGGAGGTGAAGTAATGACTTCATGATAGCAGCAGGAGAAAGTAAAATATTTATGCTGGGTTGCATTATAAGACTACCAATGTGGAATGCTACGCTAATGTTCATAGATGATTCCTAATTGAACAACCAGGGTGGTAGTCATTATAGGGGGAAGTTCTCTTGACATTGCAGCATGAACCTTCTACTTAGGATCAGCACATTTGTTTTGCATGCATCGTGTAGCATGCTATGTGTTATGCTTTGAAGGATTCCAGATATATCATACATTCCTTGATATAGTATTTTCATTACATAATTGTGCATGTGCTTGTCTTTGCAGGTGCTTAATAGTTAGACATGCTTTATTTTAGTTAATGCTCCCTGTTTATAGACCAATATAATAACATTATGTTCTCTTCCATTTCAGGAGATACCAAAACTCCTGATAAAAATGGCTACTTTTCAGAAGCTTCAAGCCTGAAAATAAATAAAAGTGAGAGGCGTACGTCTGGAAATTTCTCTTCACCAAGAACTGAAGGTGACATATTATCATCCCCAAATCTAAAAGCCTTCACATATAGTGAGCTTAAGAATGCTACTAGAAATTTCCGTCCTGACAGCCTCATTGGGGAAGGAGGGTTCGGTTATGTCTACAAGGGATGGATTGATGAGCAAACCCTTGAGCCTGCTAGGCCAGGAGCGGGAATGGTTGTTGCTGTCAAAAAGCTTAAACCTGAAGGTTTTCAGGGTCACAAGGAGTGGCTGGTATATTGCTTCTTTATATTATCACCTAATCCTTCTCCTTTTTTTTATATATTTGGCAATGTTGATTTATTAACTCCATGCTGTTTGCAGTCTGAAGTTGATTATCTTGGTCAGCTTTACCATCCAAACTTGGTAAAACTTGTTGGATTCTGCCTGGATGGCGAAAATCGACTTTTGGTCTATGAGTATATGCCTAAAGGCAGCCTAGAAAATCATCTTTTTAGAAGTAAGCAAATGTTTTATGTCCCCAGAACATTCAAAGCAGTGTTCTTCCGTCTTTCTGTCATATTTTGTGGCCATGCTCCTGTCCCTTGTCAGCATGTTTGCAAAATTACTAAAAAGTGGTCAAGCATTTATTTTGACATCATTTGATTGCTGGTCATCATCCTGCCAGAAGATGGACCTTTCTTCATTAAATTAAAATCTGTCTTGTTTGCAGGAGGTGCCCCACCTCTCACTTGGGCACTGAGGATCAAGGTTGCCATAGGTGCTGCTCGAGGACTCTCCTTCTTGCATGATTCAGAACAGCAAGTTATTTATCGAGATTTCAAAGCTTCAAATATCCTACTAGATCCTGTATGTTAATTTACTGCTCAAATATTCTTTTAGATTAACTATGTTAATTAGGAATGATAGCAGTGCTTTATTATAGCAAGCATTACAGCTCAAGCCTATGAGAGTTTCAGGACTTTCAGAATTTTGTAAATTCAATTAGAAAATTCAACATGTGGAAAACAGCTTCTATGGGCATTTCCTGCTGGAGAGAGGGAAGAATGTTTGAAAGTCATCTCCTGTTCAATGCAATCCTTGTTGACACACATCATCAATCAGTGTTAATAGAGTTGAACCCCTGTAATCATCAATTGTGGATTTCGGAAATGGCAATCATTTAATTCCTATAATAAAATTTTACAGCTTTGATTGTGTTGTTATGGATGCAGGAATTTAATGCAAAGCTTTCAGACTTTGGCTTGGCAAAAGCAGGCCCCACAGGTGATCGTACTCACGTTTCCACTCAAGTGATGGGAACTGAAGGTTATGCTGCTCCGGAATATATGGCTACAGGTTTGAATTTTTGCCTTGTATTGGGAGTTTACCATGCTTTTGATGTGTATGCCGTTGAAGTGGTCATTAAATAAACAACTCATTTGAAATACTCAAGAGAGTAGTTTTGATACCAGTAGTGATTGAGCTGTGGACAATAGTGTTTGAGGGTAAGTTTTGGATTGGGCTGCTATGAGTTCTGTTGTGATTTGTGGTGTCAATGTCAAATTTTAGTGAGAGAGTGGTAATGCCATTGCTACTTGCCAAACATTTTAGCTGCTGTGCTTTTAATGTTGAGTAGAAGTATAAAACTCCTAAACATACCCTTAATTAGAGATGAACTTCATAGTTGTACATACTTATTTGTATTTGTAGCACTGCAAAGTTTGAAAGAGAATCTTTAAGTGTGAGGTGGCACATAAGTTTTATCTGGAAATAAGAAAGAGTTAAAAAATGCATCTTGACTAAAATCTTATCCACATTTTGGAACAATTAAAATTCTATTTCACTTGTGATCAGGTAGTTGAACAAGAAAGTAAAATGACAGTGTGCTAACATACACATCTTTGTGTGTGTGTGCCATTTAATAATTCTGTATGTTCATCCTAGTTTGCTGACTCCTTTTCTGAAAATAAGAATTCCAGTTTACTGATCATCCCTGTTTTGTTGAGCTTATGTCTGACAATGGAGAAACTTTCTGGTCTGGCTATGACTGAGGTTTTCTTTTTTCTTCCTTGAATGAACGTCTCTGATAATCACCATGACTACAAATAACTCAATTTCATTCCTTTGGGATATCAGAGCACTTCTTTTATATTTTGTATCAGAAACAGTGCACTGACCATAAACATGCACTGTTGAGCAGGTCGACTTACTGCCAAGTGTGACGTCTATAGCTTTGGGGTTGTGTTGTTGGAACTACTCTCAGGACGCCGGGCACTTGATAAAACTAAAGTTGGTGTGGAGCAGAATCTGGTAGATTGGGCAAAACCCTTTCTGGGTGATAGGCGCAAGTTGTTCAGGGTTATGGATATCAAGTTGGAGGGCCAGTACCCCCAGAAAGGAGCGTATATGGTAGCCGTCCTTGCATTACAATGTATCGGTGAGGCCAAGGTCCGACCATCAATGGCTGAAGTTTTGTCAACTCTTGAACAACTCACTGTCTCTAGAGATGTCACCAGCCCCTCAAATTCAGGGCCACAATCTGTCTCCAGTCCTGGCCTAAAGTCCCCGTTGAGACACAGCGCTCCTCACCTAAAGTCCCCATTGAGAAACAATTACGGTTCACCTGTGAATATGTCCCCACGAGGCTCCCCATTGCCCCCCCATATGAAATCCCCCCTTGTGAAATCCCAACGGGGGCGATGACAAGCTGATTTCACAATCTGCTGCTCACCTCAACGTAAATCCCTTTTCTCCATTAGCCCTCTTCAGTTACTTTGCTCCTCCCACTTTATCTAGTGTTGACAGCTTCTCGAGGAAAGTTTTCTGCGTTTTTGTTTCAACCAAGCCTGTAGTGGTATATTTGATCATACAGAAGATATATCAGTGGCTTCACCAACAATTTTGACATCATCAACATTCATCAGCATTTGTTATTTACCAACATAACAGCAACTTTATCAAATGTCTTTGTTATAAAAGAAACTTGTTTTGGTTGATTTACTTGGAAATACTTTTGGTTTTCTGGTGTGATTACCGTCCAAATATGAGAATCGATTTGGTTTTGTCGGATTGGATCTTTGTCATGCTCTTACCTGGCATGATTCATTGAAGATAACCAGTAGCCTCTCTACAAAGAACAAAACTGCTTGTCCGCTAGTAGCTTGCCAAGAGACAATAAACTACTTTGACAATTAATGGTCTTCTATCTGTGATAATATATTTGGGATAGAGCCACAGTGAAAGTCTCCATGGTATAGATGCTGTATCGTGATCGTCAAATTATAATTTTTGTTACTATGATGGCTTCCTTTTATTTGATATCAGTAAAGGAAGCCATTATAGCTCAAGAAATTTTATGTTGGACTGGTTAGCCAGCCAGCGACTGGTTGGTGTACGTGGGAATCATTCGTACGTCATTCTAAACGACGTCGTTACCAGAAACACCTGTTTACTAAACAAGCACCGCAACAAAGAATTTGGAGAGAACGACAGAGGTTTCTGATGGGCATCGTCAACTTCTCCGACTTAATCAAATCTCCCTGGTAATCTAAATCATAATGTTAATCTTTGTTTTCTGAACTTCAAAACTCGTACATTTTTCCGAAAAAGTTAAAAAAAAAAAGAGCTTTTAACAGCTGTGATTAGGGATTAGTGAATGTTCTTACTTTTTGTGCAGATTTTTTTATTGGGATTTGATATTTGCACGTCGAATATGGTGTTGGTCTTAGCCTTGGGCGATTTACACATACCACATAGAGCACCTGATTTGCCTGCAAAGTTCAAGTCCATGCTTGTTCCAGGCAAGATCCAACACATCATTTGCCCGGGCAATCTCTGCATCAAAGTATGTTATGTTGTATCTTCTGCATTTTTTTTTCATTTCTTTTCTGGGTTTTTCTTGTTTTAAGATTCTATGTTTTATTGGATTTTTCCGTGATTTCTCCATAAGAAATTGTAGGAAAATTACAAGAAATTAAGATCTGGATTTAAAACATTTTTCTACCCTTAAGTCAGTTGAGTCCAGCAGAGATGGTTTCCTTGGTTGAATTAAGGATGGAGACTGAATTCAGATGGTTGAATTCGTCAGTTGCTTCAAAACTGTAATAATGTTAACAGAATTCCATGCTTTTCTCTTCTCTTTCCCATGGAGGCCGAGGAGAGGATAATTTTCTTTATGGGAGTATTGGTTTATTGAGTGGACATGCAAAATAGGATTTTTCTTGGGGAGTCTGGGTGTCTTGTGGAAGGAAGATCACTGCATTTTACAGAAGAGTTGAATATCAGATTGGTGGGTTGTTTGACTTACATTTATGTATATGAAGGCAGTTTTGGAAGTAAAATAAGTGACCTCTTTTGTGTTTAATGAGGAAATGTGGCGATGCGTTACTATCACAACTCCAACTTATTTGCTCAAATGCAATGCAAAATGTATGAACTTCATAACATTAGCGAGCCATCCCAAAACCTCAGTGTTTCCCTTGTTGAATAGAATGTCAATATTTAATTGTCTTTCCGCCTTCCTTTACATCTCTGTATATTCCACAGTCTGTAAATGCTTTTTGATCTCAAGTGCCACTCTGAGAACTGATTTTCTATTGCCCAAATATATGAGTGCTTATGTTAAGAACATGTTAGCGATGGATTTCAAATTTTGATGCCTCGTTGTAGAAATCGAACCTATCTCTTTCGATTTCTTTAGTTTTTTCAAACTAGTCCCACCTGCTCTACATTTCGAGGAGTTTGTCCTCTGTAATTCATCCCAAAAAGTCTTCAGTTTTATCAAACCATTGGAAAATTAATTCTGTTTTTAGATTCAATCAAGTTCTTTTACTTTTTCCATTTCGAGTTTAGATTTTTCTTACTACAATCTTTTAGTTTTTTACCCAATTTTTAATGCAATTAGTGGAAGATGGTATATTAGCCAATGATCACAATTATATGCCAGATGGCATGGTTGGATTTCCCACAGTTTGCTCTTTCTCGCAGTTTGCTCCTGGGTTTACCTGCCTGAAATTACTAATTGTTTGACAGATATGATCTTTTGCAGATTTGTTACCATAGTTGATTTCTAACTTGCTGAGATATTACATTATATTCTTTTCACATTTTTGGTCTTGAATGCATTCTTGTGGTTGCACAATTACTGTACTGGCCCTTGGGCAATAAATTATGTGGTTAAAGGGGTGGGGTTAGGACAGTTCTTAGATTCAAAATAACTGTCTTTTCTGGTGTTGTGGTTTTATTTACTTGGAAGTTTCTTGTAAAGCATGTGAATCTATAATTTGGCATTGTCCATATTTCTCAGTAGATTGCTTGTCACTGGATTAGCATTTTTGATGGCATTTTCAGGAAGTTCATGACTACCTGAAGACTATTTGTGCCGACTTGCATATTACTCGTGGTGAATATGATGAAGAGACACGATATCCCGAGACCAAAACACTAACTATTGGTCAATTCAAGTTAGGACTGTGCCATGGTCATCAGGTTTGGTTTCATGTCAATTATCTGCTCTTCATTTATAAAGTCTTTGATTTCTTTAAATCTCATTCAGTAGTAAAGAATTTCAATTCTTGATGTTTGAAGGTTATTCCATGGGGGGACCTCGACTCTTTAGCCATGCTTCAGAGGCAGCTGAATGTAGACATACTTGTGACTGGTCACACACATCAATTTACTGCTTACAAACATGAGGGAGGTGTTGTTATAAACCCAGGTTCTGCCACGGGTGCTTTCAGTAGCTTCACCTACGATGTTAATCCCAGTTTTGTCCTCATGGATATTGATGGCCTGCGTGTTGTGGTCTATGTTTATGAACTCATTGATGGGGAGGTTAAAGTTGACAAGATTGATTTTAAGAAGACAAGTTAGACAACCACCACGACTTCCTCTGCTAATTAAGCACAAAGTTTGGATTTCTTTTTTCATTCCTTTTGAGTTTTGGATTCACCAATATTCATGAGTTTGCATTTGGGGGGTGTTCGCAGTCTTGCTGTGTGAGTGGAAGCTCTTGGTTTTATTGTTACTAGCAAAGGACAAATTTTAGATGACTTTCTCTGGCTTTCTTAGAATTTTATTTATTTGTTATATGCATGGTATATCCTCCATTGACGCAAGTGTTCTTTATTTTATCCCTTCTTTTTTCATGGTGTTAGCCTCTCAGGAAAAAAAAAAAAAAAACATGTTTATGTAAACAAAGCGGAGACTTTTACTTTTTGCTTGTAAACAAAAGCATTGAATGGATAAGTTATAGGGCAAGATAGTGCATTCGAGATACCTTTTGCCTCCACCCATTCACTGAACCCTGAACATTTTCAACACCAACACCATGAAAACCATCCATCAGCAAATCAAGCTGAAGTTGACCCAACTACAGAAGACTGTCTTAACCACCCATCAATTCCCGTTTGTAGATGTCACTTCTTTGCTGTAAAAGTGCAGAGACAAATGCCATGAAAGTCGAAGTCCATGCCCGCATGATAACCACAGGCTTCATTCACTACTCTCCTTCAGCAAGCAAACTCCTTGTATCATTTGCCTCGAGTACCCTTCCTGGTACCACTTCTACTGCCCTATCAATTGCTGATCGCACCTACGGTCTTGCTTCTTACGCTTGGGGAAAGAATGTTTTAGAGAATTTTTGTTAATTTTCATAAAAATATAATTTCGTGTGATCTCTGTAAACTTTAGACGAAGTATACATAAAAAAAAATATTACTAATATAAAAAATAAAAATATATAATTATTTTATTTTTTATTAGTCAAATTAATAATTAAATAAATAATTAGACCGTAAAAAAAATTTTTGGTTAATTTTTAAAAAATTTATATATGTACGTAATTTTATCAAATTAAAAAATGCGAAAAAATATGCCTTAAATTAATTAACATCTAATCTAATTGGGATGACTGCCATATTCAAGCTAATGCACTTCTCACGCTTAATTAAACTCGAAATCCTGTTTCCACAAGGACAGGAACTGGAAAACAACAAAATCATTCCTAATGCTGATTTTGGAAATGTAAATGCAAATTCATTGAGGATATAGCGTATACTTGGATCTCTTTATATATACCCGCATAAATCAATCAACACCGCCGGTATAGATCATACCGACACTACCGCCGCTTCTTTAAATTCTTTTCTGTCGATCTTCTTTTCCTTCATGATGCCAAGCGACTTTGAATTATTCAGCGAATGTGAAGATAAATCTTGGTGCCAAGCGTGGGCAGTAGGGGCAAGTTCAGGAGATGGATTGCAGACTGCTGTCATGTTCTCCATTCTGATTGATGTTTGGCTTGATTACATATCATGGACCTCATTTGTTGGCGATGACCCGCTATCATCGTCGCAGATTTAAGTGGGAAAGTGATCGACTGGTAATGCTTTCATCTGTGCAAGTAGTTTATAAGCCATCCATGGTTCACAAAATATTGACATGTGCTCGAGAAATGGCAGCCAATCCAATGTATGCGGGTTGTAAAGTTCTACATATGAATGTCATCATAACCATTGATCAATTTGAAGATGGAGTACCGGAATCGCCAAGGGGTATGGTGCCTGCTTTAAAAAAAATCAATGGAGAAGCACCTCAAGGTTGTTAAAGTTGAAGAATCCATGAGCATCAATGACAAGATCCATGCCCGATGTGTTGGGATGAGATTTCGTTCGGGTCTCACGTCGCTTGCTTGCCTGCTTGTTCACATCGTTTTCATGGGTATTGTATTGTCTACTGGCTCAACAAGAGTAGATCATGTCCCTTGTGTAGGTCGGTGTTTAAGTAGCCAACGAGCTGCCATTGTTATTCACATTTTGTTCATTTACAAAGACAAATTCCCACTCGGTTTGTATTTTTCCCTTCTTATTGTTGGTGAACCCACATGTTTGAGTTATAAGCACTGTTATTGCAGGCCTCCCTAAACCATGATCATTAAAGAGGATCTTGATTGTTCTTACTGTTAGTGTAATATGCTATAGAACTTCAGATTGTACATACTCCAATCTTCAGAATCCACCGTGATCCAATTGATTAAATGCTCTCTTCTAGGAAGATAAAAGGCAGAATCTTACTTTTCAGTTAATGAAAAATTATTTGCAACACAATCATATCTCAATTTGCAGCAATTTGGATCACTTATTAGTTAATAAATTATCCAAGTACATCTAACTAACAGGATTCATCACAAGCAATTAATAATCCTATCCAATTTGAGTTTATAATTCTTGACATGTGAATCCGTTTATAATTCGATTAATTATTTGAATAATTATAATATATTAATTTATTTATAATTTAATAACTTTATTTTATATTTTTAAAAATTTAATTATATATATATATATATCATATTTTAAAATGTATTTAGTTATTAAAATAAAATTAGTTAATATTCACATTTATGATATCATAAATATAATAAAAATATAAAAAAATATTAAATGAGTAACACGATTACGATTCGTTTAATTATTTATTATTCGTACTGAATTAAAATTTTCAATTTTTGACATAATTATTAAATAAATTGAGTTCGAATTAATCTTTATTTAACACGATGTGATAATTAGAATTGTCAAATATATTGTTACGTGTTAGTATATGCTGCTTGAATCAATGATAAAAAAAACTAATAGGTGATCGTGTACTAATGCTAATATTATTTAGACTAGCAATTGGAAATTCGTGATGAATTTCAATTCAATTCCGTTCAAAACAAGAAACAAAATAAATCCCATCGTGCGCAGTCAAATCGGACAGTCAGTCAATTATGGAGGAAGTGCATGGTCCATGGATGACTTTGCTTAACTGTAAGTATTACTTGTAAAACAATTCTAAAGCAGAATTAATATTCCTATTTTAAAATGAAATTGTCTCTTAGGAAAGTAAAAAAGCCAAAAAGGAAAATAAAAGCTTGAAGACTGGAATCCGATTCTTCTGAGGAAATCATATCAAATTAGAAACTCCAACAAAACCATCATATGTAACAACTCCTCTTTTGTTTTAGCTTCAAAGTCACTCCCTTCCTAATACTGAAATTCAAGCTTTTCATGTTCATCTAGGATATGTATGTTTATTTTAATCTCTATATATACGAAAACAATCTTCAATCCAGTTCTCAGGTCTTTCCATAATTCTCTCTCTGAATTATTCTCCTCTTCCAGAATCCGAGATGTCTTTCTCTAACTTTGCCGGGGTTGATTATTACTGTGATATATATCAGCCTGACGATTATGTTCCGGGTGAAGATGGATCCCCAACTGAAGCTATTTTCTCCATTGATTTTTTCTCAGAGAATTCTTTCCTGTACAAGAAGAAGGATGTTCTGCAGAAACATATGCGTGAGAGCATATCTTGGTCTACGATATCTAACCAGCTCTCAGAGTTGAACGTACCTTACCATGCTCATCCTGGAATGATACAGAAGATCACTAACTACGCGCGTTCGGCTCTGGACGAAGATGATAACATCGATTGCGAGGTTATTCCTCTAGTTGTGATTATTAAGACAACTGTCAATAGTATTAATGAAGAGGCAGCGATTTCTGAGGCTGTCTCAAGATCCATCGATGGACAGGCTTTGAACTTGGTACCTGCCAGTAACTTTGCGATTGAGGCACTGGAAAAAATTAAGGTCAAAGGGTGCCGTTCGACGCAGTGTGTGATATGTTTGGAGGAAATGTTGGTGGGATCAGAAGCTACTCGCATGCCTTGCCTGCATGTCTACCATGGACATTGCATTGTCAATTGGTTGAACCAGAGTAATCTCTGCCCGCTATGTCGATTTCGGATGCCTTCCTAGCTATACTTCAGGTCGATAGATTGATAGAAAGCTGACACTTCTGTACATCCGAATTCTTTTTTGATATTATTCAGAAATTTTAAAAAAAAAATTTCTTCACCTCTACGCATTTAAGTGAATTATTTATATTAAATATGATTTAATTAATAATTTAATCATCTTTTGGTGGAATTGCTGTGATTCGCTGAATATTTTAATTATAAGATGAAGCCAAGTAGTTGTTGAAGAGTAGGTGTCATGTCAAGTTTGGTGTAGTTGCTTTGAGAACATATATATAACACAAATAATGAAAGCAAGGAGCATAAATATATGTAATTGCTTACCTGAAATTACCTAATCTTCCCACAAGATAACTCTAGCACCTAACTTTTTGCTCCGAATTAACTTTACATTATTTTTTAACCATTAGATTAATACACTTTGATCTACAACTACGGATATCTTAAATTTCTTACACAATTTCTATACGATTCTTATTGATGAAACCACCAATGGGATCAATATGAAAGAATACGTAGAAGTTATCATTAATGAAAGAAATAAATGACATATAAAGGGGCAATTTTAATTCATTAAAAGCTTTTTAATTATTTTAAAGTCCTTTTCCTCTTTTTGTTTGCCAAGCCAGCAAAAATAGGAACATGCATCTAGATGTACTATTAACCTAAAACTAAGAAATTCTAATTAGCTGTAAACCTATAAACCATAAAATGATGATAAGTCTGTCCTGGATTTACAATCTGGGAAGGGAAATTTGGCTGGTTCACGGAGTTCGGGAACCCTTGAGACTCCAAGCAAAGTCCTGCATAATTTGAGTAGACGAATCCATCTTTACCCTTCACTTTCTCCATCTGTTTCCCCAGCATGTTACTTGTATAAAACTGTACACCAGGCTGATTCGTCCACAGCTCCAATTTCCTCCCTGATACGCTTTCACTCAGCATAGCTACCTTCTTTAGGTGTCCGGTACTCTGATTGTCTAGCACATAATTGATGTCATAGCCATCAGCCAGCTCTTTGAACCTGCTACCGATCTCGCGAGGCTGGAGGAAATCGTAGGGAGTTCCCTTTACAGGAACGATTTTACCGGTTGGAATGAGATGGTCATCAACTGGAGTGATGTTCGATCCAAAGATTTGGATCTTGTGTGATAAAATGCCTCCACTATTGTGGCCGCCGAGATTCCAGTAAGTGTGCAGGGCTAAATTCACTGGAGTTGCCTCATCAAGTGCCTTGGCTTCCATTTTTACACCCAACTTGTTTGTTCCAATGAACATGTATGTCACTGAGACAGCAAGATCTCCAGGAAATCCTGTAGAATTTTTTATACTTTAGTACTCGTATTTCTAGTCTTAAAATAAGAAAGCATTTTCTAATGACACTCACCTTGTTCACCATCAAAGCTGTCGCAGGTGAATGTTATATGGCTACCTTCTTTGTGACTTTCCACTCTCCATATACGCTGACTAAATCCTCTGCGACCACCTGATGTAATTGGCAACCGCAAAATGAATTAAACAACCTACAGTGATTGGAAAATTTACAGGAAAGATTTAAAGATTGTTATACAAACCATGTAGCATGTTATTTCCTTCATTATTAACCAGTTGATAACGGGTGCCATTTAAAGTAAATTGAGCCCCTGCAATTCTGTTTGCTACACGTCCAACAATGGCTCCAAAGTAGGTTGTATCATTCTGCAACACACAGAAAAAAAAACCCTCAAAACAACTTGGCACTACTGTCATATTGTAAATCATCTATTCAAATTAGACAGAACTGATCAAATAATTCGCACCTTATAATCTTTAACTGAATCAAATCCAAGAACAACATCGGCTAATTTCCCTGAGATAACGAGTAAAATTTAGAAGAGATAACACATGATAATAAATATAAAAAAAAAATTGAAAAGAAAAGAAGAGGGCAGATAAAAGAGCAGACCATTTTTATCTGGGAGGATGGCAGAGAGCATAGTTGCACCAAAGTTTGAGAACTTGAGAGAGAAATTTCCCCTCTTGAGTTCATACACACCAACCTTGTCTGCTTCGCAATCACCATGTGTATTAGTAAACAGCAACGCCAGTAGAATGAAGCAAGAACACAAAGATAATTTAGACATTCTGGACTCAATCAAATCATGTATCACAGAGGAATTTTCACGATAAATGGATTATAAATAGATGGAAAAAGAGATTAGGATACACTCAAACACAGGTAAGGAAAGACATTTAAAGCAATTAGGACTTTCTGTTATGATATAATAGCGAAATTCTGGGGTTAATTACCTACTAAATTGCTGCTAAAACGATAAACACGAAATGCCTGGCCAAGTAGAATTGTAATTAACTAATGACAAGATTATCGCCGCGTTCTTCGACAACTTAAATCATACCCATCAAGAATCAAGCGGATATTGTATTAATGGGATAAGATTGAATTATATACTACGAGATTGCAATGATTATCACCGATGAACGAAGACAATGAAATAATGAAAACTACTGCATATTTAATCAAAATAATACATCTCCGTATTTTATATTTGATTCCAATAATGTAGAGAACCACCAGGGTAACGTAATATTATTACTAGAGAAAATCTTAGATAGTATAGTCCTACTACATCAGCCACTCTCAAAGTTTACTAAAATACAGAAGCAATAGAATCATGAAAGATCCTGAAATGCCTGAGCGTCGCGTGCGACCTTGATGAATACGTCCTCCAGAGTGGTGTCAGCCAAACCCCATGCAAAAACGGTGAACCTGCTCTTTGCATTCTCGACAGCCTGGAATACATCAGCAACCCTGACCTCTTGCTTTGGAAGCTCGAACTTTTGGGTTCCAGATATCTGGTATGTCCTGTTAGCCCCTGGGGAGAGACGCCGTACCATATTCTCTACTTCTTCCTCGTGATCAGCAGATGTTGTCATTGTGAATACGTAAGATCCTCCATATCTTGCCTTTAACTGTCAAAAACCATGTCGGAATTCAGTGTCGTGCAGAGAAAGCAGAAAACTTGAACATGGAAAAGGAGAATACTTACTATCTGGACACGCAATAATACAGGATTAAATTTACCTCTTTCGCATTTCCAATGCATTGCAAGCCACCATCGACAAAGATTCCTAATCGATCACACAGGGCCTCTGCCTCCTCCATAGAATGGGCTGAAAGATATAAACGAGGATTTATCAGTTAAATTGAGGGGAAAAGTTTCTATATTTGGTGCGGATCAAACATAAACAACAAGGTAATGGAGATGAACTTAAGTTTTGGTTTTATGGTGCATGTATGTGTGGGGAGAGAGAGATATAGAGAGGGTACTGGTGAGAACAATTGCCCGGCCTTGTTTTGCTCGCTTCACAACATTCCATAGATTACTTCTCGAAGCTGGATCCAATCCAGTGCTGGGCTCGTCCATATAAACAACCTTGTAAAATTTCCACCAGCTAGCTTAGCAAGATATGATTATCCAAAAATTTCTGACTGTATTAAAGATAGATTAAGACATACTTTGGGATCCCCTATCAAAGAAATGGCAACACTCAGCCTCCTCTTCATGCCTCCACTGTATTTTCCAGCTTGTTTCTCGGCAACCCCTCCATGAAACAGGTTGACACTCTGGAGGGATTCTTCTACTGCCTACAGCGATCGAGTACAGAAAGAAAAGAAAGTAAAAAATTTTGGCTATACAGTTCCTTTTTCATTTTTGCGAATGATTAAAATTTTCTACTTTACCAATTTAGATTTATTTAGAATATTTCTCTTTCCATTTCAAGACAAAAACGAGAGAGAAGAAGAAGAAAGTTGTGGATTCATACTAAATTTCCAACTACAAATCCTGCAAAAAAAAAAAAAGAACCAGTTGTCCAATAAAACAGGTGAAGACAGTCACTTACTTGAGTTAAGGCAGAACCTTTCAGGTTCTTTAGTCTGCCGTAAAATAACAAGTGCTCCCTTCCGGTTAGGGTGTCCCACAGCAGGCTAAAATCGACCAATAACCAAAATGAAATGTTAATATATTTCAGTTGTGGAGTAGAGGAAAATAAAATATTCTCTAGGCAATAGCATAAAGGCAAAATAATTCCAGCGTACTCATCCTGAGGGCATACACCCATACTGGTATATATTCTGTCCATATCAGTCCGTATGTCCATACCCTGAACATATGCTGTCCCAGATGTTGGCTTTGTGATCCCAATCATCTGTTAACAGAACGAAGTCTTAAATATTGCAGAAAGCATGCAGATATGTAAGTTTTGATGTGGCGGGAAGAGACAGGACCAGAGAAATTCTCACAATAAAACCAAAAGGATGTAATTGAAAAGTAGTTTTAGAAAGAGGGTCACAACAGACACCAATCAAAACTCATTTCTTCAAAAGGAGAAACATGACTAGCTACAATCTTTTGAGGGGTAAACAGTTTGCATTAGAACTAGAAAATATATATATATATATATATATGCTTCAAAGAGAAGCCCATTCTGTGATTTTTACATTTTATCATTATCCCTGTTTCAGGGTCCTAAAGAGCCTTAACGGTCAACTGGTCCCAGATACCACCAACATGTACAGAAATATTCAATGATGTTTATCACAAAGTGTATGTTGTACTTACCATGGAAATAAAAGTGGTTTTGCCAGCACCGTTAGGACCAAGCATGCCAAAGCACTCCCCTGAAGGCAAAGCAAGAGATAACCCATTCACAGCTACTTTTTGAGGATTACCATCCCTTCCTGGATATACCTTTCTAAGATTATCAGAGATGATTGCTTGACTTATGGTTGTTTCAAGGAGCAGCTGATCAACCATCTCTCTCTGGAGAGCAAAAGATGAAGCACAATTGGTAACATTATATCTATAACTCAGTCAGATCACTATCATTAGTTAAAGCAACCAGAAAAAGAAAGACTCCATCCCTGGTATTAAGCTTCAGCCAAACAAAATTTACTAGTGGAATCATACTTAAGATTCCAGCAACGAGTTTCTACTTCCATCGCGAGTAATACTACAACCAACATAAAGCATATGAACTGGAAACGGGAAAATTTTACCTCCTGAGTGACATCAGTTTTCTCCATACCAACAAAGACCTTAGAGTCCTGCATTCTAAAACTAGGCCTCCGAAAAGATGAACGCCTCTTGCTTTGAAAGTTTTGTAAGAAATGCAGAGGTCCTTTTGCACCTCCGGACGATACAATTTTATCTATGTAATAAGCAATACCAACAACCACCAACCACTCAACGGCCATGATAATCAAGATCTCTTTCATCCCATTACCGCTGTCACTCAAATCTGCCCACCTCATCCCATCAATCCCCATATAGTAACCCGTGAAGGAATATTGTCCAAACTCATATAACCCACGATATAGAGCAAAGCCAGGGTATAACTCCATTACAGTTATCCAGTGTCCTGCAGGAACAAAATAAATTTCAAAATGAGTAACACTAGTTCAGGTTGAAACAAACAAGAGGAAAGAAGAGAATTACCACATTTTCACATTTTAACTTACTTGAAAATGACTGATCTTCAACAAAGGACTGAAAAAGAAAGGCACCCAAGAGCCCAGTTCCAAATACGAATATGTACCCTATGACTGTTCTCATTTACGAATTTCAATGATTGCATAAAGTCAGTTACAGATCATTAAAAGAATGTAGGAATTTACCCACTGCTATGTAGGTATGGAAAAGTTTGAATCAAACCTGATGCAGTCTTAACATTTGAAAACAATGCAGCCACTAGAAAGGCCAGAGAAATTTGCAGGTTTATATAAATGAAAAAAAACACGAATTGGATGCTGTAGCTGTTGAGTGTAAAAAATCTCAACCCTGCAAGCCAACCGCATGAAAATTAAGGTGAATCAGGGCAAAACATGAAATGGAATCGCCAGCTGGATTCTTTCTTACCTACGAGTGAGCCGAACACCACAAAACATAGCATGTAGAGAAATGATATGGAAAAGAAATAAGCATATGAAATCACCCAATAAGGTCCGTCCCCAAGTCCGTGCATTTTCATCATGATTCTCAATTTCTGTTCTTTCTCATACACTAGAGCTGTCAAGATCACCTATAGGCAAATAAGGTATATCATCAAGCGACTAAAACTTGACAACAATAAAATTGGGGAAATATTGAAGGTATTAAATGACGACCAATAGCACACACACTTACAGGGAACAGCTGTAGGACAACCCATGTGAAGAACAGAGTACCAAGAATAGAAGATATATCCCATCTGAGCTTAGTAGAAGTTTTGGGCATTTCTTTGACAAAGTCGAACAGGATTTGTGTGCCAGGCCCTATCAAAGAGCGAAGGTATGCGTTGGATGCCTAGAATGAATGAATTTCAAATGTCAGTGTTCATCATATTTCGTCACTTTATGCAAATGCATTGCCAAATACTAACTAATCGGGACCCTGAAAGCAGCAACGGAAGTTTTACAGGAGTAATACATAATACAATCCCTTGTCTAATAATTTCCACAGAGTTTTCTTATAGCCAGTTTGAACTATATAATATCCAGCATATAAATTTTCATGACTCGGACCTAATATAGAAGAACTTAAAAGCAAACACACATGACTGGGAACGGGACTCAACAAGTGAACATAGTTTCTAAAAGTACCAGATTTATGGAACGTGGAACACGCAACAGCGCAATTGGACGAATCCCTGTGTCATTCTTGTAGGTTGAATTGTACCAGATGCTCACATTAAATTTATTCAGGTCAGAGTTTAAGAAATCATAAGCTGCAGAAAAATCAAAAGATTGGTATTGTGGTATTACTTTTGTCAGGTTATTAAATTACAGAAAATAACAAGAACACCAACCTGCAAGTATCTCATTAATCTTTCTTTCTGAATTCCCCTTTCTGTAACCTTTATAGAGCTCATCATTTATCTCAGAGGAACTTTTGCGCCACAAATTTAAACCTTGAAGACATCTTATCTCTAGATCCAAGGGAAAGTAAATAAATGATCCGAGATATAGAATAATCCTAGTAAAAATTTTCAGTAGTTGTAGTACAAGAGACAGTATTCATCAGCTTAACAATGTCTTTGTAATCAAACAATAGGCATCATGATACACGGCAGAGTCGCCCATCCTACACTGAAATGCCAAGTTGTGGAGCTCTTTACATTATAAAACAATGCATTCTTGTATCTCAATTGCACAGTGAACTCTAATTGAGAGTTTCCTAAAATTTACCAAGTATCTCAGGTACCTCCATTCTATTGATTCTTTTCTTGATTGTAAGTCAAGCCCGCACCATTCTATTGCTACTGACTGACAATCATGAATTGGATTATGGAACCTTTTTCTAAACCGATGCAGAGATAAGACTTTATTGTTCCATTGCTATGTCTATGAATGTGATCCAAATCCTAAAATTAATTATGTTGATGTTGTTTGTAAGAAATTAGTTGAATTGGATGAATGATTAATAGAGAAAAATTTTAGGTTAGTTCAGTACTTAATTTAAATAATCGAATATGTTCATGGTAAAAGTTGTTAAATTATTATTTGTTACTAGTTTACTATAAATAGTCTGTAATTTGTATCAGATAGGAGAATTAAGTTTGAGTGATCAATAAAATAAGAAAGATAATTTTTTTTTTCTTGAATTCCTTTATCTTCTTTATTATTTTTCCTTCTACTTTTAAATTTTAAATTTGCTTGGTAATTTTTTAATTGGTTGATAGGTTCTTCAAATTTTATTAGTCGTTTCTTGGTGGTTTGATCTTAATTTTCAACAATGTCAAAATACAATATTTAGAAAATTCTCATAATGTGAAATTGATTAATTTATTCACATTCAAGCAACAACTTATCTAAAACCTCATGTTTTACTGAAGAAAAAGCCGAAGTCATATAATGTGATAAAAGCTTATACCTCGTGTAACATTAACGGATGACAGCTTAACTGTCAAAGAAAAGGTAGAGTTTGGTCTGCACTGACTTTGAATGCTATAAATCGGATCATCCGATGCAAATGCAGGATCAAGATAGTTTGTTAGTTTCGGCATTGATTCTGATCCCTGAATATTTTGAAACATCATATTAGCTTCAAAGCTGAAATAATTTTGCAAGAAAAACAAAGCAGAGAATGACACTGGATTCAATGTCTTTACCAAGGATGTGATTGAAAGGTAACATGAATAATAAGCAATATCAGGGACAAGGCAAAGGATAGGAAAAATACAACTTACCAAGACATTGGAGGCCAAACTTCCCAAAACGTTAGAGGGATTTGCACCAGAGGTGTCCATAAACATATTCTTACCCAAAGCTGTCAAAATGCACATAAAATTAGGTGTATTGACATCATCTCATTAGGTGAAACAATCAATTCAAAAAATAGAAACTAATACAAAAAAATACATACTTTCTCCAAAAGATTGATTACTCCCAGTAAGAAGTATTATTGCAGGACAGGAATCGTTAGCTCTGCAAGACTCATTGGGCAAGTCGGGATATGTAAGAATATCATTTCTCACTGCACGATATTCAGAAGCTGGTACTTGTAAGATGGGAGGCCATTCTGTAGGATTAGGATTGTAACAAGTTGGTGCTTGATCGGGATCTGAGTACTCTATCCCACATTTTTTCTCCACACAGTTATTTCCATTTCTTCTAACACATGTACAGCCACATTTATAATCATTGGAATTGTTCACTAGATGGTCAAACAGAACTTGGAGGAGAACAAGTAGTAAACAGAGGATGACTGGGAACGAAATAAGCCGAATATTTGTCTTCACATTTCGTTTCTGAAAAACAGAACACGGATTACGCCATTGTTACACAAGCCATGGTAAAGTATTTCAGAGACTCCCAGGAATAAGCATATTGGAGCATCCAATCCAGCAGAAATCCCACCAAAAAAGGCAAAACTTCAATAACCAATATAGAAATTCAAGAACCTTGAAACGAAGAATATTTAATATATCTCATCTTACAAAATCCGAAATCATGCAACTTAAAATTGACACACTCAGCACAATAATCAGAAAAAGGAAAGGAGAAAAAAAGGAAAACGTAGAAGCAGAATAACAGATCCTTCATCAACCATCATAGAACCATCATCGGACTTTACCCACAATTCTTGTGGCTAAAGAAAATATATACATACATCGATCGATCGAGAGAGAGAGAAGGACACAAACCTGAAAAGTTAAGTTCTTTCTGAGTAAAGCGTTGGTCTGAGTCCCGAAGCTGGAAGGACCGAGTGATGAAGCCATTCACGTCACCTAAATGCAACAGTTAACGGCGGCGGACTAAAACTCCCAGCCAAAAGAAATAGTAGTTTGTTTAGACCGTTAAGAGTAAGCAGACTGCGTTCAGTTGGTGGGTTTAAAAGCCTGTTAACTGTTTGCTTCTTTCGTACGTATAAGACAAGGCCAAACCCTGTTCAATGTATGCTCTGTGTTTTTCCGAAAGAGAAAGAGACCCTGAATTTCCCTCGTTGACTTGAACTCATTTTGGAATTTATCACGTATTATTGACTGCACAATTATCTATCACAATTTATTCCACTCATTTTCCTGATTAACAATTCTTGTTGACAAAGAGTTTCTTAACTATTGCTAAACAGTATTGGTAGCAGGTTTCCATTTCCTTTCCTCAAGTTTACGTAAGTGAAAGGGGAAAGGAGATGGTGTGTCCTGGATTCATTCACCCGTAAGTTCAAAAATACATATGCAGGGTGATTGACCATGCAATTATCTTCTAAATTCGGGTAAAGTGAGTAGCATACCATCAAATTAAGACTCATTACACTGAGAAACTTGTTTATTTGTCCAAGAAAAGATTACTTGAGGATTAAAATAAATCTTTTGAAAAGCAGAACCAGAGTGGTGAGAGCAACGTTTCACCAAATGAATGAATTTGCACAAAAGCTTACTATGGCAAGTATTCAATTATAGATTATTATTATTATTATTAACATGTCATAAGTAATTAACAGCCAAGAATTCTGAACATATATGTGTGGTCCAAGAACAATCTCGATCAGTCAAAGATCAAATTTTCAAATCAAATTAAATACAAGAAAGAAATCAGAAATGTCCTTGATGCCGGCAAGATCCATCCACTGTGATGAATCACTTGATTCGTGTTATCATCTTATTGGCATTTTAGAAATATCGTTCTCTGCACAATAATTAGAAAAAGGCAAGAAGAAAAAAAGGAAAAGGGAGAAGCAGAAAAACAGATCCTTCATCAACCAGCAGAGAACCATCATTGGACTTTACCCACAATTCTTGTGGCTAAAGAAAATATATATACATACATACATATATATATATATATATATATATACATAGAGAGAGAGAGAGGGAGAGAGAGAAGGACAGACAACTGAAAAAGTTAAGTTCTTCCTGAGTAAAGCGTTGGTCTAAGTCCCGAAGCCGGAAGGACCGAGCGATGACACCGGGATGCAACCGTTAACGTTTCACCAAATGAATTTGCACAAAAGCTTAATATGGCAAGTGTTTAATTATAGATTATTATTAACATGTCATAAGTAATTAACAGCCTAGAATTCTGAACATATATCTGTGATCCAAGAACAATCTCGATCAGATTACAAGATCAGGGCTGGAAATTTGAAGAAATGAAACCATTCTGAAAGTCAAAGATCAAAATGTCAAATCAAATTAAATACAAGAAAGGCATAAGAAATTTCCTTGGTGCCGCACGATCCATCCACTGTCATGAATCACATGATTCTTGTTATCATGTTATTGATATTTTAGAGATATCATTCTCAGGTTTCCGGGAAAGTTGTGGGAACCTCTGTGTAAACAGGAATGTGATTTTGTCAAATACAACTTCCGGTAACCATCACTTCAGCTTCAGCATTCGTAATCTTTCATTTAGATAAGCTCGGTTGCTTGTATTCTTGGTCATTAAGTAAACAAAACATACATAAAATCTCAACTGCTAAGGCTTTATTCCCATTTCTTTCTGTTTGTTTAAAGAAGAACTATTACATACTTAAAATTGTTAATAACATCATTCAGGAAAATGAGACTGCAATTAAGAAAAAAAGTAATAAAAAGGAATGAAGAATGTTAGGAGGAGGTATTGAAAACGAATGATTACAAGGAACAGGATTCTGGTGGAAGTGACTGCAAAATCTTTTGTCTTAGATTGCATACCAGTGACACTTGCACACGTTATTTCCTTTCTTCGACTCAAATCCTGTAAGGCAGGAACCGCTGTTGTTTTGACTATCCGGACAATTACTTACCAATTGATTTGACCGAAATGTCCTTTTGCTGGTTGTTTTCAAAAGTTACAATTGCACTAAGTAAAAGGACAAAGACAAGCGTTTACTTTGAGTCGTTAGCGTTGTAGAAATTAATCTAATATTAAATAAATAAATAAAATACAAACGCCGTGGAATGATGATCTTGACTTGGAATGGAAGGAGCTAAAAGGAAAATGGCACATTTCGTAATTCCAACCAAAACCAACACCAAATTCACTGCCATCAGTCTTCCTTAGTAACCGGAAAACTGAAAAAACACAAAACTCACCCTGAAGCCGCGCTCTCTTCTGACAGTTCCAACGCTTAATTAACAGGAGCTTCCCAAAGAGAAACTACAAAGCAAAAATTCAAGAAGCCATGAATTTGCAGATAGGATTTCCCCTGCTGCTGCAACAGTTCAAGGCGTTGTTCAAGAAAAACTTGTTGCTTTCATGGAAACACAGGACGGCTACATTTCTCCAGCTGTTTTCTGCTCTTTTCTTCATCTTTCTAATTTACTGCATCCAGGAGGCCGTCAAGGCTCGTCTCTCTGTTTCTACTGAATTCAAGACCGTTCGTGATCCGCAGCCTCTAATCTTTTCGCCTATTCTTCCTTGTGAAGACAAGTTTTACACCAAGTTACCTTGTTTTGACTTTCTGTGGAGCGGCAATGACAGCGTCAGGGTGCAGACAATTGTTAGCGCCATTATGCAGAACAATCCCGGGAGAGCTATTCCTTCAAACAAGGTAGTTTCATTAAGTATGTTAACTGTTTGTTCTTTTAGCAATCGGCTGTTTAATTTATTCATCGGGTTAGCAAGGAAGTGAGAAGGAAAAACAAAGAGGTGAAAATTTCAGTGATTTATTGTTCATTAATTTGTTAGATTTATTTGGTTGTATGTTAAACAAAGAAGCAAAAGCAGAGCTAATTAAAGGAGCACTGAGCTGAAGGCTTTAATAATTGATTTGGTTTTAGTTAATTGAGATGGATGAACTAAAAATATGCTGTGAAATGAAGGTTAAATTTTGTACTGGAGCAATTAATTATCTAGGTTGAAGTTAGCAAAATGAAGGCTAATTTTGTGTAGTTTGTATTTGTTGTTTTAAAGAGTGTATTTGTTCACAAAAATATACACAAACAGGATCCATGTTCCTGAGACAATACAACATAGCTGGTCTAAACTTCACATAGATAAAATTTCGTAAATTTCTTAGCCATGGTATAAAACGTGGACTAAAATGATGGTATAGTAAATTTTATGGAAATATCGGCAAGAGAAACAATGGGATGCCAAAGATCACTGAGTACACTATCTGCACACCTGTGCAGGTTATGTCATTTAGGACAGCAACTGAAGTAGATGATTGGCTTTTTAATAACCCTATGAGGTGCCCAGCAGCACTGCATTTTGTGGATAGAAATGCTACGGTTATAAGCTATGGTATACAGACTAATTCTACTGCGGTTCAAACACGAGGGCGTTATGAAGATCCTACATTCAAGTTTCAAATCCCACTTCAGCTTGCTGCCGAACGTGAACTCGCTAGGTCTTTGATTAGAGGTATAATATTATACTTTTTGTTGAAGGTATAGCTTGAATGAGGTCATCAATCTTTTCCTTTTCACTAAATATGCTACTTTGTGATTTTCGCATGTCCAGATCCAAACTTTAGCTGGGTTGTGGGGCTTAAGGAATTTGCACACCCACCAGCGGAGCAATTCTCTGCTGTCGGTACAATGGGACCAACGTTCTTCCTTGCAATTGCCATGTTTGGTTTTGTGTTTCAAATCAGTTCTTTGGTCACGGAGAAAGAGCTTAAACTTCGCCAGGTATCTAAGTTCTATTGTCTGAAGTTTGATCGGGATTAGCATTTCTTATCCCTTGCAAAATTATTCACGTTTCCAGTGTGATTTCTCTTGTTCTCCGAACAGGTGATGACTATGATGGGTCTTTATGATTCTGCTTATTGGTTATCATGGCTAATATGGGAGGGAATCATTGTACTTATTTCGTCACTCTTCATAGTTCTTTTCGGAATGATGTTCCAGTTTGATTTTTTCTTGAACAATAGTTTTGCTGTTCTGTTCCTTGTGTTCTTCCTTTTTGAACTCAATATGGTAAGCACATTTCTTAGCAATCCTTACAATTCTTTTTTTTTTTTTTTTGTCAGAGACTTTTGTTGTCACTTTGTAGTAAACATAACCTTAATATGTTAGACACTAATCTGATATATATGACTCTTGATGCTAGACTGGTTTCGCCTTCATGTTGTCAGCCTTCGTTAGCAAGTCATCGGCATCAACAACAATGGGTTTTTCTGTATTTATTTTTGGCTTTTTGACTCAGGCATGTTTCTGCAGCTAAATGTCTCAAACTGGAGTTATACATACTGTTGTGCTTATAGATTTTTATTTGTCACTGCAGCTTGTTACAGTATTTGGGTTCCCCTACAGTGACAATTTTGCTATTATATATCGAATCATATGGTCCTTGTTTCCTCCTAATCTTCTTGCGCAAGCCCTGCAGCTGCTTTCCGACGCTACTTCAACACCTCAAGATATTGGGATAAGCTGGAGTAGACGGGCAGAATGCGCACCCAATGATGATGATTGTGTGATAACAATTGTATGTAAATACTTTGAAGCTCAACAAAATACGTGATATCTTTCTCGTTTTAAGATACTCTATATCTATTGGGGAAATTTATGATTTCATTCTAACCTAAGCTGATTGACTGCCGTTACCTCAACATTTCTAAGTTTTCATGTTCTTGACAGAATGATATCTATAAATGGCTTGTGGCAACATTCTTTGTCTGGTTTATTTTGGCTATCTACTTCGATAATATAATTCCAAATGTTGCCAGTGTGAGGAAATCAGCATTTTACTTTTTAAAGCCAGGGTATTGGACAGGGAAAGGCGGAAACAAGGTGGAAGGTAACTAAGTTTTGAAATTTAATCTGATTGTTAGTTCTTGTTTTGACTGATTCTTTAGTTAATTTTTTGTAAAACTTGGCAAATACTTATGACGGATTCTTTTTCTCGTCTGTTCACAGAGGGTGGCATCTGTAGTTGTACAGGTTCGGTCCCCCCAGTGGAGCCTACTACTCCAGATGACGAAGATGTTTTGGAAGAGGAAAACATTGTTAAGAAACAAACTAGGGAAGGTGCACCCGACCCAAATGTGGCAGTTGAAATACGTGGCCTTGTAAAGACTTATCCTGGGACCAGGGTAATTGGATGTAAGTGCAAGAAGACATCACCTTATCATGCTATTAAGGTAAAAATTGCTTTTTCAATTACAATTTTAAGCAAGGTTGAGAAGGTAGAAGGAAGAAGTTATCCTTACTACATGGCTCCCATGGAGGAGATTCTTCTAAAATGACTATCAAATATTTGTCCAATGTACTTGTTTTTGTTTTTCACCCGTGGGTTCTTCCAAATTGTTGTCCCCTGAACAAAAAATTTCGTTCATTTGATTGTTTGAGCAATAAGGGTCCTCCAGCAGAATTGAGTCCGTTAGGTGCTTGGAAGGATTCTTCATTTGTGCCGTTTAGACGGTCTCATGATCAAAACATTTTTTCTTTGATTGAGTGGTTATCATTTCAATACAAGGAAAACGATGTCTAACTTTCTTTTCTAATTATCTTTCAGGGCATATGGGTGAACATTGCAAAGGATCAGTTATTCTGTCTTCTTGGACCCAATGGTGCTGGAAAAACTACAACAATTAGTTGCTTAACTGGCATAACACCTGTGACTAGTGGAGATGGTAAAAATCTTCTAGTCAATCTCTTTTTTTTTTTTTTTTTATCTTTTTTTGGAAATCAAAAGGTATATTAAGTTTATTACTGATGTTATCAGCTCTGATTTACGGATATTCAATTCGAAGCTCTGTCAGCATGGCAAGCATTCAAAAGTCTATCGGAGTTTGTCCCCAGGTGACTCTGCTCTGTCCATGGGGGTACTTGCTTCCAACAATAAGCAGGATGGTACCGTCTCAAACGGAATATGAAACTAACGTTTGTTTGATTTATGTCTCTTTGTAGTTTAATATTCTTTGGGATGCACTATCGGGTGAAGAGCACCTCCACCTCTTTGCTGGTATTAAAGGCCTACCTCCAGATTCAATCCAATCGGTATGTGCCAAGAAACCCGGAAAGTTCTTTCTTGGTTACCATTATTTAAGACTCTGACCATGCTTTTGAATCTTAGACTATTTTATCTACCGTTTTTCCTTAAGATGTTACCATATTGCTTTATTGCACCTGTACTTGATGAGCTCACCTCAATACAATGACTATTTGTAGTATCACCTGACAAATGGGTCTGCTCAAATGCAGGTTGCTGAGAAGTCTTTAGCAGAAGTGAGGCTCTCTAAGGCAGCCAAAATGAGAGCTGGGAGTTACAGTGGAGGAATGAAGCGTCGCCTCAGCGTTGCAATAGCTCTTATTGGCGATCCAAAGTTAGTTATTTTGGATGAACCGGTAAGCATATTTGAATACTTTCTTTCTCAATTGTGTGTTGTATGTAGCCTTTTCTTACTTTCAGAATCTCTTCTATGCAGACTACTGGGATGGATCCGATAACAAGGAGGCATGTTTGGGATATAATACAGGATGCAAAGAAAGGCCGTGCCATTATTTTGACAACACACTCAATGGAAGAAGCTGACATTCTTAGTGACCGCATAGCAATAATGGCAAAGGGTAGACTACGCTGCATTGGTACCTCAATCAGATTAAAGTCACGGTTTGGTACTGGTTTCATTGTTAATGTTAGTTTCACCGGAAGCAATAATGCACTAAGTCCTCTCAACGGAGAAGCAGTTGCAACAACTGATCATGAGGCAGTGAAGCAGTTCTTCAAATATGTATGTTGACCAAGTTAAAAAATCTAAATTCCTCTTCGACTTTGAAAGAGTTGGTATCTGATGTGGGTATTTTATTGGCAGCATTTAAATGTGTCACCGAAAGAGGAGACAAGGGCATTCCTGACTTATGTCATTCCTCATGATAGAGAGGAGCTTTTGAAAGTAAGCATTTCTCACAATCTTACTCTGTTTCCTTCATCATCGAATTGTCTTGCCTTTCATGGTTTCAACTCGGTTGGATGCCACTTATGAAATATGAATTGACATCATAAACTCAAGTTATAACATCATTCCTGCTAAAGGGTTCATGTTTTTCTTTGGGCATTATGATCTCGAACAGAATTTCTTCACGGAGCTCGAAGATAGAGAACAAGAATTTGGCATAGCAGATATTCAAGTAAGTCTTACAACACTTGAAGATGTTTTCTTGAATATTGCAAAACAAGCAGAACTGGAAACCGCTGCCGCTGAGGGAAAGTTGGTCACTCTCAACTTAACATCCGGGGAATCAGTTCAGGTAATTGAAATACCATTTTATATTGCCATTTTCAGAATCATAATTATCAAACGATGCAGGATAAACAATTCAAGTAATGAATTGGATTGGATTATGAAATGACAATGCAGATACCTCCAGGAGCTAGGTTTGTGGGGATTCCGGGAACGGAAACGGGAGAGAATCCCAGAGGGATTATGGTTGAAGTGTACTGGCAGCAAGACGATACTGGTGCCCTCTGCATATCTGGTCACTCTCCTGAAATCCCAATACCTCCTCATGTCCAATTAACGACTCCTTCAGCTTCAACTTCAACTTTCCGCAGAAATTTCTTAAGCCAGAGAGAACCAGTTCACGGAATTGTAATTGATCCCAATCAGATTTGTGATTAACACCACTAGTTGGCAGCTTTACATTTCTGCAGGTTGTATTTATATATCCACGAAATAATTCTGAATTTTTTTGTCAGAACTTCACCATTGAAACAATGAAATTACGTTAGTAGTATTTTTTTTTTAATTTTTTTCTTAAATTTTTGTTAGACCAGATGGGGTCAACTCGGCTTCGACGGGGCCGCATCTGTGTTCAATATGGATACTGCAAATACGTAAATCAAACTTAAACCCGCGATGAAAACCTGAAAGAAAAAGAATCTATGAATTTGCATAGGATTTCCTCTACTGAGGCAACAATTCGATGTGTTATTCAAGAAAAACTATGTCATTGCCATGGAGAAACAAGCGGACGACGCTAATGCAATTTTTCTCGTCGTTCTTCTTCGTCTTCCTCTTGTTTTTGCATTGACGAGGCGACTGAAAATACGAAAAACAAAGAGCAGCCTAAGAATGTCGATGGAGTTACTGATCAAAAATCGATAATTTCACCATCCATACCTCCTTGCGAAGATAAATTATTCGTTAAAAGACCCTGTTATGACTTCTTCTGGAGCCGGGAACCAAAAAATAGAAGTTTGTTAAAGCAGTTATGGATAATAACCATGGCAGATGCCTTCTAAAAGGGTTTGCTTTACTTCAAATGGAATGGGATCTTTTTTTTTTGTGGTTTTTTTTTTTTTTGGGTTTGTTTGTTTGCTGAGAAAATACAAGGAAAGGGAAATCATTTTGTTTCTTTTTCTTCCTGAAAAACATTATCCCACTTGTGTTCCCTCTCTTGCTTTCTTTTCCAACTAGGTATGGTAAGAATATTTTATTTTTTTGGTCTTTCAAATTGGGATGATCTCACGATCATGATGTTTTCTCCTCTCAATCATGCCTTATCACTGATCTGATTTATTCGACTCTTGACGATACACTGGTTTTGCCCTCATGTTGTCAACCTTCATTAACAAGCCATCAGCATCAACAACAGTGGGTTTCTCTATATGTATGGTTGGGTTTCTGACTTGGGCAAGGTTCCCTTTCCTTACCCTGCGATCAGACTGAAATCGAAGTTTGGTACAGGTTTCATTGTTAATGTTAGTTTCCCTGAGAGCAACTATAACCAAAGTGAACCCACTGGAGATGCACTTGCTACTACTACTCAGGACGCCCTGAAGCAGTTATTTAAACAAGTATGTTTGGACAATTAAGTTGACTAGCAGGTTTAGAAAGACTTGGCGGTTTCTGACTATGAAAATATATGGCAGTATTTGAATGTAGTGCCGAACGAGGAAAGCTGGAACTTCCTGACTTTTATCATTCCTCAGTGATAAAGAGCAGCTTTCTTCAATCATAATGCAAATACCAATGAGAGCAGAGTTTATTGGGATTCCAGGCACAGAAAGAATCTCCCGAAAATCCTAGATTTATTTTGATGGAAGTATATCGTGAAGCAGATGAACCTGGTGCCATGCAATTCTGGCTATTCTCCTGAATATCCAGTACCTTCTAGCGTCACATTAGCGGAGAATTCGTTAGGCTAAAACGGAAAAGTTCGCGGAATTGTAATTGACGGCAATCAAATTAGCTCCAGCAAATTAAGCATAAGCGCAATTAATATGCCATGAAACTTCTGGTTATTTCTGTTTTTCCACCGGTTACTTGCATTCTGTTCTCATGCATGACAAACTGAAGAGTGAAATTCAAGGCGGGTAAGGCAATATATTCTGACCTCAATTTCCAGCACACACACCCTTTTCACTTTTTGTGAGTGACAAACGAGCTTCAAAATGTGTGAAGAGTGCATATGCACAGCGGACTAATAATGAATTTAGGATAGCATAACTTACGAGTAGATTCAGTCAAGGACATGGGTAACCTGAACAACAGCGAAATTTAAAGTGGAAGTGCTATACAATCACACTATAAACAACCAGAAATCAAGTCAACCAACCAAAGTTTAGGATCAATGCATAGTTGCAGAAGAAAAAAAAACTTTAAAAAAACCTATGATGTACATTCAATCAAAAACACCACAAATGCAGAAATTTGGTAGAGCCTTTCGGCCAGCACGCACACACCTCCAATTACAGACCAGACTCAGTTGTACGACATAATCTTAAACCATGGATACATGACAAGCTTGCAGATAACTTTTATCATCCTTGTACTAATACCTGGAAATCAAAATTTTCCACAATATCACCTTCTCCACTCTACTTGGGTTACTTTTGCTGCAAAATCAATCAAAAACCCAGGAATATAATTAGTATACATTCTTATTCAGATGGCAAATGTTCATAAGATATACGAGTTGTTATCCAGATGGCAAATGTTTGTAAGATATATAAAATGGTTAGACCAAGAGGTACTCTTCTGCAAATAAAACATGCAAATTTCAGGCAAGTCCTTGTGAAGAAGAAGAAAGAGTAATTCTAACACAAGCTAACATATCATACCATTTCCATCTCTGGACGACAAATGGTTTTTGTCACCCTTATTAACAACTTTGCCACCAGCATGAACAAGTCTCTGTGTCCTTGGCGACTGTGAGCTTATTTTGCTATTGGTGGAAGATGGCAGTGAATGACGTCGGGTGGCACTATTTTTCTCAGCCCCATTTTGGCCAGATCTTGGGGAGCCTTGTAGTCTCAGCTTAGCCTTTGCAGATTCAGTTGCAGCCATATAGCTTGGCACCTGTGGACTGCTTTGCAGCCCATTCTCTCCATGTTCTTGCTTTGCTGCAACAGGAGTTTTCCTGCCAGATTTATGATTCTCATTGTTTGTTGAATCCTCCTTTGGGTTTAACTCGCCATTTGTTATGGGAATAGTCTCATCTTTATCACTACTCTCCATCAAAGGTTTTGAGTCATCAGCAGCTTGATCAATGAGTGGTAAATCTGATGTTTCATTCATTTTAACCGGCTCAGGAATAGTTTCTACATCAGGTCCTTTGGATGGTGTCACAGTTGCTTCTTTCCTTGTCTTCTCACTTGAATTACCCAAGCTCTGTTCCAAAACTTCATGACCTAAAGAGCTTGTTGGTAACTTTTCCAAACTGTGTATTGGCTTTTCAATATCCATATCTGACTGGGCAGAAACAGAATTCTCTACTGCTGGGTTATGGACTTTTCTTAAGCTACGCTTAACCTTTTCAAGTTCACTTTGTGGATTTTCATGGGCAGGATCTGCTGGACGGCTTGAAACTTTCTTGAAAGTACGTCTGGACTTCTCTAATTCGGGGTTTGACTGCACTGAGATACTGTCCGAATTTGCAGCAGGGATCCTCCAGAAGCTTCGTTTTGGTCGGCCTGTATCAGCTTCGAGGGTTTGAGCATCAACATGCTTCTTCTGAAATTTTGAGTCTGACACTTTCTTTGGTTGGGGAGCTGGTTTCCAGAAGCGAGATGCTGACCAGCGTTCTAACCAGTTTGAGACTGAATTTGGCTCCCCAGAATCATATTGTAGGTGCAAAGGCATAACAGTTGGTGATGAAGCAAGAAGCTAAAGCATAAATCAACAGTTACTTTCCCCGCATACATCAGTAAACCAAGAAGGATAACGAACAAATGAAATATTGCAACTAAATCCTGCCATACTTGCCAACAGATGATTTTTTGTTAAGACACGGGTCCCCGGCCCCCTATACAATGGGCACCATATTCAAACTACAAGTTTGTTTGTCTTTGATACCAGAGGCTCTGCAATGCACTTTACTATGATAAAGGCAGAACTAAGTAGTCTTAAATGATATGACATACAATCATATTAACCCAATCTATTGCTTACTTGAAAGAGAGAAATATTATAACCACGCACATGGGCAAGATAAGGTGCTGAAAGTACCTTGGAGATAAAGGTAATTGATGACAGCTTTTTTATCCGTATAGACAAATTAAGTCTGACAGAATCCACAGGCTTGCCCTGCGGATGGACAAAGCATATAAAAGAAAAAGAAAATAATTAGACAAGAATCATGCATGCAGAAACAAAGGCAGTTTACCAATGTCTTCTTTAAGTAAACATCCAATATCATTTGGACTTGGGACGGGCATTATAAAGAGGAAATCTAGAAGACCACAAACATGATGCAGACGTCTTAAACAAAATGCAATGGATGATAAGTGTAAGGGTGGAAGTGTATTGATTTGTATCAAGTACACAGCTCCTGCAAGCTCCATCACTAAATGCTTAATCATTATGTATGCTCACTCTGATACCAAAGGCAGTCTACCTGGGATGTAGATGGAATTTTGTCACATGCTCTCATGCACCAAGACAACATAGTCCATAGATTTAGCAACCCACGTAATCAGGCCTATGCAAGACATTTGGTTGAGACAATAAATTGTTGTATTCCATGTACAAATATATGTACTAACAACGAGATCAGTGATATCTTGTGAGTATAAACAATCACAATGTGTTATATGTTATGTTGTGTCTATAGTTAGGGAAAAAGAAAAAGTAAAAAGATAACAGAATTTCCATTCAAAAATACGCTTTTAGGTAGCCTATATTACTCAATAAACTGAAAGAGATATAACCAATTGAATTAAGCAATTAGGTTGTAAGTAAATAAGTTTAATGTACTAACAAGATGCAGAAGCATTTCAACTCGCTGCAAAGTAAAAAAATGCACTCCTACTCATTTGTTTCTTACATCACACTATTCTGAATGTTAACAATCCCAACAAAAGTGCAAAAATGCAAAACAGAAATTACTAACCATAAAATCACTGTCAAGACTATTTTTAGCATTGTATACTTAAGTAGGAAGACTTTCGTTGAAAGAATCTCTTCTTCAAATTATAAAGAAAAGATTATTAATGATTAATAATTGCCTATAGATGAGCTTTCATACCAAAAGCTTCAGTGAATTCCACTTCTGGCACACTTCAAGTCCAATATCAGAATGCCTGACCTTTCTGCCACGAACTGCTGCCTGTAACTTGACGATACCCAGCATTGTGCACAAAGTAGCAACTGCTTGTCTTCTCACCAAATGTCCACGAATAAAAGCCTGCAGCCTTATTATGCCTTTGAGGGCCCAAAATGCTCGTCGAGCCTTACCATCATAAGTATGTATCAGTGTAGGAATCATATCAAAACCACAATTTAACATAAGTAAAAACAAAACAAGAAAGGTCACAGAAAGCATAAATTCAATGGTCTATTCAGAATTTAACAACAGAACCACAACCAGATATGCTAAGTGTGTGTATTAGCCCCAGCAGACATCAACAAAAAGAAAAGATTACCAAGTAACCTCTGAAAGCAGCCTGTGCTTTTGTTGCCGCTTTCTCTTTCTCAGGATCGTATCGTGCATCTTGGAATGTGAGATTTTCTGAATCTGCACCTTGATTCCCTGGGAATGATATCCCCCCATCATCTGATATATCTAAAGCTTCCTTGTTTTCTAATACTAACTCCCATTCATCTCTATGAGTGGTATTGGGATTCGAATGTGCAGCCAAGGGAGGATCCACGGCAACATCAGCTTCCAATGACTTGACAGAAACCAAGACCTCCTTTTCATTTGTAACTCTCTACAAAAGAATCATATGATCATAGTTAAACGATGATGATAGCAACAACAAACACAGACATACAAGAAAGCCATATCATATAATATATTAAATACAAAGGTTTAATTGAAGCAATGGCTTCAAAGCAAATCACATATGCATCATTGTCCATAAGATAAGGCATGGCCACAAAATGTAGTTACTTCTAAAATTTCGAAAAGCAATTATATGATTCAAGTTATTAATTATTGAATCTCCAAACCATAATAGTCTATAGTTTGGGCAAGGTAGTTCAGGATTCATGTGGAACATCAACTTCCAACCATCAATGTATGGTACCGTGACATTAGCATCAAAACAAAGGCTGACTTAATGTCAAGCCCAAAACAACTGAGCAGCTCTCACTTTTACCATTCTTTTAAAAAATACAATACCAATATTCCAATGCTGCCACAATTCTTCATGTTGTGTAGATAATTTAGACCATTATTTAAGAATGTATCGCATGTTATTTGTAGCGTAGTATTACCTCCCTTCCTTTTGAAGTATTAGATTTAGATGACTTCTTGCCAAAAAGTACAGTTTTGATCCATTTTGCTGGCGATTTTCCCATAGCTGGAAAACCAGAACTCGTAACTGCACAAACCTGAATCCCACTTCCTGCACCATTCAATATCGTAACTGCTTGTATATAAACCAAGTACAATTTGAAGAAATTATGTAAAACCAGAAAGGTAGCATGCAATTCAATCACACATAACTGACATTAAGCACCTGGAAAATGTATTAGTATGACATCCTTTGTTCTTTCTAGACTTAAATGGATGCAATAGAGGCCATTCTATTCATGCAATATATCATCAGCAAGGAGAGCTAGTTCGATGACAACGTATATATAATTGTGTAATAATATTCCATGTAAACTATTTCTGGATATTAACAACAGTATAACAACATGTCACTCATTTTAGCTAAATTAAATAATCAAAGTGCACTAAAGTCGCAGAGTGCCCTTATTCCAAATACTAACTCTGTAATAATAGGTCCAACGAAAGTCAGAAATAAAATTCAAAATTTTTCAGCTCACATATTCTCAGAACTACTCCTTTGCCAAAATTTATCTAAGTTTAACGATGGCGGCAGCATAAGATGGCTCGGCGAGGCAACATGACTAGATTTGAGCAAGTAATTACGTAAGACACAGTGATCTAATCAATTCCCGACCATAATTTTAATAAACAACGGACGAGCAATCAAAGGCAGAGCAAATCTAAGAATTCAAGCGAGTAATAAAGCATTCTAGAAAGCCTAACTTCCTGATCTCCAACAAGTGAGAGAACCAGAAAAAGCTACAGGAGAACAAAAGCAAATGATGCATATTAAAGCACACTATTCACACGTACTAGTTGGATCTACAGTAGATCTGAAAATTACCTCACAAATGTGACTCCTCTAACCTCCAAATCTACCATTCCTGTACTCGGAAATCAAATTATCAGAAAACACGAACATGGACTTTTCGAGAAAAAATTCGTAAATTGGTTTGAGCATCGAAAGAAGGGATTGAAAAGGATTTATATAGCATAAGCAAAGAAAATATACCATGAGTGAGTGCGTGAGCGACTCAGTGAGCTTGCAAATCAAGGAAATGTGAAGTAAAGTGGCATCGATTTTCAAATGCTTTGCTTTGCTTGCTCTGTGTACTCTGTGAGGGAGCAAAAATGCCAGAATTTGAAAATTTCAGATAAAATAAAAGAGTGACGTTCTCCTGTTTGCAGGTTCATGGTAAAAGATCCCAGAAATTAGTAACAGCGACTACATTGAGATCCTCTTAGCAGATTTTTTTGTTCTTGAAGTGATGGACGGCGATTAAAAAGGTTTATGGTGGGAACGGGGCATGGAATAATATCTGTTGAATTAAAGAGGGTGGTGTTGGGTGTCCCAATGGCAGTTACTTTGGGTACAAGTGTCCAGGCATTTTATTTGAAGCTGACGCATTTTGAATTTACCCTTGCACCCTCCTACCAGAAATTTCTTCGGAACTTGCTTTTTCGGAGCGTGTGCATTGTAACCGTCGATTGTGGCGGTAAAATCACGGACAACGGTTTACATCGCGCGTGCAACTGAAAGATTGAATTTGGTTAGTGGGAGAGGAAGGTGGGTAGTAGAGAAGTGCCACGCTGGAGTGACCGCTGCGTTGAGACAAACAAGAGTAGAAAGACTGCTGTCATTTCAAACAGCCCCACGGGTTGGACCGCTGCCGTTTGCCTCGGTGCTTTTTATTATATGCTAGAGATTAAGTTGGGTTTGAAACTTTTAAATTTTAATTTATTTTTTTAATTAAATATTAAATTTAATAAAAATTATATTTATAAAATTTATTTAAAATTCTTAAATTTAGAACTGCTCTAAGTCAACATTAGCATCAATCAGAAATCAACATGTTAATATTATATAGATATGATTTGTGACATAAACAAGGAATAATCTGATTATTGGAGCTGAATGGTAGTTAGTCGCCCTAGCATAAAGCGAGGTCCCTCTCCCAACAGAGCCGTACAATCGATCACTGAAATTCCACCAACTGCTTGGCGACTAGTATGATTATTGAAGTAGAGAAAATTTTGCCAGTAATAGTTATATTGTGCCGGCACAAATGTAATAATATTATTTAATTAATAAAATAATAAATTTATTTATTAATAATAAAATAAAAAATTTTAATAAATCATATCATTTAATTAATAAAATAAAAAAATTTTATAAGATTTTTTTACTTACTTTATTCACTAACAATAAATTAATTTTTTTATATTATTAATTAAATTATCACACTATATTATTTATATTGACATAATAATATTATTCTACCTAAAATTTTTTAATTGATTTATGTGTTCATGTCATATTTATGGTAAATATTTTACTTAAAAAAAATTTATGTAAAATAATTTTATTAGATATATTGAAATTATTTAATCCATAAAATAAAAGAAATTATATCACTATTTAATTAGTATAATAAATGAAAAAAATTAAAAATGATGTCATTATTTAATTAATATAATATAATAAATTTTTTTATAATTTAAAATAAATTTTATAAATTTTTTTATTCTATTAATTAAATAAAAAAAATTTTAATATTTTATTTATTATTAATATATAAATTTATCTTATTTATATCACTTATTATTATAATTATTATTTTGCCTCTTCTCCTCTCGNCACCAAATCCCCGCACTCCAATACGACGTTCAAAAATTTTAATATTTTATTTATTATTAATATATAAATTTATCTTATTTATATCACTTATTATTATAATTATTATTTTGCCTCTTCTCCTCTCGCTCTTAATAAATTTGGGGACATTTGAAGGGTAGAGATCAAACTACTAAGGTCATATGGGCCGGCACTAGCTCTAAAAATGTGGCCCAATGGCCAGCGACGGATGCTGTGCGATTGGGTGGGTCCACTCAAGGACCGGAGCAATCTAGAGAGAGACAAATCTTTGATTCCGTCGTCTGCCCCGTCTTAATCGCAAAGCAGTTTCAACGGCCCGGGATTTGAAATTTGAAATTTAAATTAACGAGCCTTTTAAGAGTCAGTCATAAGTAGGCCCCATAAAGCGCCTTCGCCGTTCAAAGATCCTCCCCGATCATCATCACTGACCGTTCTTCATTCCACCTTCTAGACACCTAATCCCGGCCCTCCAATACGACGTTCAGAAATTGGGAAGGAAGCGACAACAAATGAAAGTATTACACGTCAACACGATTATGACGTGTCGTCAAGGAAAAGGCGATTACAACAAATTTGATACGCGAAGGGAAGTAGGTGACTGGAGAGATTTTGAGTTTTGCTGAGTATGAGGCGGTTCCTAACTTTTCCCGCTCAAATTGATAAACGGGCAAAAGAACAGCAGTAATACTAAATTTTTTAATCAAAAGGGTGAATAACAAGCTCCTCGCCTTATAAACCCACTCTGTTGCCAATTCTCTCTTCGTCTTCAAAACGAATACAATATCTGAGACAGGCACAAAATATACTGTAAAAGTAAAGCCATGGCAGAGTCCATAAGTAAGGAACCTGCTGTTACAGTGAATTCAGCGAAATCAAAGCTACGGTATCCACTTCGATCGGCGACCAAATCGAAGGAGGAGAAGCCGCCAGCGGTTGATCAATCGAACTCCTCCGCACCTAGAAGGTCTCTTTCATTTGATTACTTTATAAATCTAATTTCTATATAATTATTGATCATGCATCAAAATTTTAAAATCTTTTTACTCATTTATTTATTTTTTTCTCTAAATATGTATGTAATGGTTAGAAATGGAAATTATGTATACAGTTGATATTGAATGGGTGAGATGCTGTAGTTATAAGTTGTTTGGCAATTAGTTCAGAAAATTCGGTTAGAGAAATAGTCGATTTGGTATGTTCGTTGAGAAATTACAATCAGTTTTGTGGAATTCAATTAGTCCTTTTAAAGGATGTGGAATATCTTAATTTTGGTTGTCCAGAAAAATTTTTTAATTTGTTGCCTTGCATCAAGTGAGGGCGGCGGTGGATGAAAGTCGGGCACGAAGTATGTTAGCTTTCCATTTCTGTTTACATGGATGTGAAAATAGATTTTCGGAAAAATTGAATCACTTGTCGTTTGATTTTCTCGGAATACTTAATTCTGCATCAAGGTTCATTTCCATTCAACTCTCAAATCTTTTAACTCTATGTGCGCAATTGATGGAAATAAAGTACTTGGTTTTTGAAAAGAAAATGCATATTAAGCTTGTTTTGGCAATTACAGTTCGGAGGCATTACCCAGCATGGAAATTTATTTGAAAAGCATGCCAATCAACTCTCCAAGGGCCATGGCTATATGCATATATTCAAGTCAAATTCTTCTATAAATCAAATAATAATGCTTTTAAATTTATCTCTTCTTACCAACTACCATCCATCATAAATCAATATTTTTACAGAAAGAAAGCATTTGAATTATTAATATATTCTGGGTATCTATTTTCTTTGTTTTCCAGAGGAAGAACTTCGTCAACTGTAAGTAAAAGCGTGAGTGTTCTTGATCTCTCTGCCAAAGAAAAATCTGCTAAGCCACCTAGAAGGCTTTCTATTCCTGTCAAGTCTGCAGTCAGTTCAGCTCCAAAATCAGTGGGCAATATCACTCCAATTTCTGAGACTAGAGCTAAGAGATTGGCTAATACGCAGGGGAAAAGTGAAACCCCTCTTTCTGATGTTTCCAGAGCATCAAGCCGAAAGAAGTTCAATGTTCTGTCCTCTGCATCATATTGGCTAGCTCAAATTAAGCATTCTGAATCTGCCGCTAAGCACTCAATTTCACTTGGTTTTTTTAAACTTGCCTTGGAAGCTGGTTGTGAGGTACGCCAATTTGAAGCCATAATTTTCTTCATTTACTTTAATGCAGACTATTGTTGGATTATGAGTCATCTGCTTACCTCGCTACTGAATATCATGATTTCTTTATTAAATGAATTTGGCACACTGTGTGATTGGGAGGGAAGATTGTTTGTGGCAGCTTGTGAAGTTTTAAATGCAGTACTTTATTTCATTTTCAACAATGCTTGATGCGTGTTTTCATCATTGTTGCTATAAAAAATACCTTTTGAACCCTTTTTTTCAAATCATGTCATCTCTTATATCTTTTTCATTTAACATTGATCTATTTGCTCTTGTTATACACGAGTTTGTATTTTACACAATTTATTGTTTCACATATTTGTTTCACTCTATTATCTCCTTGCATATATAGCTGAATAGATGACAAGATGTACTTACAAGAGTTCTATGTAAAAGATGATATTGACCATTTCGTTTCTATCTCGCATATCTTGAAATCCAGCCTCTTCAGAAAATGCGGGATGAACTCAAATCCTATGCTCGCCGTTATAATCTTAGTGAATATGGAGAGCCTGTTAAAGATTTATTTGACAGCTACAATATTACAGAAGCTTCAGAGCAGTTGCAAGTCTCAGAAACCTGCTCTCAGGTGCCTGAACAGGGAACTCGCTCATCCGATGATGAGGTTCACAGCTCATCTTCTACAATGGGAACTAGGAAACTAAAGCCCAAGTCCTTGAACACTGATGTTTCTCAAGTTTCCTCAGTCACAGAATCAGTCAAGAAGGAGACTGATGGAAAGAATAATCCTGCAATGAGGAACAGGGCATCTTTTAATAAGAATTCTTTGAATTTGAGATCTGTTCCTGACAATGCAAATCGTAAGATACAGAAGAAACACCAGAAACCAACTAAGCAAGAGTCCCATAAAGAAAAGGACAGGATTAAGCAGGGAAAGAAATCAGCTGGCCTGGAAGGTAAGTGCTTTAGTGTTGTGCAATAGCCAGTAGTTTGTTTTCGGTCGTCTAAAAATTTGGAGATGCCATTTTTTTCCAGGTTCAGTCAGTCCACCCGCAAATGATAAAGTTGAAGAGAATGACAAGGAGAACATGGTAAAAAGTCCATACTATACTCAAGTAATCAAGTTGGTTTAACCCGTCACTGGTCTCCACTTCTGTCTTTCTTCACTTGGTTTCTTTTTGATAATTTTTATATCTCATTCTGATGTAGGATTCTTCCCCGATGGAAGAGCTCTGTCTGAGTGAAGTGGTGATGTAGGCAGATTTATATCCTGATCCAGCAGCGCCGCTGCATGTCCTTTTTTATTCAGATTGCTTCTTGTTGGTTTTTTCTTCTAGATTTGTATAGAAAGTGTTGAGGTGAAGGTGTTCCAATCCTGTGTGATATAGATATTCAATTTATCTTTGGTTGTTTAAGCTGAAATTGTGTGTTTCAGTATTATACAATTAGTTGTTCGTGATACAATTGTATTGAATCATTAAACCTGTTATATAAGAAGTTCCCTTTGCTTGAGCCATAAGCGCAGCAAAGACTAGACATCTAGAATGAAGAATGGGAGCCAACAAGACAAACATCCCCACAACCATGCGTTTTCATATGTATGGCTTCCTGAGCATCATAACTCATTAAGAACAACAGTGAGTTCTAACATTCATATATAGGAGGATAACATGAGTAATATAGGATAAACTTGCCAACACTGCTACCTTTTTCAAGTGGGAATGTTACTTACACCATGCCCCAAAAACTGCAGGCTTCCAACAGCCCAACCAATGCAGCAAGAATTGAGGTAGTCAGCTCTCCAGGTCTGCTCCACCATTTCCCTTACTTTTCAGTTGTATTCACACTTGTTCTCATTTAACATCCCCACAGCTTCTGAATTTGCAGGAGAATTTGTACTGGGATCACAGATCAAGTACTGCAATGAGCAAATAACAGCCAATTCATTAAGTATATCGGTTACACATGTAAAACATTATAATACTCTATATATTTTGGTTACTTGGTGACTGTTCCTTCAGCACTTGTCCATAAAAATGGTTTTAAGCTACCAGTAAACAATTCATAGACACCTCAAGTTACTCTACAGTCATTTGTCAGGACCAAATGAAAGCAATACCCCATAAAAGTGACATATACCGCAAATGAGCTTGCTTGACTAGTTTGATACAACAAGCAAAAGGGAATACCTTTCATGCAATCCACATACCTGAATAGATGTAAGTATAGCTCCCACATGACATAGGCCTACATTGATTTTGTAAAGTATCCAAGCAAATACTTCCACCAGCATAAACAAGATATCCAAACAAATACTTCCACCACCATAAATAACAAGATGGTTGATATTTTAACTTAGTGTTTGGATGAATCATCCAAGAAACAAACTACACTGTCGGGGTTTGTTTGGATAATCCTTGTTTACTGAAGAGTCAATTTGAAGGTGTCTGTAAAGCTGAAAAAGATATTTTTTTTTCATTGCAGATGTAAACACTGTAATGAGACGTCATATTATAAACACATATTGCGAAGGAAAGTCAATTCGCTGAGACATAACATTTTTTTGCTAAGATCGGCAATTGCTTTTCCTCTTCAAAGTCATGCTGGACCCACATAAAGAGGATGCGACTAACCTATAGTATATAAACTTACCTGACCTAGCAGATGATCTGTATTTCAATTTTGTTATAGACTTTGCTTGCTGGATTAAATTTAGAAGCTCTCTCTCTCTCTAACCTTAAAGGAGACGACTGCCCGAGCAGTAATAACAGCAAAAGGTGATACCATTCCTCGCTTAACTTACCAACGATCGTAACATTGGAAAAGACCTAGTAGATTGACTTTCTTTCTTTGAATGTCTGGACTAATTCCATTTTAAGTTAACAATTAACTTAAGACTACTACAAAAAAGGGCTCTGTTGCTAGAAGCTCTAATATAGAGCAGTCAAGGGATGAAAAAGCTTGCTTTGGGTTATCCTCCTTCCATACAAGGTGACCTTTCAATTCCACAAACTAGGTTCATTCTAGAGGATAATTCACATAAATGTACACACAATCGTGCATTCCACCCTACTGCACATTTAGTTTCAACTATGCAAGGAACATCAACAGAAGGATATTCTCCTAGTGTTGCACTAAATAGAATTCAGTACAAAACTTTGTGTGCCTCATAATCTGTAATCACCTCAATTTGAATAAAAATCAAGAGATTAAGTGACATTACAAGAAATAGGAAGTCATTAGCAACTTAAAATAAAATGAAGAACAAAGTATGGAGTCCCTCCAGAATATAACTTGAGCACAGGAAATGCTGCAAAGTAAAATGTAATAAACAATTCGACATGTTCCTTCCCTTCAACTAAAAGCTCAGAACCAAGATGACTCACCTCCATCCCATGATGTATCATCAGGACTGCAACCTAAATCAGACAAGAAACCAGAAACAGTTTATCCAACTATAGTCAAATATACTGAAAAAGGGAGAGAAATAAATAAAGATAACATTAGCAAAAACAAACGGTGACTGGCTAACATTTCTCTCCAAACTTAACCCGAATAACACAGCATTCCAAAGCATAATATTGTTGTCTTGAGGTGCCCCACTGATGCCTGCAGGTGGGTCTTGTTGCAACCTTTTAAAATATCTCATCAGCCTCTTCCTTGAGGGAGTCGACATGTTTAGCACCTACAAATTTTCAAACACACAAACCCAATTCACCTTTTTACAAAGAGTAACCTTTAAGAATAAAATAAAAAAAAATCAATTCATGCATATCTTATTGAATCAAGAAACATAAACCGGACATAGTAAATACAAAAACACATTATTTTTATGAGATATCTTGATAAACAGAGTTTGCTTTCTACTCACAAAACAGAACCAAGTACTTTGTCTTTCACTCTTTCTTTTCTATTGCGCAGTCTACTTTAGGCACCAACCAAACCATAATGACTTCACATTTACATTTAGAATAAGATTTCATAACCACAGATTGGTGAAACAAATTCTCAGTCCACATCTGAACGAGAGATTTCCACGCAGTCAAACAGTCCATAAAATTAGGTTTTTATAATTGCCTTAACTAGCAAATTTAGATCTTTCCTCCACTTAAACCGATCTAACCCCACAATCTAATATCCCAAAAATAAAAAATGAACTGCGCAAAATTAAAAATAAACAGAAACTGCAAACAAAGTGTCTAACCTGTAAGGAAACGATGTGAGAAGTTGGGAAACCACAGGAGGAAGGCTACGGTTTCAAGTTTCAGCTTCTGATTGAATGAATTTATGCAAAAAAAAAAAAAAACCCAATAATAATAATAATAATAATAATAATAATAATAATAAATAAGGAAGCGTTTATCAAAACGGAGAGTATGAGCGGAGAGGAAAAAAGAAGAAAGAATGTACAGGCAGCGAAGAAGAAAGGAGTATTTTTTTTTATGCCATTGTTGGGATATAGTTGGCTTATTGTCATGTGTGCGGACAGTCCGTCCCCACCCTTTCTCACTCTGTTTCTGTTCTACTCTGTTTATTGCTGTTGTTTCTGTGATTATCACTCGCGTGAAAATATACATTCAATGATATTGTACGTAATTATAAAATTTCATCTTTTATTTATTAAAGATATTGAGAATTCAGAGAAAATGGAAGTGGGGTTTGAGATTCCTCTTCGTATTATGCAACAGGGGAGAAAAAATCCGGGGCCTCAAACTCAATTGGGTGGTGCGATTGGGAGTAGCCCTACTCTATGTCAAAGCCATCATATTAACTCAGTAGAATATATGCCAAAAATAGATTATATATTGATTGCAGTACGTTGGCACCAACTGTTTATGAATGAATGGAGGTGATGGAATTGAATTGAATAAGCGGAGAACGGACATTTTGATGAGTCCATAATGTCACTTTATTCCTTCTTGTCCATTTTCTTCCGCATGTTATGCAACTTTTATTTTACTATCAATGCAGTACATACAAGAGAATTGTCAGTTGATGTGCAGGGTAAATATCCAGAAGAGAACTAATATTTTGACTATTTGATCTCTCAAGTGTGTCTTATTGTCTGCGTTTGTGGCGCAAATCAACCTGTCGTGTCAATAACTATTGCCTGAACTCTTGTGCCAGCGGCAAAAATGATCATGCAGACAATATCAAATATCAACAATTCTTCTACAGAGAAGAGTGCTACTTCAAAACTAGTCCTGTATACAATTTCTGTACTATATATTCGCGTGAGTGTCGATTTCCTAGCACTGGGAGTTGAAGCCTGTCGATAACTGTAACTTGAAGAGAATATTAAACTTTAAGGCCCTGCTGCCGAAACCAGTAGCTGACCAGCATGGTAGAATATTGATTCTGCTCTTTTCCCCTTAAAATGACCATAGTTAGAGAGTATCAATATCGACGATATGTACTATGTTACGGTAATAAACATGCAAATACTCTTAAGTTCTTCTCAAATACAACCCTCAATGCCGCCACTGCTTGCTGTTCCGAGATCGTTATAACAAGAAAATAGATGGATGGTATACAAGTATAAAGCTAATTCATCCAATATTTGACACTACGTCTGTTGTAGGGAAGAAGCTATCAGAGGGGACCGGGGAGCTCCAAGCTTTATCCTAGGACCCCAGTTAATGTCTTCGATAAAATAATGATGCTCGAAAAATCTTATGTATCTTTCTTTGCATGAATATTCATGGCCCAAAAGAAGAACATTACTGTATAATTTTATTCGAAACTGGCTATCAAGTTGATGTATGGTGAGTGAAAGATCACAAGCAGTTTTCTGTCTAACCCGGATATAAATATATGGCTGATCGCAAGTAACTGATTATCAGGAAAAGCTTGAGGTTACTACTGTTGGATCTTTGAAATTTTGTGCAGCCGATTGATGCTTAAGATAACTGAACTGGCAATATATCTTGCAATATGATGTATAGGCCATATTGATAGTTCATTTCATAACGAGTGCCTTATTATATTCCTTTTCTGGCAGTGAATCATAGATCATCAATCATCGGCATTTCCACTACAATGATTGTAAAGTTGAAACTTTAGTCATTATAAACTACTAAAATCCAGTATCACAGTAGTACTTATTGACAATCGAAACTCCTTTATTGTCAATATATGGTACTATTTACAAAGAGACGAGATTGAATACCAACATGTCTAATCAAAAATAGAATTAAATACAATCGTCCAAGCTTATGTCTGAACTGAATGGCTCGGCGATCAATTTGTGCCCCGATTCGCGTATCAGATATACCAAGGAAAGATACAAAAGAGGGGAAAAAATGGTTTTTATTTTTATGCAGGGTGTCACCAAATGCATGCACAAATTTCTTCATCGTACTTTATGACTGAAAACGAAGTAATTAAGACTAAAGATCGTAACAAATGATCAAACTTTCAATTGGTATGCTCCCTATGATCACTGAGAGATGCAGGCGTACTCTTAGGGGTAGAAAATGGTAACGAAGGTGGTAGAAAAATCAAACTTCCTGGCTGAGAATTTGTCGTTGATATGTTCAAGTAACTTGATGCGCAGCCACTGCCTTTCACTGTTTCTGAGTGACTAGAGGACACTGGAAATTGCTCATCCCACTTAAGTTTTAGGCCAAAACTATCTCGGCTTGCCTGATTTGCACCACTAGTACCGCTATTGCCAGTGGCAATGATTGATTTAAGCGCAGCTGCTAAAGCAGATTGGAAACTTGGTTCCGTTGTTATTGCTTTGGTTGCAGCTGCTATTGTATCTGGTGGTAAAGACTGTTGAGATGGAGAAAGGTTATTCTTTTGCATGTAGGATTGATAGACATTCTCTAATGGCTGCCTTCCTAGATTTGGAGTTCCAATTTGATTTTTGATGGAGGGTTGAATACTACTGCCATAGCTAATTAGCCCGTTTCCCCATGACATACCTGAACTGGCTTCTGAAGAACTGAAGTTGAGATTCGCGGAAGAATACCTTGGAACTGGGGGATAGTTTGAAGTAAACCTACTGAAATGAGACGACGAAGAAGATGGTGCATTTGTAGTGAGATCAAGGGTGATTGTTGGGTGTGAAGGTGAAGTTGATAATGAAGAGTTGGGTAAATAGTAGTGCTTTGAGTTATCAGATACAAAGAAGTTCAGTCCACGGAGATTATTGGCTCCTGCGATCGTCGTCGATGGCACGCTGCTTGAACCAGAGCCAGAGCTTGATGATGAGCCACACAGTAGCATCGAAGCAGCTGCAGAAGTAGTGGATGCCATGGCGGTGGCTGAGACAGGTAGTGGGTGGTTGTGGGTTCCTTCATAGGTTGTGATTAAAATGGACATGTCGTCGGCACATCTTTGCACCTGAAATTAAGAACAAAAAATGAAAAGAGAACACCCATTAGTTTGAACATATATGTTAGGCTCGTATATACCTGTTTTCGTACAGGGCATGAAGGTGCAACAGTGCAACGATAGTATGCTCGGGGACATGGGTTTCCTTTGGCGATCTTTTGACCATATTTCCTCCATTGGCAACCATCATTCAGCTGCATAAGTAATGTTTTATTAATCTATCTTTAATGAACGATGAAGCTTCACAATAATTATCCGCAATGTAATGCATCAACTGCAACATTAAAATCTAATTTTCTATGCATAAATAATTAATAACCAATACTTACCGTTGGAGTGTCACATCTAGTTCTCACAGAAACCCTAGCTCTCTTGACTTGACTTTGTCGCAATATTTCGTCATCTCCACTTCTCATTGACTTGAAAACTTTACTAGGCGACCAGGTCTGTCCAGCTTCTTCCTTTGGTTCTTCAGAAGTGTGCGCTGGGCTTGGATTTGGCAAAGATTCATTTGCATCTGATTTAGACGCCTCAAATTTACTGTCTAGTGCAAGAGACAAGCCGCCTTCCATATCGTGCTCGTCTTTTCCTTGAATATAGGTTTTGTTTTTATTATCATTCTTTTTTGAATCACTTGAAAATCTTCCAAGGCTCAGAGATACAAGCTCAGGTTCTTCAATATCTTGGTCACGATCATTAGATGTGTCTGTTGATTTCTTTGATTCTTGCTGAACAATGTTAATAAATTGCATTTGAAGGGTCCGGTAATCCTTCATAATCCGGTCCAAGTACATCTTCAGTCTTTGATTTTCTTGTCTTACCTCACCCATTTCAGCTCTTGCAGATTCAAGCTGTTCATCCTGTACATCACAGAAGTAAGAAACTGAATTCAATTATAAACTACAAAGGAACAAAAACGAATCAGACCTAAATCGCCCGAGTTCATGAAAATAGATTGATTTGCAATGACTATACGGGAAGCAAATTTGAGTAAATGGAAAACTGAATGTGAGAGATACGCGAAACAGATTTCTGCCAAGTAAGGATATTTATATATTCAAACAAAGCGTTCAAAAACATTGAAATTTCTGCAACCTCGTGTTCTAACCTGGTCTTTTTGGCTCGAAGAAGATGGTCTCGAATCAGGTCCCAGAGAGGATCCTTCTGGATTACTTACAACCCGTTCCTGCATCACGATGAAAACTAATGGTCATAAGATATTGTAATCACTGACACAATTGAATTAAACAAATAGTAAAAACTAGAAGTCTAATTGCATGTGGACCAAGACTACAATGAATTTGTGGTCTTTATTAATCTGTGTTCTAGAATATAGAGGTCCTTAGAATCTTCCTGATCAAGGTTTGGAGAAAACTAAACACCAAGACTGTTTGTTAATGTCTTTTGGACCACTAGTCTACAACACAAAACGATTTGTCTATGTTCACCAACACGTCTTGTCTGGAATTGAATGAAAGCATTTCCAGATGTTGATTGATGCGCATGCATGTGAACGTTATTACACAAACACTATTAGTCATAGCTTTCCCAACAAATTCCATACAAACACATATGTCAAGTAAGAACCTATGCATACACTTCCAAAAACTTGAGGATAAGAGGTTAATTTTGTCCACAGACTTCTTGGATTTTTCTAGTTCTGGATCCAAGTTATATTAACCAGAAAGATGTTTATGTTTTCTTTACCTGTTTGCCGGGGCCGAAATGTATTTGTTCAGGTGGAGATGGACTCGTAACATTGTTCTTATTGTGAGGTCTTCTGTTTCCGATCTGAAGTATAAGAATAAGAAATGAAATTTTGACATTAATTTTGAAGAAATATTATGAACAAGCACTTGTAAATTTGGCAGAAAGAAAGAGCCGATCGATCAAAATAGATGTATTCCTTAGGCTGGAATGATTATATTAATATTTATCCTTCGAAGAAAATTATAAAACATAAAATCTTTAGAAGTTTGCTATGCTGAGCCTCGCAAAACCTTCACATGAAGATTAACATTCCAAAAATTGCAGTTAAACAATTACAAAGTTTCACCTTAACAGCAATCTCTTCAGGATCACCGGCAGAATCAACTCTCTTCTCTTCCCCGTTGTCGATGGCAACTCTGTGGCCAGATCTTCTGAAAACATCCTCCATAGCCGCTGCTCTTTTGTCCTCTGTAGCTTTCTCTTGTTCAAGCCATCTTAGAGATTGTTTACTCTTTGTTTTATATAGAGCCTGCAGAATTTGACTCATTTTTAGCCCCAAAAAAAAAAAAAAAACAACAAAACATTCAATGCGCAAATACAAAATGTGAACAGGCCAATCCAATCCAATTGCATTAAAGAATTTCTACTGTGACAACCATATATAATAATAATAATATATAAACTTATTTATTTCATGGTAAACAAAATTAGAATAATTCAACTTCAACTATTTTCGCACAACATATCAGAGATGAAGAGAGAGACCTTCAAGCAGCAATGATCGGACCCCACCTAGTACCATATCCTTGAAGTTTCCAGTATGACAAAAGTCAAATGGGTGTTGGGTTTTGGTCAAAATTTTTGCCATCTTTTCGTGTTACCATGGGCGACCGGAGTTCCTCGTACATCTGGTATAGCTAGGGTTTTTGTAGTTTTTAGAGATTTATGACGAGTTTGAGGTTTAGGTCAAACATGGGATTTAAGAAAGGTTTTTCATTCGTCCATGCATTTGACCTTGTTAACGTATTTTATAAGATTGATTCCAAAATGTACTGTAAATCTATCCCAAGCTTCAATGTGTTCTTTATTTTATTCCTTAATTATCTGTCGACTTGTCGTAGGGAAATTTACTTTCATTTTTATCTTCTCTCCTTCGAAAAGGAAAATGGGTCCAGGCTTCCTGGTCGCTCTGTTCGTGGCCATTCGGCCATTGTTGTTACTGTTAAAAAAATTAAAATATAAAAAAAGAAGACCATAAATTTTAAAAATTTTCTTTTAATTCTTTTATTAATCATTTAAATTTAAATATTATTTTTAATATAAATTACAGATTATTTAAAATAAATTAATAATAAATACAATTATTACTAATAACTTTAATTACTTTTTATTTAAAAAATTAATTGATTCAATTATTTGACTTATTTATTTAATTAATTCATTAATGAATTCAACTAAATTCTTATAAACAAAAAATAACGATAAAAAATAAGAATTATTTTAGTATTTAAATCACATTTACAAGCGTAACATCTAGCTTCGAGTTGTTAGAATAATTTTTTTTTTTGAATTAACAAGAACCTCATCTGAGAGTTGGATTTTTCCACCGCTATGAGTATTAGAAAGAAGAAGATATGATCAGAATCAGAAAACTTATCCACTAATACGATGGCTGCCACAATACTATATTATTATTATTATTATTCATTTGTTGGAGTGTTAATTGCAATAATTAATGTCAAAACCCGACTTTCATGGCAATCTCTTGCATCTCGATTGCCTTGTTGGTGTATTATTATTTGTTTGACTATCAGAGATTGTCGCCTTCTTGATGATAATCAGACAGAGATAAGACCTACGAATTCCAAAGATTTTGCTTGTCAAGATAGAGTAAGAAAAACAAATTTACCCACCAAAACATTTCAATTCTTCCTTCTACAAATCCATGAAGGATGAATTGAAAATGGGTTGAAAGGACAAACCCAATTCATAAAGGAACTAAATACGTACGTAAATTGATCTTATGACTCGAATACCCTAGTAGGATATGTAATTAATAAAGTATTAATATTCTTAGTTCGTCGGTTTTATATATATAATCAGTAATTATATATTGAAATGAAGCTAAGCAACTTCATAATTGAGCACAAAACTCAGCATGATATGGCAATATATATCAAACAACCTTGGGATCAAGTCCACTGACGTCCAATAATTGATTTCTGATCAGTAATTAGTTGGTAATTAAGCGACTGAGTCTTGAGGAAAGGAGTGATTAGATGCATGGGGTATACTAATCGTTTCACCTATCATGTGGGAGTTATAATATAATTACTGAAAGCTGAGGCTATATTATGTATCATATTGCTTCAGCTTTTAATGACTGAAAGTTTCTGTTCCGAAATAAATAATGCAAGTTGTTACTGATTTGGTTCATAGGATTAGGCATGCATGCATGCATGCATGAGATCAGCAGAAGTCAATGTGATGATGATGTGATAACATAAAGTTTATGCAATGTTTTTACACGCACGCTAAGGGGCCAAATTCATATATTACTGAGTAATGAAAGACCGGCAACTGAAGTTCATGTCCCATGGTTGTCTGGCCCTTGCAAAACTCAGCTATCGTATATTATTATATGCACCATTAAGATCGATTGTCTCGTTACACAGAAAAATGTGGCAACTTTAGCTACGTCCAACGAATTGATCTTCTCTAGCTTTCCTTTGAGGTTCCATTTTGTCAAGATTTGACATCATGGGTTCGTCATGGCACAGGCTTTTTCCCAGTAACTTGGATTTTAAAAGTCGCACAAACACAGGATATACACGGCAGCCATTACAGAGAGAGTCAGAGACGAGACGGGAAGACGGTCGAAAGGGCGAAGGAGTCAGCATTGTTTATATTAATTAGTAAACAGTATTCATATCAAAAGAGCTTCCAAGTTCCAACGTTTTTTCAAAACCAAAGGCACGCCAACTGCTGGTGGATAAGAAACGTGCACTTGACTTGCTCCATTTGATCTAATTATTTTCTTTCTTATTTAAAAAGACCCTTTTCAGCGTACACAAAAATACGTATACATATTATTTCTAGGCAGACAGTACCCAATTATACAAGTTGTTTAGAGATAGATTAACATGCCTAGTCAAATACATGCTTATTA
>CP135567.1:7650409-7902300 GCA_032401905.1 Swietenia macrophylla | reverse complement strand
CCTGCACGATCTCCACATCGTGCGTGGAGGGGGGGTGGGGGGAGGGAGAAAGTGGTGTTCCGGTGCAGGGTGGGGTGTTTATAGAGAATGATGATTTAGTTTCCTCGTAGTCCAGTTATTGAATGGATGTTCGTTACATTTTATATTGATTTCACAACATTTTTGTAATACTTGTTCATATTGAGGAAACATTATTTTTGTTTTGTCGTTTTTGAAGTTTTTACAACGCGATAATGCATTTATGACTTTTCAAATTGTTTTGTAGGTAAGCATTGTTATGGAGCAGATGATGCGTTTACTGCATTCTTGTGGGTTGCCTTTGGAAGATGTAGACTTCATAAATTCTGATGGAAAAACTATGAACAAGCTATTGATGGAGGTTTGTTGTCTGATATGTAATTTCAGTGGTTTATAATTGTAATCTTGGATATATACATGTTTGCTTCTACAGTGTCTTGTCTGAGCAAGCTTTTTGTCTGATCTTCCACTGGCAGACTGTTAGTATTCCATTCAGTAACATCCCCAGCTTTACCGCCATTACTCTGATGTTAATTTCTTTTAACTTCTGAATTTCCTGTAGATTTCCACTTATTTTTTTTTAAATTTCCTCATTCCCTAGCCATTGTCTAACTTCCTAATTATGCATTAATCTGATTTTGAATTTTTTTTAACTTTATCTCATACTTTCTAATGGCTATTGCTTGTTAGCACTGACCCAAAAATTTTGCAATGATCAGGAGTGTCGATATTTAAATGTTGCTTGGAATGTAAAATGCAAATTGATGTTTTATTTATGTTGCTTTTACAGGCAAATCCGCGAATGACCCTTTTTACTGGTAGCTCAAGGATTGCTGAAAAATTGGCTGTTGACCTGAAGGGTCGCATTAAGTTGGAAGATGCTGGATTTGACTGGAAAATCTTGGGACCTGATGTTCATGAGGTTTCTTGCAAGTATTTTTTTTTTTAACTTTAGATCATGGAATTTTATTCTTGTAGATTAAAGATCATTGTTATTTTCTTTTGTTGTTTCTTTGAATTGTAGGTGGATTATGTTGCATGGGTATGTGATCAGGACTCATATGCATGCAGTGGTCAAAAGTGTTCTGCGCAATCTATACTATTTATGCATGAGGTTAGCTACTATAGTTTAGCTTTCTGTAGTTGGTACGGCATGAATGTACAACTTTATAATGTTTATAAGGTTGTGGACATTTTTTATATTTCATTGGGCGGGGAGTTTATAACTTTTCCTTTTGTTATTTTAATTGTTAATATATTTGTATATTTGTGCAGAATTGGTCTTCAACGTCACTGTTATCCAAAATGAAAGATCTTGCCGGGAGAAGAAAGTTAGAAAATTTAACTGTCGGCCCTGTTCTTACTGTAAGTCTAGCATTTTTCTTTATTTTTTATTATTGTCAACTTCCATATTTTAGATTGTTCATAGGCCCCCATTCATTAAAACTAATGCTACTCATGGATTGGAATCGTGGCACTTGGGTGGAAGAAATTGTTACTGTTTTATCATAAAAACGAAATTCATTAACTAGTATAGTATTTGATGTTCATATATTGACCAAATCTGGTATATTATAAACTGACATTTGTCAAATTAGTATTCTAAATTCTCTTGTTTCTATAAATTGATCAATGTTTCCCTATTCCCGATCCACTTTTACATTATTACAGCTACCTGAGACTTTGTGGAACTGTTGTGTTTAGCTTGGTCAAAAGTACAAATTTTCAGCATTTCTTAGTTTGATTTCTCCATTGTTGATGCAGTTTACGACTGAAGCAATGCTTGAGCACATGAATAAGCTGCTTCAGATACCAGGTTCAAAGTTACTCTTTGGTGGCAAACCTTTGCAGAACCATTCAATCCCAGCCATATATGGTGCCATAAAACCAACAGCAGTCTATGTACCGCTTGAAGAAATTCTGAAAGATGGCAATTATGAACTTGTAATGAAAGAAGTATTTGGACCTTTCCAGGTAAACAAGTAGAAATCATCCTACTCACTCTGTTTTACTTGTTAATATTGGATAGAGAGTTATTTTATCTCTGAGTGCTGTAGACAGAGATCCAACAAAAGAAAAATGCTTCTAGGGGATGGAAGCACATTCCCTTTTTCGTTCTCTTATAATTGGAATAAATATTTGTTCACCATTAAATGTTAATGGTACTAACAGCATGTATATTTGTTTTAGATTGTTACCGAGTACAAGCAAGATCAACTCCCTATGGTGTTGAATGCTCTGGAGAGGATGCATGCACATCTAACAGCTGCGGTGGTTTCAAATGATCCACTCTTCTTACAGGCAAGATTAAACAATTATGTCCCTCCTGTCTCCAGCTTCAATCGCAAACATCATAAACCATACTCTGTATCATGTATCAATTTTCTGCGGTTTCAGCTCATTTCTTGTCAACAATCAATTTACAGGAAGTTATTGGGAAATCAGTGAATGGCACGGCATATGCTGGTTTAAGAGCTAGAACAACTGGAGCTCCACAGAATCACTGGTGAGTAAAAAATTAAATTTACCCATTTCATGTTTTACAAGAAGTTTCAAAATGCTTACCAACAAAGTTGGCATATCATAGGTTTGGACCGGCGGGAGATCCTAGGGGTGCAGGAATTGGAACTCCAGAAGCAATAAAACTTGTGTGGTCTTGCCACAGAGAGATCATCTACGATTATGGTCCTGTACCGACGGAGTGGGAGATTCCCCCATCTACCTGAAGACTCACATTGAGTAGAAGAAGAAGAAGAAGAAGAAGTTTACAATGAAGGGAAACATTTTAGACCCAGTAATAAATCTATTAACACCACAAAGTTCTCCACCTTCTCCTTGTTAATTTTATAAACCCAATCTGTTACCGAGGAATCCTCCTGGCTCAATAACTTTTCTCTTCTCATTGTCTGAGGTGGATTCATGTAGAATGCAGCAAAACAAGAGTTGGGAGTATGTCATAAAGATTTATCTTAGTGCTATGGTCAAATTCAGTGACAAATTTCTTGTCTTTGATTATATTTTACAAATATAATGTTCAAATTGGTTATTAATAATACTCCCTTAATTCTCAATCAAAAAAAGAACTAAATTGTGAATTCAACATGGTTATTATTAATTTGTTAAAATTTATTGAATTTTATATAAATTTTTTAATTATTACTATAATGTTTTTAGAAAAAAGGGAGGGTTATACAAAACGATGTACAAAATATAATATTAAATTTTAATATTTTAATAATATAAATAAAATAAAAAGTTTTATTGAAAAAACTGTAAACAAAATGTACATAAGTAAATAATTAAATAAAAATTAATTATGTAGTTTGACGTCTTGCAAAACCCTCCGTTTTGCCCAAAAACCCTTGTGCACCTCTCTTTCACTCTTGCGCCACCGCTCCGCATCCGCCCAAGCAGTGCAATAACCATTTTCTCCGTGCTCTCTTCTCGCTTTCTATCTTTTTATACAAACACGAAGTATACTGGGCTATCTAAAATTTTTCTTCTTTTGCTGCCGAAGGGAAACCTGAAAAAGCAAGGTTACTGGATTTGTGATCCTAAAAATCAGGTATCTTTCACTTTCTTGCGTTTTCGTTGATGGGTTTTCGTTTTCTTAGCTTATGCAATTGCTTTTTGTGTCGGGAACTTCATTATTGTTTTGACCCAAAGGAGGGTATGCGAAGAAAGCAGTGATTTTTTTAACAATAAATTTCTGGTTTTTAGGTTAACCTTGGTCTTGTTTGTGGATCCTTATGGGTTTTTTTTTTTTTTTTTTAGCTTGAGATAGGCAAGGTTTGTCTTTGAAACTGCTGCATTAACTAACATGGGATAAAATGTATCATTACTCCAAACTTGCTGGACTAGGGTTTCGTCTTTCTGCCTCCAATCTCATGGAATTCAGCTCTCATGCTCGTAGTCTCTGTTAATTGCAATGTTATAACCGCTCTCTGTTTCGCATAATAGGATACACAACATGTATATATTGTGCAAAACGGAGGTTATGATCGTTTTGGTTTTAATTGAATATTGTTTGGAAACTTTTTTTTTTCCATAGATTCTGTGCAGATATGTATTAACTTAAATTAAAATTTATTTGAAGATGTTCTTTATTTCTGTGAGTTGAGAGTAAAAGAGTATGTTTACTATTCTATTGGGTTACTTCTTTTTTTTTTTCTGAGGATTATGTTTAAGGGAATGCAAAAAAAAAAAACAGAGGAAGAAGAGGAAAGGGAAGAGAGGCGGCTGGGGGAGAGGGGTTTCAAAATGGTTTTACTCTTGGGTAGTTGGATATAGTGGGTTTAAGCTTCAAGGTATCGCAGAAAAATTTCTATTGCAGTGTATGGATAGAGGCTACTTTACTCTCTCACTGGATTACATATTTTCTGTGCCTTTTAGTATAAGGTTATTTCTTCTTTGTAACAGATTTTGAGTTTTGATTCACAGTTATAATCATGACATTGCTAGAAGTTATAACAAAGGCCTCAGCCAATCAGGAACCACCGGGTTCCCAGTTAGACCATCCGATCATACTTAACCCAGATAACATTTTTGTCAACTTGAAGCCAGAACTTGACAACCTGAGTCCTGCATTGCTTGTAAATCCTGTTTCCGGCTGGAAAATCTCTGAAACTGATACCGAACTCATTGACTCAGGCAAGAAATTCCATGCAAAGCTGAAGCGAAAGCTTAAAGATACTATTAACTTTAATAAGGATGAATTTATTGGGATTTTGAATCCATTTCTGGAGAAAATTAGTGAGAAAGTTGGGCTTTCAACAGGGAGTAATACACCTAGTAATGGATACACTCGAGGTTTGATTGAGAAGACTGGGTTCTTGATGGGTCGAGATGTAGCATGTTTGGTTTTGGAAGCATGCGTTAGTTTGAGAATTTGGGATTTGGTGGAGACTTTGATAGTTAATCTGCTTGTTGATCATTCCTCTTACTTGAATTTGGTATTGAGACTTGCAACAGAAAAGAGATCAGATTTGCTTTGTCTTTGCATTAAGTATGCTTCAGATCTTGGGTTGTCCGAGTTACTATGCATTTGGAAGTATTTTCTTTGTCCAGATAAAGATGCTTACAGTAGCATGGTGAATGTGAGGCAGGAATGGGAGAGCCAAGCCTTGTTAGCTATTGAGAAGGCAACTGATGAAAATCTCTCAAAGAAGAAATCTTGTGTGGCAAAGGAGGCGTCAATTCTGTTGATGGTTGCACATGATGGATTTTCAGTTTCTGAGCTTTGTCTGCATTATTTGTTAGCATCATCAAACATTGATGAGGTGATACTTTCATCCTCAATTAGTAAGTTGAATGGTAAAGAGATGATGAGTTTGATTCGGTATTTGGGGAAGTGGTTGAAGAAGTTTGAGAGGTTTCCCCAGACAGGTCCATGTCCTGAAGCATCATATATGTTGGGTTTGACGGCTTGTGATTGGGTTCCTAAGCTTGAAGTTATCGTACAATGCCTTGGTTTGGTGCTTGATGAGAATTTTTCTTCATTGGTATTGCACCCTGAGTTTCAGGAGGAGTTGAGATCCATTGAAGGAGTGATTAGTACTCTAGCCTTGGAAGCGAGACATTGTTGTTCCTTGGGCAACATAGTTAAGCATTTGGGAATTGATGAGGAAGGCGTGCAGAGTTAGATCTGTCTTGATCTATATCGGCATTCTTGGCATTGCAAAATTGTCAAATTATATATTATCATTGTAGTCCAGATTACTTTGGCATGTTTCTGCTTTGAACAGTTTGATTTGGTAACTTTCACCAGTTGATGCTTATTATCTCTCTCTGCTTTACTGTATTTATCTAGATGGCAAGCCACAGCTGAGATCTGAGGGTGGAAAATCTTTACATTGGACTGAAATGGCTGCAATGTTCTTAGAAATAAGTTATTTATCGTAATCACTTAACTGTTTATGTATCTGTAACCACCCTTGGAGATTATCCTTTTGCAGCTACTACTGCTCAGTGAACTCGAAAAAAATAACCTGAAAACAACAATTTGCGGTAGTCATGTTTTCTAATTGAAGCCTGGCAACGTTCTATCGGAATAAACGTTTGTCATCGACTAATTGATGCAATTTCACCAAGCTTAACCTTTACGAGGCCTTGGCGCCTAACACTCGCATCATATTCATTCTTTCATAATATATAACCATTCTGGTGAATACAAATATAAGCTTAAACCATTACCACTGTAAACAATAGTTAAAAGGCTTGCCTAACAGATGTTCCTCCCTCTAATTATCTGAATTATGCAAAAACATGCTACCCTCCCACCTGCTTCCATTTAATTTTTCTCACACTGTAATTGGTTATAGTTTTCAGTTACCATCAGACAATGATGAAGCAGCAGCTAGGATGGCTCACTATGATGCAAGAAGTAGCAGGAACTTTACTTTGAAACTCCACTTATTGTTAGAAACCTTCTGTAAGAGCAAAAACTCGGCCAGCCAAAGGTGAAGGCATTGCATCTACAGCTCTTTGTATTTCCTGATAAACCAATAGGGCACATGAACAATTTAGTCATGGAAAGAGATAATACAAATTTAAGGAAACATTACAAAAAAAAAAAATCTGGAACTACTAACATACAAAATCCCACAATCTAAAATTGTTCAAAAGACTATCACATTCTCATGGTCCTTAAAAATTGAATAAAATTTTGAATTTAGGAAGGGTTAACGGCAGAGCAGCCAAAGATCTGATGATTTAATAGTAACTCAATCTGGCAACACTGAACCATACTGTTGCTGAAGTGTTGAGTATCTGATCAAACAATCAAAGGTAACATGTCTCATAGGACCTTCTGTTTAATGCCATCTTCTACTTGTTATCTTGCGGGTTGTAATGACATTGTAAACACTAGATGAACAAAACTGATTGTCAGAAACTTACCTCTAATTTGTGACGAGCAGAAAAGTGAATCAGAAGAATTGCTTTGTTCTCAAACTTGTCTGCACAACTAACTATCTGGACATTCATGAACATAAAATAAAAGCAAAGAGTTAGACATGCACCCCAACTAACGCATGCAGTATAAGAGGGGGTCTTATGGAAATAAGGGGTCTATACCTCAGATAGATGAATGTGTCCATAATCCCTTGCCTGCTCCACTGTTGCCGAGTCATCAACATAGGTGCTCTGCATGAGCAGACAAGAAACAAGAAATAATGTGAGCGGTCATAATATTTACATTGATTTGCATTCAATATAAAAAACCAACATAACCATTTCCTAAAAAATTGTGGTTCAAACAAAATGAGTTTTGCACCTCCATAACTAGAATCTTTGCCCTCAAAACATCAGTATTAGCTTCATCAACAATAAAGTCAGACGTTGTGTCTCCGGTAAAAGCAACTTCAGGTGTTGTTACAGTATATGTAATCTGCCATTATGAAAACTCAACCTTGTCATAAGCAAACGATAAAGTGTAAAAGGAAAAAAATGGATGGCCAAAGAAATTAAAGAACCATGAAAGTTACAATTATCAGAGAAAGAAGAAAAATATGAAAAACTTTTAAGGAATGAAAATAAAACAGCAACAAGGACTGCAGGTGTTCAAAGAATAGAAATTGTGGGAGAAAAAAGTAACAAAAGAAAATGCAGACATAATATATGCATAATAGTTCACTATTATGATTGTCAAGAAAGACCTCCGTGCCTAATGACTTCAATTTCTTAATCTCATCCCCAGGAAGGCCAAGGTACTGTTTCTTGAGTTTCTGCTTTACAGAGTAAACTACATAACCCTGCAATACATCAGGTCAATTTCAGCCCGTAGTATAACATAGCTCAAAGTAGATCTTAATTGAAGGCATAAATTAAATCAGAGAAATCTTCATAAAGAACCGACAGAGAAAATTTTGATAGCAGAATATGAAGTTTACCTGGCTTTGTATAACATGGTAAGTTTTAAAAGCTTTTACTATAAGGTCCTTTCTCAAGCAAAACTTTTCCCCTGTAGATGCAACTCGCATCAAATAAAGCAGAGGAAATATGCCACAAGAAGTAAGGTCATAGATTTTTCATCCAAGGACATAAGTTCAATAAAAGTTGAACATTACCCACATCCAAGCCAACAAGATTATGGTTCAGCTCAGAATGATCCATTCTTCTATGAACCTCAAAGAGTTGTTCCACATCTTCTTTTATACAAGTGGGAACAACAATGGTTGGGGGCTTCATGCGATATAGGCCTCTGGTAGCAACATACATGGGCAGTCCTCCCTAGCATACATTTACCTATGTAATTAGAAGCACTCCGGAAAGACTAACATTCAAGAAAGAAAAAAAATACAGGAAACATTTCCATCTAGAACACAGACTAGAGACTAAAAGAAAGCGAATCTGTGCAACATCTTATATTTTGCTACAACTGTTTAGAGGTAATACATAGTATCCAACCAATCGAATAGTCAATGCATATTATCCGTATTGACTTCTTAACACAGCAAACAAAAACACCACAGACAATATGCAGAATAACGGAGCAACTCGAAACAATAAAAAGAAAAGAAAAGAAAAGAAAAGAATAGAGAATGAACTAACAATGTGATCCATATGGGCGTGTGAAATAAAGAGGAAGTCTTGAGAGATTGCTCGATCCGGGCATCGTCCAATATCGAAGGCCAAATCGAGAGACGGGAAAATTATGCAAGTTTCGTGGCCTGCTATGGACAATCCCTCTACTCTGTACCCTTCTATTTCGAGTCCCTTCCCTTTTGCGGTTGAAATCGAGTTTCCCGGCTCCTGCTTTTCCTTTGTTGAACGGGAGCTTTTGGATTTCGCGGCCATTTTTTCCATTAAACGAAACGAAGCCGATCCTAAAAGATAACGGGAAAGAGCTCTCGGAAGTCATGGGTTATGTGATTTGGGTTTTGAGTAATTATCATTTAGATCCCTAATCTTTTATGAAAGTTTCTAAAATAGCATACTTTATTTATTTGTGTTAAATACGTTCCTTAACTCTGTTAAAACAATCAAATTATTTAAATATTTTAAATAATAACATCTTAAATGTTGGGAAGTGGTTAAGAATTAGTAGGTGGCATTGGGAAGCGACCCAGTGGGCACAGATGACTGACTGACCTTGAACCATTGGACGATACAGTCTCCATGACAAGTATGCAAGCATGGCAACTTACTTGACTTCCAACCTCAAGCTCATCCAATTAAAAATAGCACACTGTTTTGTACATGCTGCTCCATTAAATGTAACCTTCTCCAGTGTTTCAATGGAAGATTTAGTCGTTGGCACTCCTCCATATTCGTGACCATGGCGTCAAATTCATTGTTATGTTCCGTTACAGGCGTTGCCATGGCCTCTGTATTCACATCAATCGACATACCACGGCATTTTCCGTTGTTGTCAGTCTTCCGTTTTCTGGCTACCGTGGAAACAAGCTCCATTATTTCTTCATGCATTGATTCTGGAACTTCCAAGTTATCAGAGAGGAGATGAGACATGAATTCAACCGCCGTGTTGGTAGAATTACTGCATGAAAGAGCACTTCTGCCAATTGGCAGAATTGAGTTTTGAATTTGTATTGTGGCCTCTGGCACGTAAAAAGTAAGTAGAACCCTCCTCCATTGGAATGCATACTCGACGAGTTAGATATACCTGAAACGGAAGAAAAGAAATATATGGGTGCTTCGAAAGGGGATGACCGAGTAATGTTTCTGCTTGGCCGGAATTCATGTCCTCCTGAAGGACTGGGAATCCATGCGATCGAAACATAAATATTGTGCCAAAATTTAAGACATAAAATAAGTTGGGACCTGAATGTTAACTTGGAGTGGTCTTTGATTCGGTCTATATTCCTCGCCGTCTCCTCTCCCCTCCCCTCACCTCTCAAAACCCTGATTTCTACCCGATCGTCAGCTTCACCTGAATATGTAAAAATATCTGAATCTGGATAACAGATAATCATCAATGGCATTTCAGACGACCACCACCACTTCAAGCTAACAACGTATGCCCAATCTACTCAAATTTTAATTTTCCGTTTTGCCCTCCGCCTCCGCTTCCTTTTACTCACCAAAACACTGGATTTCCGTCCGGGCCCGGATTCGACCAGAGACCTTGGTATGGTACGAATTCGTTGAATTCTAGTTTTGATGTACAAAATCAGGTCCAGTCAGCGTACGGTTACTACGGTGATGGCGGTAATGGTTTTGCGAGTGAATGCGACACGAATTATAATAAGATAATGAAAGTTGAAGAGAGTAATTACCAGATTTCATAGGAGCACGAGCGCAGATTGAAGCTGATTCGCGATAACGGTAATGGGTTAAATTCATTGGAAAATCGTGCTGCCAGTTATTTTGTTCGCGTTTATGATTGGCAAAATTGTGGTCCAAACAATCAGCCGCCTCCTATGCCGCCGTTATTGCCACTGCAACATGGATATGAAAATTTCAATGCACAAGCAGGTTACATACCTCATCACACCAGCATGGGACAGCCTCCTCTTCCTACGTCTCCACCACCTCCTTTGCCGGTGGAGCCGCCACTGCCTCATCCGTCAGAATTCAAAGCTTATACTGCGCCGCCGCCGCCAAAAACTACTTTATTTCCTGTTCCTTTGACTATACCTTCCTCATTTACACCAATTCCACATATTTCGGCTGAGTCCATTTTGAAGGTCTTCTTGTAAATTGCTTCTTTTTTTGTCTGTCTCAATTAGGCAATTGAGTTAATTGGTTTTAACTCTTTTGTTTATACCATGAAGGAATCACGGTCATTGCCATGCAGTATTCGGAGAAGATCCAATCATTAACCCTAAGGCAGTTATCTCCGTATAGGTCAAGAGTTGTGAATGCTTTGCACTTGTTTAAGCAGCCTCATAGAGCTACTCACCCTGATCATTTTGTGATTATCCTTCGTGGCCTTCCAGGTAGTTTGATTTAATTTGATGCACTTTCATTGATCCATTATTATTTTAATGGTTGGTTTTCATGATGGAGTTTTGGGGGAGGAGGTGGTTATTCTATACATGGGATTTGTTCTTAGTGACATTCAAAGTAAATCTACAGACCTATAGGAATTATGGCAGAGATCTGAATATGTTCTTATTGTTTAATTTTTTTCTCTCGTGTCATATATAATTGTGTTTATCTTTCATGTCTTGTTATGGTGAAGTTGGAATATAGCAATCCCCAGATGCCAATGGGTTTTGCTTGGTATTTTCTAATATATGCTACTTTGGGCTACAGTTATCTTCATATTCATGCATAGTGATACTGGCTATGATTCTCTAAAGTCTTGTTATGGTGATGAGTTGGGTTTATCTTTCATCTACGTTTAATGCAATTGTTTAGGTGCTATCTGATTGGATTTACTCTTTATATTTCATGTAGTTGTTTAATTGTGGCCAATTTTGTACATCCACACTAGTCTTTATTTTTTCTAGCAGCATTTTCAGTATATTGTACAGCTTGGCTTTCCCTATATTAGCTGGATTTGGAGGATACAATGATCTATGCTTGTTTATTTAAGGACGGAAATAGTTATGAGAAGTCTTCCATGGTAGAGTTCAAAAATCCTCTGCTCTTCATCTTCTTTTCCTTCTGTTTTATGTTGTCCTTTATCTTTGTACCACATTCAACTACCATAGTTAAGAATAAGGTACTGAAGATTATTTGTCATTCTTGAGGAAAAAATAATCATCACTTTTGGGAACTCTCTCTCCTGTGGCTCAGAAATGATCTATGCTTGTTTATTTAATGCAAGGGTATCTGAGGAACATTGGCTTATTTACAACATATTTCATAGAGTAGCAAGTACTAACAGTAACTCAGGGGACATGCAGCCTGTGTAATAGCACCACATTCGATTTTGTTTCAGGAAACAAATCTAAATTCTTTATTATTCATACCTTTCATCCTGTTTGCTATTTGATGTTTATCCCATTTTATGATTCAAAATAAGGCAGAAACCTGAAATAAAGCATTATTGAATAGCTACACATAAACTGACGCTAGTGACATCATATTTCCTTCCTATAACTTTATATGACTGGCATCTATGATTGTTATATGTGCTAGATGCTAAATTGGAATCTGAAAATAAAAGTTGTGGTAAATTCTGCTGTGAATTGGATTTTGTTATTGTTGTGCTTTTTTGTCAATGCTATAAAGTATACTAGTCTGATTTTACTCAAAGACCTTCATGAATTTTGGACTTCTCGGTGGGAAGTTTGTTCATATACTATGATTATTTCATGATATTCCTTGTTGTGGACTTTTTGTTTGATGAATTTTCTTCAGTGAAATTGTTTAAATTTAACTCAGCAATGAGCAAAGTGTAATAGTCACATTTCAGATTTGTGTTGGCCACAGCTGTAAAACCCTAACCCGAAGATTTTTTTGTTTGACTTGAATTTGTTTCTACTGAATTTTTATCTTATGTTGTTTGATGGCATTCTAGGAAGTTTTCATCATTATTTTGGTCATGCTTCCCATTATCGTTGCTGTAATGCATTGAAAAAATAGAAGCATTGACAGCAAAATGATAAAATGGCTGAAGTTTTATTTAATTGCTTGCAATCCACAAGAACTAAACTGAAAAAAGATCCAGTTATATTGTGTCATTTTTCAGTTCATTTCATGCTGTCAATTTGAATATTATTTCGACTGTCCCTATATATATAACTTCCAAATTTGGTCTGACTGCTGGTGGAACATTTGGTTTTTCAAGATGAGATGGCTATTATATGAAAGATGATCCATTTGTCAAATGTTTTAAAGTTTTCCACTTGATGTGCTCAAATGTAAACTAATACCCTCTCTGCTACTTGTGGAATTGGGAATACTGTGTGTTTTATAATGATTGAAGCTGAGTAGATAATTCTGGTTCTCTTGTCTGTTTTATTTTTGCTCATTGTTTCTTGTTTTCTTGTCGGAGGTCAGGCTATGAAGTGTACATAATAGAAACTACATATAAGGACCCAGCGGTTAGTTCATATATTATTCATTGATTTTCATTTTGGGGAGAATCGTTCCTTCGAGTGTGTGGTTTGGATTTTTCATATTGCACTAATTATATTTGATGGTTCTGTATTTAAGAAAAAATGCATAAATTTAGCACAAAAGTTCCTCACTTTGATTAGGCAGTATGTAAATGATTGGTTGAAATTGCAGGGCTGTGCAGTTAGGGACTTTCCCGGTTTTAACCTGAATGAAATTGAAAAGATGGCTGGACAATGGGAGGAAGCTCCATCTTTACACTTGCAATTGGATATCAAGGTTGTTCTGGTAAATTTTTAATTCGGTTGAGATGCAGGAAGTTCAAAGAAAATCATTGTTTGTTTCCAGAAAAAAGCTTACAAATTCTCTTGGACTAAAGTCAAATTCAATCATAAAGGAAAAAGACACTAATCTGGTTTGAGATGTGTTGACTTGTAAAATTCAAGAGAATGGTTCGTATTTCTTCTGACTTTTAGTAACTTACTTTCCTGGCTCTGAATTTCATTACTTTTGCTGGCATGGCAGTCTTTATTCCATGGAGATATTTTGAAGGAAAGCGGGATCAAAGAGTTAAATTAACAGTACAGATGCTGAGTCCACTTTTCTGGGGACTAGAGTAAGACAAGCGCTTTTGCCTGATGAGAATTAGATTCTGGTTTTGCCATGAACTAGATTCATGTTACATGATATGTTTCAAATTACTGATTACTATAGCTATTGATGTGTAATTTTAGCTGAAGTGCATTCTGTGTTTACTTTGGGATGTTTGTTCCACAAATGCTTCATGCATTAATTGCCCATTGAGAAGGGAAGGAATCTTGGAATCAGTGTTTTAATTAGCTCTTTTTAAAATTTTTGTTTACTTTCTTAAATATTACATAAATATAAACCAAATCCTTTCCCCAATCTTGGTGTGAGCAGGATCAGGCTCAGGACTAAATGTCCCATTCTAAGAGGTTTTACCAGATGAACCAACTAGTACCCACTTTCAGTTAGCTCACTTAAATTTATTTCTCATGTCAAAATATACTAGGTCAACATGGATATGGAAGATGAAGATTCTGATGGTTTATCTGTGCTGCAAGAAAGAGAACTCAGCGAGATTTCGGCGGCTATCATTCTGGGGAAGATGCATCGGCTATTATATATTTCAAGTCTTTGCTTTCAGTATCTTTTCTATCAGTGATTATATGTGATTTATTCTGGCTTATCAATATGTTTGTACATTTACATGTACGAATCTGCACACTGATGGACAGATGATCAATGTATGTTTTGATTTATCATATTAATGGTTAGTTTATTTTATTATTTCTTCTAATTTTGGGCTGATAGTTTAGTTTATCATTTGAAATTTAGATTCTCCTAGGGATGAAAAGAAATGAGACACTGAAGGGAACCATCCAGAAGTAATGAAAGACACGGGCAGGAGTAAGTGGTCGAATGATTTAGATGAAGAAGGTGCTGAAGGATCCAACATTATGAATGGTAACTTAAATGCTCTTTCTGGGTTGTTCCACGAGTGTGGTAAGGATGGGAAATCTGTACGTCTGAGTGACCAGGTATCTACTAGATTAATGACACATGTTTTAATGTTAAACGCTGATATCTACAAGAAATATGAAAGGGTATCCAACAGATATTTTTTTGCACAAGATTGTAATAGGTTGATAAGAATTGTTGTCTTGCCCAGTCTGTTTCAATGGCTACATATAATCTTTTTTGGTTTTCAGTTTTGCTTATGTGATAGACTTTTCTTCCCTTCTGATTAATTCTATCAATTTCGTTGGGATCATACGACTAAATTGTTCTGCTGTCTTGTTTTGTTAAATATTTCCTTCCAGGTCGGTGATACTGGTTTTTCAATGGGTGTTACTAGGCAAACATGTTATCTTTAATAATTGGGCCGGATACTACCTGATCAGTCTTGAAAACTGTAATGGGTGCCTATAGTGGACTACTTGAGTTCTATTTATAATTTGTAATGATCCTATGTATGATTGTTCTAAAATCCACAAAGAGCCAACCTTGTAATGTTTGTTTTGTATGCTTCCAACTCTTGCAGAAGTCTAACCCATTGCCTAAGGGAGGGAGCCAACATCAACCCACAAAACAATCAAGTTAAAGCATGTTTCAAGAGCGTGTCCTTGCAGAGCGCGAGTCCTTCAATGGTGTTTTTGACAGGAGGCAGCCATATGTTGATAAATTTGTTATCATTTGATGTTACTAGTCAGACAGTTCCAGGAAAAGCAAAAATGGCCGAGTCATTGCAATCTTAGCCGAGAGAAGGATTTGGTTGTTCACTTGTTAGAAAAATAAAATGATTGTTCAACCAAGCCCAAACCAGAACCGGGTTTGAAATTTGACCGGAATGTATGGTTAACTGGGCCACTCCGTAGTATGAACCATCGAGTTAATTAGATTAACCATAAGAGCGTTATCAATGTAATGGTAGAGCACGAAGGAATTAGAAAACCGGATGGAAATATGGGTTTCAGGACAGGTTATAACGTGTCAAAATGACAGCCAAATGCATGAACAATTCGTGCCTGGGATTTCTGGTAACTATAAATACTGCGACCTTTATAATGTCGTTTTCTTAACACTCGCAAACTGCTAGGAGTTCTCTCTTTCTTTCTCTTTCTCTTCCGTAAATTCATGGCCGCTTCTGCCGGCCACTGCCTTGCTCACTTCATCGATCCAGATTCAATGAAAACCATTAGTATGTGTGTCCAACCAGTTTCCGGCAGCAGGCAGTCCCTTCATGTGTCACAGCAGGTAAATGAAAGCCTGCCACTCTTGTTTGAATTAATTCTCGTGTTCCTATGCTTCTTACGCATGTATGACATTTCTTTGCCTGAAATCTTTAATCAACCTAATATTATATGTCTATAGCAGAGATATCAATCATGTTCATTGTCAATGAATGGCTGCAAAGGAGACCCCCGCCTGCCGCCTATCGGTACAATAGAGTCTCGCACGTTTCCTGCAGTTCCTTCTCCGGCATTGGCCATGGAGAAGCTCCACTCTGCCATTTCTGAGTTGAAATCCAACCCACCTCCGTTAAGCTCTGGAATCATAAGGTTACAGGTACAGTTCAGTATAGAACTCTTACTCAAAAGAGTTAAGGTCATCTGGTCGTCGAGTTTGGATTTTCTGTGGATGACTTTCTTATCTGTTATGGACTAATAGGTGGGCAAATGAGATTCTGACACGTGGTTGATTTACATTGGTTTCCGTGATTTTTCATTTTCTTATCCTGCACCATGATTGGTATCTTTACCATTAAAGAAGGATTCAAAAGCTTAGGGGGTCAAACTATAAATTCCTAAAGATACAAGGCTCTTTATATAAATTCTTAGGAAATCCTCCTTTCCCGCCATCTGCACCACCAACTGTATTGGTTCTTCTTTTTCTAGAAATAAAAAACTAAAATTAACCAAAGATTTCCCATTATGATCGAAGGTCCCAATTCAAGAACAAATTGAAGCAATTGACTGGCTTCATGCTCAACACCAGCTTGTTCCACGCTGTTTCTTTTCTGGTCGAAGACAAAAAAAGGTTTCTGATATTTCCACAGAGTTTACTAATGGGACTGGCCGCAGCTCAGTTAGCCATAATTTGGTCAGTGTGGCCGGTATAGGGTCCGCCGTCTTCTTTCGCGATGTCAATCCATTTTCTTACAATGATTGGAAGTCTATTAAGAGGTAAAGTTTATACATTTATCAATTATCAGTCATTAGTGATTTGTATGCTCTTGTTAATTGACAATTACGAAGGTTCAAGAACAAATTTGGCAACAGATCTGACTCAGCACCAGTTAAGAACAGAATTTGCTGCTAATGGATTTCACTTCTTTGATTGCAGGTTTCTTTCAACAGAATGCCCTTTGATTCGTGCTTACGGCGCAATTCGTTTCGATGCAAGGGCCAACATATCATCTGAATGGGAAGATTTTGGTTCGTTTTACTTTATGGTTCCCCAGGTAGAGGAATTGTCTCTTTTGATACGTTCTTACGCCCATGAATTCTTGTATCTTTTTTTAGTATTTATACGATCTGTTGCTAGATACCAAATGACAGGTTGAGTTTGATGAGCTTCAAGGGAGTTCAATGCTTGCTGTATCCGTTGCATGGGACAATGCCCTTTCAGGGACATGGGGAAAGGCCATTCGCAAACTTGAATCTACAATGCACCAGGTTGCTATGATCGATTGTGTTGAATTTTCTCAAGTAATGGGGTCTCTGATTATCAATTACATTTTGAGAGGTCTGTTTCTTTCTCCATCCTTGATGATGCAGGTTTCTTCCAACATTGTAAGGTTACAAAAAGAAGTTTCTAGAACATTCATCCTAAGAAATTATCATAGTCCCACTAAGACACATTGGGATCTTGCCGTTAGGGGAGCTTTGCAGATAATAAATAGAAACAGTTCACCTCTTATCAAGGTATTGTTAATCATAACTGAGCCTCCTTTTGGTGCCAACAGATTATAACATGATTTATGAGCTATCTGTGTTCTTACATAAGCATACTCAAACATGTTCAGCGTGATTCAGAACTTGCAATTTCTTTCCTTGTGGTGGTGCAACCTATACAGCCTGATCTCGTCTCTCACCTTCCGTTTCTTTATTGCCATCTTTCCTGGTTTCTGACAAAAATCTATTTTGAACTGGAAAATTTAGGTTGTACTAGCACGAAGCAGCAGAGTTGTAACTGCCACTGATATTGATCCTATAACATGGTTAGCTTGTCTAAAGGTATTTTTTTTCTTTTCTTAGTTCATTCTATGGTGAAACTTGCCCTCATATTCCCTAACACAAGCTACATGAGTTGTGCTGCAGCAAGCTGAAGGGGAAAATGCTTACCAGTTCTGTCTTCAACCACCTGATGCACCAGCATTCATTGGAAACACGGTAAGTAAGTTTGTAAGTTTATTATTGGTTTCTGCTTTTTTTGTGTGCTTCTCTCTGTTCATCTCTTCTTTTTCCCATGTTGAACATTAACTAAATCTTTTTAATGAAACTGATCTTGCAATGAATCTGATTGACAAGCAGCATGACTAAAGGTTTAGATAGGACACAATTGGGAAAAATATACTTGAAACAAAAAGGAATGGTATAAAGTTTCATTTAATTGTATATAGCATGATAACTCTTTTTTTTAACATGCCTCCCTTCATAACTAATTCTGAGATCAAAAGGCTCTATTCTTGCTTGGACTTATACAAACTTTATGAATAGCCAGAGCAACTATTTCATAGACAATGGCTTAACATTAATAGTGAGGCTTTGGCTGGAACCCGCGCTAGAGGTGGAACAACTGCTCTAGATCTTCAAATAGAACATGACCTACTTTCCAGGTTCATTTTCAGGAATTTGTTTCGTTTGTTTGGAGCTCCTCTTGTATTTTAAGCTACATAAAACTTTAATTCTTGGTAACCAGTTAACCACCAATTTGTATCAAGTAATTTTTCTTCTTTTCTACATTGTGCAGTCCAAAGGACCACCTTGAGTTTACTATAGTACGCGAGAGCCTAAGAAGCAGATTAGAGGCAAGTTCATTTTGACTATCTTTGTCATCCAAATCTATAGTTTTTTTTCTTTGCAAAGAAACGCCTTACTGTTATTATAGTGGTCTTCCATATAATTCGTGCTATACAAGCATGTTGTATCATTGTTAGATATATATATGCTCTGGGAGCTGGAGGCACTTGGACAAACCATGGGGGTTAGGATAGGCTATGTCAAATGCTTGGAGTGTAAGAATGGATGAAGCAATCAATTACTTACAGATCTTATACACAATATACATTGTTTCTCTCCCTTTTTCTCGGTATGTTGTATAATTGAATATGGTTAGTCAGGACAAACGCTAAGAACATCCTTAAATATGACCCAAATGATCCAGGTTATAAGCAAGTTCTGAAGTTTTGATGTTTGAAAAAGGAGTAGATGCTGGTATCCTTTGCCTTATTCAACAACTAGTCACTGCAACCTATTTACCCCTTTAATGTGCTCTTTCAATCTCCTTACTGAAGTGTCATATGTTTTTTGTAATTCTTTACCACCAGTGGCATGGTCTCATGATGCGTTTATGCTCATCCTGTGTACCTAGCCTACTCTGATATGGCATATAACTTCTGACTTGGCATCCCTGTGGTGGGAATTTACATAGTGATAAATAATTATTGTATAGAAAAAGTAAAGATAAAACAACAAAAAGGAAAAATTAACTCTGTTCTGGTTTGCAGGCTGTATGTAACAGGGTAGTGGTTGAACCCAAGAAAGCAATCCGAAAACTTCCAAGAGTCCAGCATTTGTATGCCCGATTGGCAGGCAAACTAAGAAGTGAAGATGACGAGGTAAAGATAATACGTTACTAAGTTTCAAATAATAAAGCATCCTCCAAGGCATAATATGAAATTCTAATTCAGCTCTGGTCAATATGTTTCACCCCTTGCTTTTTGCAACCCAGTTTTATGAACTCTTCTTAAATGTGCCTTTAGCTATTTTGAAAAATTTTACAAGATGAATTTGTCTGCAGAGATCTGAATGGTTGTTTCTCTGGATGTTTGTAAATTACAAAATTTTGACATTTCTTTCTTTTTCCCAGTTTGATATCTTGGCTTCTCTTCACCCAAGTCCAGCAGTTTGTGGATTTCCAACTGAAGAGGCACGCCTTTTAATTGCAGAAACTGGTACGTGCATATATTTTGCTCTTGGGATTGGATTTTACTAATTATGGTCTGAAGAGCTATGACCTAAAGCAATAAATGAGAAACTATATTTTGAACCTTGTGTGACAGATGCACATGAAATCTTGCTGTATCAGCTTTCTCGTTCTGTATCTAAACAGAGGCAGATTAATTATTAATTATAGTTCTTGAAATTGTAGTTTATTTTGTTAACTTGATCAGAAGTATAACTTTATGGGCTCAAGGAAACCCCTCAAAATACTTTGGGCAGTGCAACACTTCAATTAACAAAACCACAAAAACATGAACCATTTATCTAAATACTTGATAGCTATCCTTTTACCTGCGTCAATAAACTTATGTATTCTCAAATATGCTGTTCAGAAGGATTTGACCGAGGTATGTATGCTGGGCCTGTTGGCTGGTTTGGAGGAGGAGAGAGCGAGTTTGCTGTTGGCATCAGGTCAGCATTGGTAGAAAAGGTGTGCTGATACTCTTATTGACTACTTTCTTTTAAATAAGAATCAAGTCATCAACCAAACCTGTGATGGGGTAATCAAATTTCTAAGTAGCTTCTCCAGTTTTTGCATTTTCCATGAAGCTGACAACAATACGATGAATCTGTGTAACCTAAGTTGTAGTGGCTCATATCATTCTGCATGATCCTGTTGCCAAATCATAGTTCTGATTAGTTTACAACGTAGGGTCTTGGAGCCTTGATCTATGCTGGAACAGGGATAGTAGAAGGAAGCAACCCATCTTTAGAGTGGGATGAGCTCGAACTCAAGACATCTCAGGTGTGTATGTGTATGCACTTTTCACAAGCATGCTTTTTTCGTTGCTTCTCCATCTTAAAACATTTATGAAGAATCTTAAAGAGCATTAAGTGTTGCTCATCTCTTTGCATCAACCACCACCTATGAACATTTTGGGAACATTTTAGGGATGTCGTGTTCATGAGTTTTGATCCATTATGTAGTTCACCAAGTTGCTTAAACTCGAGGTGCCTTTGCGATCAAAAGTTGAGAATTTGGGAACTGAACTGAAAAGGTTAGTGTTTCTAATTTAGGATTACAGGTTGCTGCGTCTTTTTAAATAATATTCTTTCTTCCATCTTTGGATGGTATCTCAAAACAAGATATATAATTTTACAAAAGAATTCACTAATTAGTTAATTCAATGGCTAAACTACAGTTAAGAGTTCTGAGCATAAGGATGGAGGAGAAACCTTCCCGGGCCATGTTTAAATTTTCAAAAAAAATGAGCAGAATTCATTCCAGCTTACTAGTGGCAATCCAAAATAGATGGTTAACTCATCTTCTTGGTGCTCGTCGTTCTGATTTATGAGTACATTAGCCACATCGTTCTGACCATGATCTGGTGATGACTGGTGGTCTCCAGGAATGTGAAATCAAGTGGCAGGAAAAAGTAATAACAAACAATGGGGAATTGTATCAACAGCATCTTTTGATTTGTTTATTATCACAGGGGAAAGGCAGCAAGTTTTTCGTATGAATCATTTCAGATGTATCAGAACAAAGCACTTTGCTACTACTGATTTAATGAGTGAAATTTTATGATATATTCTTTCGATATGAAACTGGGCTTGCACAATACTAGTTTTCAAGATTTCACGAGAAAATGCACATAAATAGTTTGATCATCCAAAATATTAGTGCATAATACATCATTCAGTTAAATCGGAGGATGCTCCAAATAATTGTCTGTTGACATTCCTAACTTTTTTACTACATAATTACTCGTCTGTTGACATTCCTAACATTTTTAGGACACAAATAAGTTTCCGAAAGAGTGAAAACTACACTGACAACCTAAGGAGGACAATGAATTGTCTGATATTCTAGCTTCCTAATCCGACCTGTGATTTAATCACAGGGCTCAAAATGAGCTCCATGAATCTATTATCGACATGAGTACTAAGTGATATACAGATTAACATGGCAATTAAGAGCAACAGAAAAACGAGAGACTTGACACATATGTGCCAGGCTCCTTCCTGTTCACTTCCTTATCCTGCTCCATGATGGAACAAAGAATGCCCCGTTCATCATCAAATCTTTCTCTGACCTCCAATTCCGTGATTTCCACACACTCTCTGGTGAAGAATCTCTCATCATTACTTTCACCAATCGCCCCACAACATAACATTATTAATTCTTCCCTTAATTGTTATACGAATTATATAACGAACAAGTGTTATAGAAATTATACATTCCTCTTTACAAGATTGGTTAGGATGAGAGCAATGAATCGATGGCTAAGAATTGTAGGATGTTGGCTCCAACCCATTTCGTACATTACCCATTGCGCGTAGTCATTGTCTACAACATGTACATATCTCCATCGGTATCTCGGTATTCTCTGCATTGATCCTCTCCCAAAGTGATTGAAAGCAACAGTTATTCGCATAATTGCATCCTGTGAATGACTATCACTTGCAGCAAACAACATCACCTCGTTATGTTTTGTGAAGTGGCAATTCGATATTGTAAATTGCGGTTAATCCCATTACTGCATCAGTCAATCCATCTTGACATTTAGACATTGAAATATGATCATTCCAAATATGACAAGCTCCAAACATGGATATTCCATCGCCATCGCTGCGCGTGCGAAAGCCGTAATGATTAACCGAGTCTCTAATCATGCCACCATTACCAGCGTTAGATGAATGGGTATGGATGTGGAGACCATGGATGATAATATTTTTCACAAATTACGTGATAATTTGAGCGCCATTGAAGATATGAACACTAGCTCCACGTGCATCAATGGTCTCGTCATCTTAGCCTTGTCACCCTGTCATGTGCGAAAGTGATCCGAAGGGGCCCGTCCTGGATAACAGCATGACGTTAATTTCCAAGTTTGGGGTTAAGAAGATCATCGTCTGCTGGGTTTGATGCCAGCTAGACTGGTCCACTTTTGTCTCCTGTCGCGTCGCGGCCAAAACCTCGGACGCAATCAGCTGGCTTCCTACGATTTTTAACCCAGTTTTTATCACATCTCCAGCAGCGGTTGATTGGGTTTTTTTCCTGGCATTTTCCATCCTGTTTCCTTGTTACCTTGTGATATTTTCTTGTGCTATTTTCTTTCTAAGTCCCTGTGGAGTAATCCTTACACAATTATATATCTATAGCATGCGACATTACTTTTAAGTATTCAACACTACTTACTTACTTTTGAACGTGTTTACTGAAATTACGGGCGACTTTTTCAGGATGTGGGTTGTAAGCTTCATGGGCAGTCTTCACGGCTTTCCTCTGCTCGCTTCTGCCACATCTCATCGAAATCGCGAATGTTAGCCTTCACTATTGGAAATACTGTTACAAAAGCTAATAATATTAACAATCCTCATTGCAGCTGCCATAAAAGCTTCCATTGCAACTGCCACTGTTTAATTTCTCATACCCTTTTCTTGACATAAATTTATTCCTTTTCTCTCTTTAGTTTTCGATAAATCTTCCTGAAGTGTGGTTTTCACTACGAGATGCCAACTATTGCCATCGCCATTGCATTTGAAATATTTGTGGCAATGAGAATATCTATCTATCTCTATATAGATTCTTTTTTAAGTACATAAGAAATGATCTAAATTGAGAAAAGAAATTAAGGCGTAGAGAGGGAAGGAGGGAAGCCGCTTCCTCTTAATGGCGGTCAACTATTAGTCTGCATTCCTTAATTTCTTAGGGCAAATGGATATTTACAGAATGAGGTCAATTTTGGACTTCATTTATGTAATGCTGTTAGGATCATCTGACTTTTTCTTATATCTCCGATGGCTTTGATTTGGCCTCTCAATTAATCTGCCTTTATGTATTTTTATCTTTCACCCATAAAGACCAATGCGACGTGGGAATCATAAAAGCCCTCCTTTCTTATCTTCTCCTCCTTAGTTTTCTCTGCAGCTGGAGCTAGTGATAATAATAACCTTGTGCTCGAAGCATTTCCAAATAATGCTGATGCGTGCATCAAGTTTAAAGGTAGCACGCGTCCATGGCTACGTATTGGATCCATCCATCCACCGAAAATCTTTTGGTGCACAACACAAGCAAAGAATCCTCTCTTTCCTTCCTAACATTAAAAACCCTAACAGGAGAAGATTCGAATAACTACGCCACAGAAAAGCTGTGTGAAATCAGTTCATATAGAAAACCCAGACAGGAGTAGCTCCCGAGTTCCCATTTCTATTCATTCTATAAATATACGAGTAGTTAATGTAAACCCACATTACTTACCATCACAAGACGACACTGTGAATTTTGAGATTGAGAACGAAGTTCGGTTCATAGATCATGATGAATACGGCAAATATTGTTCGAAGAACAAGAAGGCCTGGACCTGGAGAAAGAACACTCTCGCATAACCGTTTAGTAAAAGAGTTTGTGCCTTCTTCAGGTTGGACTGAGGACTCCAATGGCCATTATCTCCTAGTGGATCTTCCTGGTACGTACTGTACTCAATCACCATCCTTGATTATTCTAATTAATTTCTACAAGAATTTTTAAAATTCTTGCATGCCTATCACTTGTCTTATTTATTTACCTTAGGTTAGAGTATTGAATTTTAGAATTCATGAACTGCTTTTGTGTTAAGATATTAGAATATGCATGACTCGTCTAAATACATGATCACGAATAGAGCACCATGCATGGAATAGATTGATAGCTGTTTTTATTCTTATTGGTCATTTGAAATGTAAATTTCTACAGATTGCTTGAAAAGTTAAATGATCTTTGAGAATCTTATGATGTCATAGACTTCAAAAAGGAAGAGGTGAAGCTTCAGGTTGACACGTCTGGACATATAGCAGTTAGTGGAGAAAGGCTGTCGAGTGATAATAAATACATCATGCGCTTCGAGCAGATCTTTGCACTGCCACCGAATGCTGATGCCGATCACATCTCAGGAAAATTTGATGGCGAGATTCTCTATGTAACTATGCCTAAGCTAGCCAAAGAAGAGAGGAAAGAACCTGAGATTCATAACGAAAATATCAATGGCTTTGTTGGTGAAGAAAATAAACGAGAAAATACTCTTCACAAGGTTGATGAAAATGTTAACAGGGAGAATGAAAAACAGGGAGATGATCATGGGAACCAGTCTTACCAGAAAGAGAAAATAAGCAAAAAGAATTCCAAGGTAGATAGTTTTGGCGAAGATTTCATAAGAAAATGGGGGAAGGAGCCTAGTCAATTCGAAAGGGCAGTGAAGATACTGAAGAGAAACAAGGTGATTGTTATTACGGCACTGTTAGCTTTCTCCCTGGGTGTGTTGGTGTCTCACAAATTCGGAACTGCTGGACATGGACATGGAAATGGACATGATCAGGAAGATGTTTAATTTGAAATACTTGTCCGAAATTTACGTTTGTTAATTTGTAATGTATACGTAAATATTGTTATGAACATCTGCGTGCGTCGTGCCTATGTACAGAGTGAAAAGTTCCTGTGAGAAATTCCAAATTATGAATTCCATGTATGTACTTGGCTTTATGCGCATTGCTTCCTGGTTCTGCATAATCCGAAGTTACAATTGGCCAAGGGATATCTTGCAAGTAAGCCCAAGTCCTTATAATTATTTGACATAATTGAAATGTATAGTAGCTCCATGGACATCTCCATAATTTATAAGCCACGATCTACGATTGGCAGGGAACAAAGAAAAATGAAAAAGGGAAAAAATGAAAAAGAAAAGGACCACCCATTTATAAGGGTGAATCAGAATCCTGATGATTTTGAAAAGAAGCTTTATATGGTAGCGACTGACTGAACGAGCCATCTGAAACAATTTCTACATTGGATAATTAGATGTCAAAATATGAAATGATATATTTTACATGAGCTGATACACAATATGTATCAAGAGTAATAAATAGAATTCTCAATTCCTATGTCAACATGTCAAGACCAACTTCAAACTTGTTGTCACAACCCATACACAAGTTTTACGAAGCTTCCAATCCAAACCCATACTGTAAAATGGGAAGGAGATCAAATTTGATTGGATGCTAAGCAGATAAAATAAAAAGAATGGCATCTAAAGTATTGGTTATTCCTGTTTTAGCTAATATTCTTGTGTCTTTGTGAAGGTGTAGCATTGATCTCATCCGCTAATGTCCTGCAATAATATGCCAAAAACATAGCAGCATCAGCATCTAGTTCAAAAATTACTTTATCCTGTAGGATCAGATGCTGAAAGCAGTCCGCCAATTCAAAAAGAACTCAAAACCACCTAACCATGACCCTGGACAGAGAAGCTTCTTTGGCATGTGTGCTAAAAACTGTGACCATTGCTTCCCATTCAGAATGTTTAATGTAATTGCCATATATCCAGTTGCATGAGCAAGGTTTTGAAAACCATAAATAATTGGAACTAGAGTTGGAATTTTCAGCGTCAATTGTCAGTAATAGGATCTTATTTCACCTCCAGATCGTCTTTATCCCCCATATAGAGCGAAGTCAGATACAAACAGGACGGGATTGATACACAACAAGAGTTGAAAACTTTAACACCATGATAAGAAAGAAAGATATTGCTGTTAATGAAATTCCAGCCATAGGATTAGCAGCTTCGAGAATACAATATATTTGTATCCTAAGATGAAAAGGTAAGTGCTGCAATTTTCGGTCTTTTTTAAGTTTGTTGACAAGGGAAACACACAGAAGAATAAGAGAGCCCAAACAAGAAATAAAAGTTGATGCTTTGTAGCTGTGGGTTCAACTTTATTCAAAATGTGGGTGCTTTTGACAAAAAGGAGAGAGGGAGGGAGGTCGAATCATGTGCCTTGCACTGGCAGCATCTCATCCCTACATCCTGCGCTCTCTTAGTACTGTGATCACCAGTGCCGTTTGCTTCAAGCTACCCACCCCGACCCCGACCCCCACGCTACTTTCATCTCTCTCTCACGCACACACAATATGTCAAACATGACTGGCCCAGTTCAACCCACGCCCAATTCTTGACAATTCTTTGGTTAATCTTCTCATCGTCTTAGTCAACAATGAAAAATTCGGAAACTGTGCAATAAAAATTAGAAATTTGATTATTATCATAATCCGACTCAACTTGAATATTGCATTTGCGTGAGGTATCATCAAAGTTTATGCTATAATAATCTGCAGAATTAAATTAAAATAATGAAAGAAGCTGAGGGTGGATAACGAACCCGTAAAGTGGGGAAGCAGAAAAGTTGCAAGCAAAAACCTTGACGAGAGAGAATGGAATCTCATTTTCTTTTCCATTGCCGCACCGCAAAACATTCTTCCCCCTCATTCTCTCTTCTTTTCGCTTAATCCACAATAATACTACAAGAAAAAAAGAAAGCAAAATCAGCACAGTACCAAACCAAATCATATCACATCAATTTATAAAAACAAAAAAATAATGGCTACAAAGAAACCACAATTTCAATAAAGCAAACCTCTAACCCGCCTGAATACCTTCTTCTCCGCTATCAACGCTTGCCTCTCTCTCTCTCTCTCTCTCTCTCTCTCTCTGTCAGACAATCCAGAAAACTCTTCACTCTCTTCACTTAAAACGACAAAAACCCACTATCTAAAATGAGAACATGACGACGCCGTCTCAACAACCGCCGCCGCCGCCGCAAAATGTTGCACGTAAATTGATCGTGGAGGTAGTGGATGCACGAGACCTTCTTCCCAAGGATGGCCAGGGAAGCTCCAGTCCATATGTAATCGCCGACTTTGACGGTCAAAAGAAGAGAACCTCCACCAAGTTTCGCGAATTAAACCCAGTATGGAACGAGCCACTCGAGTTCACCGTCTCCGACCCCAAAAACATGGACTACGAAGAGCTTGAAATCGAGGTTTACAATGATAAAAAGTACTGCAATGGCAGTGGCCGTAAAAACCACTTCCTCGGAAGAGTAAAGTTGTACGGTAGTCAGTTCTCCAGACAAGGGCAGGAAGGGTTGGTTTATTTTCCGTTGGAGAAGAAGAGTGTTTTCAGCTGGATTAGAGGAGAGATTGGGTTGAGAATTTATTATTACGACGAGTTAGTTGAGGAGGAGCAGCAACCTACGCCGCCTCAAGAAGAGCTGCCGCAGCAACCGCCGGGTGTCGTTGTGGTTGAAGAGGGCCGAGTTTATGAGGTTCCAGGACAAGGACCGGGACCGGGACCGGGATACGGACCTGGGCCAGGGCCGGGACCGGGACCGGGATACGGGCCAGGACCGGGACCGGGACCGGGATACGGACAAGCACCGGGACCAGGATACGGACAAGGACACGGACCAGGTCCAGGATATGGACAAGGACACGTGGAGATTTGTCATCCTGGTCCCGAAAGCTATCATGTTCAACCGCCGCCGGTTACTGTTATGGAGGAATCTCCACCGCACGTGGTGCACGTTCAACAAGAGCCGCCGCAGCATCTGCCACCCGAAGAGGCGATTCTGCCGACGGCTGAGGTGAGGAGGATGCAGAGTGCAAATGTTGAGAGAGTTAAGGTTTTAAAGAGACCAAACTGCGAGTTTTCACCTAGAGTGATCAATGCAAGTAAACCTGGAGAAACTCCAGCAGAGAGGATCCATCCATACGATCTCGTTGAGCCGATGATGTATTTGTTTGTCAAACTTGGAAAAGCACGTGGGTTAGCTCCAAACGAGTGTCCGTACGTGAAAATCAGAACATCCAGCCACTATAGAAGATCAAAACCGGCGACTTATCGACCCGGTGAGCCCACTGACTCGCCCGAGTGGAACCAGGTTTTTGCGCTGTATCATAATAAGAATGACTCGGTTAACGCAACTCTAGAGATCTCGGTATGGGACTCACCGTCTGAAAATTTCCTTGGCGGCATTCGTTTTGATCTCTCTGATGTTCCAGTGCGGGACCCACCAGACAGTCCTCTAGCCCCACAGTGGTATCGCCTTGAGGGCGGAGCAACGGATCAGCATAACATAGTGTCCGGCGACATTCAGCTTGCCGTATGGATCGGGACTCAAGCTGACGACGCGTTTCCTGAAGCATGGAGCTCGGACGCTCCGTCGGTGGCGCATACCCGGTCGAAGGTTTATCAATCGCCCAAGCTGTGGTACTTGAGAGTTACCGTAATTGAAGCTCAGGACCTTCACATTGCTCATAATTTACCTCCGTTAACGGCACCAGAGATTAGAGTCAAAGCACAGTTGGGGTTTCAGTCTGCACGAACGAGGCGTGGGTGCATGAGCAACCATAGTTCTTCGTTTCACTGGAACGAGGACTTGATCTTTGTCGCCGGCGAGCCGTTTGAGGAGTCGCTAATTTTGTTAGTAGAGGACCGTACAAGCAAGGACGCAATGCCGCTGGGGCACGTCATGTTTCCCGTGAGCTCGATTGAGCAACGAATCGACGAGCGCCTCGTGGCAAGTAAATGGCTGGCATTGGAGGGAAGAGGGGACGGTGGCGGTGGTAGTGGGCCCTACTGCGGCAGAATCCAGCTAAAATTATGTTTGGAGGGTGGGTATCACGTGCTTGACGAAGCGGCGCACGTGTGTAGCGACTTTAGACCTACGGCCAAGCAGCTGTGGAAGCCGGCTGTTGGGATTTTGGAGCTGGGGATTTTAGGCGCGCGTGGCTTGATGCCCATGAAAACCAAAAGCGAAGGCAAAGGGTCCACCGATGCTTACTGTGTCGCTAAGTATGGCAAAAAGTGGGTCCGTACTCGAACCATCACCGACAGCTTTGATCCACGATGGAACGAGCAGTACACGTGGCAGGTTTATGACCCGTGCACCGTACTCACCATCGGAGTGTTTGACAACTGGCGTATGTTCGCTGACGTGTCGGAAGAAAGACACGACTACCGCATTGGAAAAATACGCATACGCGTATCAACTCTGGAAAACAATAAGATCTACACAACTTCGTATCCATTGTTGGTATTGCTGCGCAGCGGGTTGAAGAAAATGGGGGAAATCGAATTGGCAGTTCGGTTTGTGTGCCCCTCAATGTTACCGGAAACGGGTTCAGTTTACGGGCAGCCACTGCTTCCAAGAATGCATTACTTACGGCCGCTAGGGGTGGCACAGCAAGAGGCATTGCGTGGTGCTGCAACAAAGATGGTGGCTGCATGGCTGGGTCGGTCAGAGCCCCCGCTGGGACCCGAGGTTGTGAGATACATGTTGGACGCGGATTCTCATACATGGAGCATGAGAAAGAGTAAAGCTAACTGGTTTCGGATTGTTGCGGTTCTTGCTTGGGCCGTCGGGTTGGCTAAATGGCTGCATAATATAAGAAGGTGGAAGAACCCGGTTACAACAGTTTTAGTCCACATGTTGTACTTGGTTCTTGTTTGGTACCCGGATTTGATAGTGCCAACTGGGTTTCTATACATTGTGTTGATTGGAGTGTGGTATTACAGGTTTAGGCCCAAGATACCGTCCGGCATGGATACCAGATTATCACAAGCAGAAACGGTTGATCCGGACGAGCTGGACGAGGAATTTGACACAATACCCAGTTCAAAACCACCCGAAATAATCAGAATGAGGTATGACAGGCTACGTATGTTGGCAGCAAGGGTACAAACCGTATTGGGTGATTTTGCAACACAAGGAGAGCGGGCTCAAGCTTTGGTAAGTTGGAGAGACCCACGAGCTACTAAAATATTTATTGGGATTTGCTTAGTAATTACATTGGTATTGTATGTGGTGCCACCAAAAATGGTGGCTGTGGCATTGGGATTTTACTACCTAAGGCATCCCATGTTCAGAGACCCCATGCCACCGGCAAGCTTGAACTTTTTCCGGCGGCTTCCGAGCTTATCGGACCGGTTGATGTAGAGTTTTAAGAGTAGATTTAGGCGTTAGTAATTCATAGGCGGCAAGTGGTGGTGGGGATTGGAACACATTTTACTATTGTGTGTTGAAAAGTTGTCCCTTAATAACATTGTGAGGTGTGAAAAAAAGAGGGGATTAAAGGGGAAAGTGGCTAGTTGTCATTATTGTCTTTTTTGGGTTATTTGAATTCGATTGACTGACCACTATTCAAATTTGAAATAAGAGAAAGGTTGAGGAGGAGGAGGAGGGGGGATTTGAATTGCAGACCCCAGCCCTGCCCAGAGAAAAGACTGTTGTAAGGATGTCACAGAAAGTATAAACATTGAATTGCTTTCTAACATATAAAATGCATTAACATCTTTTCTTCCATTGCGTCAGGAGTTACAGCCACTTATCACATCATATTTGGTCTGTAATTACCTCTGTGAATATAGTTAGCTTTGCTTTTGTTCAACTTAATAATGAAGGCGTAGTGTATGCTACATTATCTATTGAGAGGGTCAGCAAAAGCGTCTGCGTGGGTTCGCTGCGAAGAATGCAGTCATGGTGTATGGCTGGCACTTGGCAGCTTTTACCCAATTTTCAGAAATGTTTTTGACTTGCTAGTAAAGTCAGTCTTCTCTTTACGAGACTACACTTATCTTACAAACGATTAGCCCATTAGCTTTCGTTCCCGCCCCAAAACAAAACGAGGAATCATGTGCGGAGTTGAAGAAAGTATTATGTTAAACCCCTTTTAATCAGAGAACAGAAGAAATACATGAATTAGTGGTAAAAAAAAAATTAGTCCAAAAACTTTTTTTTCTTAATTTATTTATTTTCTTCTCATCGATTTAATTTTATTATTAATTTTTTATTTATCATTAATTTTTTAATTAAATAATTTTATTTACAGAAAAATTATTTTATTTAAAATTATTTTATTTAAAATTAAAAAAATAAATAAAATAATTTTATAATATTTGTATAGTTGAATATTATCGTTCAATTAATACAGAGAGTAAAAATTATGAATTGATAAATATAACAAAAAGAAGTTAAAAAGAGAAAAAATAAACAAGTTAAATTAAAAAATAATTAAATGATAAATTTTTATAAGTTCATAATTTTTTACTTCTGTAATTAAATAGGATTGAGGAGATAAAACTTATCTGCCTACTAAATCTTGTCATTTAAGTGTGATGATTGTTAGCATGCCAAAAGATTAGGAATGAGCGGGAATTAGGATATAGAAAAGGGCAATTAAGATGTATTTGATGATATAAATGTACAAACAATAAGCAACATCCCAGAGAAATCCGCAACCATTGAGATTTAGTGAGTCCCCATTTCATGTGATTGTCAACATATATAGCAAAGTGAAAGTACATGAAATCAGTAACTGCAATCGTGTGTGTTTTGGCTAGATGCAGGGTCTGGTTACTCTCGTTTAATTTCTCTCCGAGTTTTAGTTTGCAGTGGAAGCTCAATAACCGAGTATCTGCTTTATATCTGGATTAAGTATGGAAGTGACAAGCATGAAAAGAAAGAGAAACACGTCGAGAATGGGGACGAGGAAGAGGATAGAAACCAGAAGAAGAAGGACAAGGACCGTAAAGATAAGGAAGACAAAGAAGATAAGGATGATCGGAAGAAGAAAGACAATCCTGAAGATAAAAAGGATCCGGAAAAACTAATGGCTAAGATTGAAGACATCGAAGCCAAAATGCAAGTGCTTGCTGTAAAGAAGGAGAAAAAAAAAAAATAGAACTGCCATCGAAGCCGAAGATACTGCCATAAACCCCCCGGCTGAATGGAAACCTGCTTCGCCTCCTCCATTGATCAATGTAAATAATAATTATTTTGCAGGCAGATAGTAAACTAGGTTGTTGGCTGATGATTTGATAACGTATGTTGGGAATGAAGCCTAGTCCCGGTGCAATGCAAGCATCGAGAATTTTGCAGTGATCTCGGACCAACCTTCATTCCAAGCATTACAATCATCGTGATCTTCACTTTTCCTATAGTGTTCGATCAAAATAACTTGCAATTGCACACAAAAAATGCAAGAGAAGAGATGAATGATCAGACACTGTTCCTAGTTTTTGCATGTTTACATATCCAGCACTAATGTCACATTGATTAGAAAAGGGCATCATCAATTTTAAGATAAATAAAATTAATGGATTGAGCTGGGTGTGAATGTGATATAGTGATGCAATTTTACACTTGGATTTGGTTTACTACAAGTTTGATACGGCGAGAAGTTTCTGAAAATAGCCGAGGTAAGGAGAAGGGTTCAGTTTTCATGTTTTATCCTGAAATGTGAAAGAACATTTTGACCGCAAAGCAGGTTGCCTGTTCAAGGAAGCTTGTGTTGTGTGTGCATTTGCTGCATTGCCATATAAACTGCAGTCAGCAGAGGATCCCTGCACATCTGGTGTATTTTAGCTCTCTCTGTTCATTTTCAGCCGGCAGCATAAATCTTAAAGTTCCGTTTTCGGACTGGGATCGAAGTATTAAGCACTCAACAATGGCCCCCATCGATATAACTTATGGACTCTTGGAAATCTCGCTCTATACCCCGCTACTCCATCAGGAAACTTCCCTTTCGGATTATGGTCAGCAGCCACCACTTCACTTTCATTCCCAATACTTCGACAGCAGTTTTGATCTCTCCTGTAAATGTAATTAATCGGCACTTAACCTTTTTTTATTATGAGAATGAAGTTTGTATTTCTTCTCTTATTGTTTAGTGTAATGACATTGCATTGCCAACAGTCACAGGCTTCTTATCCCATTGACATGTCATGATGCATTACTTAATATCATGTATATGAAGAAGCATTAACTCATGGTTGGGAATTGTCAATTTACAATCTAATAATTTACTGGGATTTGGAGTTTTACAGTTGGAGAGAGTGTTGTTCCCGGACCAAGTACAGTTTTTAGGTTCGTCGTTCCTGATTCTCAAAGGGAAAGCAAATTCTCTCCAACTTACTTCTGTCAGAACTTTTTGTTTCAATCATTTCCATCATATTCTTCTTTGATAAACTGGCGAAATGTAATGCACTATGTCCACAGGTGGAGCTGCGATACTTGCAAGACTATGCTGGGATTTCTGCAAACGTTGGATTGAAGGCAAACCATAATCAATCCGTAGGACTTGACCCCCATTGTAAAATTTTCTGGTGTCATAAGAAGCACTCTTTTTTCGCTTATTGTACTGATGTTGCCATTGACGCATCAACGAAGTCATTCAACAATTACAATGCCGGTTTGAGCTTCAACAGTGAATTCCTTAATGCTTCCTTGTCCTTGTGAGCAAGCCTACTAGAAGTTAGGGTGAAAAAATATCAACCTTTCAATAACTCTGGGTCGTTTCCAATTTGATTTATTGATTATGAAAATCAAACGAGGAGACTAATTCTAATCCTTACTAAGAACGCAGGAATGACAAACTGAGACATTTAAAAAGCTTCCTATTATCAAGAACTGAATCCCCTGACCAGGACGGCCGTCGCAGCAGAGTTAAAGCATAGATTTTCTAACAACGAAGGTTTTTCTGATGGCAATATGATAACAACCGCCCTCACAGGTGGTACCGAGCATGCGTTGTTTCCTTCTACGCTGGTGAAGACTCGTATCAACACTGATGGCAAAGTAGGCGCCCTTGTTCAGCAAAGTTTCTGGAAAAAATTCTCGGTAGCTATAGCTGGGGAGATTGATTTTAGGGCCAGAAGCTGGATTCCAAGATGGGATGTTCTATGTCACTGAAGTCCTAAAATAAACCAGAAGTCAATAGGGTATGCGGTCATATTCACTAGACCAGAGAAACATTGTATGGTAGTTGTGGCCTGTTAGTAATTCGCCGGAATCATGGAGAATGCTCTGTAACGTATGAATACTCCTGCTCCAAGTCAGAAGTTTTACCTCTATATTATTTTGATGAAGCAAAAATTGGGGGAAAGTGAGGAAAATAGGGACAATATTCATTTCAGAAACAGTGATACACAGCAATGAATAAACAAGTTGTAATTAAGGTTACAGTGAAGACTGCAAACTATGTAGATATTGGAGTTGCAGCTCCTAACAATTTCTGTAACTGAGAAGTGAAAGTAGTTGGCAAATAAACAAGTTGTAAGCACATTCATTCATCTGCGCTTCAGAACTCACAGAAAGTCATTTCTCCTGTAATTATTTTACAAATATAAGATGACACAATTTAAGCAAGAACAGAATCAGAGCACATCAAAACTAGACAATCAACATAAAGCAATAAGCGAAACAATACTTCATTAACACAAAACGCAGATAAGCCTAATAGAAGTAACAAATTACTGGTGTGAAGAAGCCTGAAGAAGTCCATCACGGATCTGAGTAGCTACATCTCGAACAGCGCCAGGTCCATGGGGAATAAAGACAGCAGAGGATTTAGAAGCAGCACCAATCTCCTTCATGGTGTCGAAGTATTGGGTGACCAGGACCATGTCCATGACATCCTTTGCAGTAGTTCCAGGCACATTGACAGAGAATCCCAGCACACTGTCTCTCAAGCCATCTACAATTGCTTGTCGCTGGCGAGCAATACCAAGCCCTGACAGATACTTAGACTCTGCTTCACCTTCAGCTCGTTTGATTTGTAAAATTTTCTCCGCCTCTGCCTTCTCATTGGCGGCGACCCTCAGTCTTGCAGCTGAGGGAGTACAAAATAAGCAAGAGGGAATTAGAAAAGGAGTCACAGTACTCATGAACATGGTCAAGAGATGCTAAATACTTCACCTGCATTAATTTCATTCATTGCCCGCTTCACATGCTCGTCTGGTTCTATATCAGTTATGAGTGTTTGAACTATCTCATACCCATAAGCAGACATAGCCTGTGACAAATCATCAACACAACAGCCCATATAAACTTCATAATATAAACAGCAAATAACAATTGCCTAAAACATAACATCTCCCTGTAGTTTACCTTTTCAAGTTCCTCTTCCACAGCTTTAGCTATTTCATTCTTTTGCTCAAAAGCATCATCCAGATTTAGCTTTGGAACACTTGCTCTAATCACTGAACAATTGAACGGAAGATCATATATAGAATGTAAGTGATATATTAAACCTATTTCCGTAATCCCATGTAAATAATTGGTGTGTACCATCAAAAACATAGGCCTGAATTTGAGTCCTCGTATTGCTGAGTCTGTAGAAAGCATCGTTTGCCTTATCTGCCAGGGCGCGGTATTGAATAGATGCAACGACATTGACGAATACATTGTCCTGGTAAATTACCATGAATCAGTAACAAATATATCTCAAGAACATGGCATAATCACCGCGATTGAATTATTTCTATTTAGACAAACCTTTGTCTTGGTTTCACAACGCACATCTAACTGCTGCAGCCTCAGTGAAAGGTGGCCAGCAAGCTGATGTCCAAGAATCCATGGTAGGCAATGGCATCCAGGTTCAAGGACATCCTCAAACTTGCCAAATCGCTCCTTGATAGCTACTGTGGACTGGTCAACTTGTACGCAACAGAATAGATTACCCATCTTCTTTATGCTCTAATATGATAAAACAATGCAACAAATTCAATTAGAAAGTCCCCCAGCTGAAAATATCAAGCACATCTGCCCAGAAAACTGAGAGAACTTACAAATGGTCAGAAGAATGCTAGAAAGACAGGAATAAAATAACAACTGCAACAAAGCATTTCAACAGACATGGCCTAGGAAACTTCTCCAAATATTACTGCACCTTGGTGGGACCATCCTTATTTGGTCGGAGTCTATCTCTCCACAGTTATTATCTAAAATAATTTTTTTTAAATAAAATAATTTTATTACGTTAATATTATTAATATAATAAAAATATTTAATTAATTAAATAAAAAATATATTTATTTATAATAAATTATAAAATATATTTTTATTTATAAATATATTTTTATCTTATTATTAGTTATATAATTTTATCATCGCTAATAATATTTACCTACTAATAATACTATTTTGCCCAAGAATCTCTCGAAATATTGATGGGATGATCGGAGTTGTAGCCTTCAAGGCGAGCGAAAGACTCTCAGAAATTTCTCAATCTGAAAAGGATCTTGAAATTGTATAATCAATTAAACGTAGCACCATTTAGATACAGCAATTCTGGTGAAACAAACCTCAGATATCACAGTCACAGCAGGATTTACCCAACTAAAATGGCATAGTGTCTCTGTCAAGATACAATCTAGGTAACATAATTAATTACGAATTAAAGGACAAGATGTAAATCAGGAAATGACAGAGAAAGGCCAGCTTTGTCTGCCTGCCGTCTTGACAGACCACAGAACAAATGGTATGGGTTCCTTGCTTGTGTTTTCTCGATTGAAATTACACAGAAAAGCAGAAGAAACTCACCAAGATACATAACTCTCCATCAATAATAGATGAGATACATGCACACACTCTTCATTGTTATTGCCCCGCGGCTACGTCAAGAAACAAACAAGAAGTTTCCAAGAAAGAAAAATCTGAACTGCGGGCCTTGGAAGAGAAACAAACAGCGCAGAACCTTCTTATTATGGTAAGAGTTGCCAGCTATTGCCTCGAAGCAATCATCCTGTATAGAGGTATTTAAAGGGCAGTCTGGGCCTGGCACAACCCGGCCTTTTAACAATAAAGTTCGGTCTGGCCCATTAATTTTTATGGGCTCAATTCTTGCAAATCGAATCGGCCCAGTTTGGTACTTTTGATAATCACAATTCTGTACCTTTTTTATTTATGGGATCATTATTTAATAGTATTAAATAAATAAATTTATATAAAATAATAATCAAAATTAAATAAAAATAATAATTTATTGTATTAATTAATTAATTTAACTAATACAAAGAAAAATTGTTAATTAGGATAGTGTCAATATGATTGAGGTAATGGATTATTTAACTAATAAAAAATAAAAATTTATTTATTAACAATAAATAAAAAAATCAAAAAAATATCGTAAATTTTTGTTATTACAGTAATTAAATATTAAAATTTTTTATTTTTTTATTTTTTTAATAAATAAATTTTACTTACTTCATTAATTAAATATTTCATCGCATCAACTTTACAATTATAATAAATTTGTTTTATTCAAATTTTTTTTTAATAAAAATACTGCAGCTAAAAATGAGAATAAATACAATAAAATTTAAATTATATGCAAAGGGAATATACTATTAATGGCAATCCATGTGGTTAATGTGAGAAAATTTTCAAAACTATTTTTATTTTAAAAATTATTTATATAAATAATTAATTTATTTTTTTATCAATTTAATTAATTTATAAATTTTAAATTATTTTATTCTTGCATAACCATACATTGATCTAGTTAAATATGGACTCAATTTTGAATTTTACGGTGGACTCAATTTCAAACCCAAAATAAAACTCGAATCTAATAATAAACTCGGTTTCAAATTAAAATAAAACTCAAAATTGAATTATGTTAATTATTATAAATAAAATAATAATATAATTGTTGAGAATTAAAAAGTGTAAATTCTTATAAGAAGTGTTAATGGTTGTATAAGGGTAAAATTGTCTAATAAATTTTGATATTGGTTAAGTTAATAATTAAAAAATAAAATTAATTATTTATGTCAATAATTTAAAAATCAGGTTTTTTTTTTTTCAGGATAATCAAGGGTGTTTCAGTCATTCTACAGCAGTTCCAACATCAAACATATTTCTCGCGACAAATTTAGATTTCCCCAGATAAAGCTATCGACAATTTGATTGGTGGACATTGTAGGATTTCAGAAAGATCCAACGTGGCAGTTGGTATCACCAAGCAGATTCACTAACAAAACCCCGAGTCAGTATGGATATTTGCTTCTGAAGCATCAATGGCGATGTCTGCACCCACTGCAGTTCCTCATCTTCCAAGGTTGGAACACAACAGCTTCCTCTCCTTCAAGCCTGGCTTTAGCCGTCTGTCTCCAGGCAAAAATGCCTCCACAGTCGTTGCCATGGCATCCAAAAAGAAGGTAAATCAGGAATTTCAAGATCCTTTAATAATTTTTTTTTCTTGTTGTGCAAATGATTAGTTGTTAGCACACGTACTGATCTACTTCCAATATCTGTATGGTTAGTTTAAAAAAAGATAGAAAAGAGAAAATTGGGTTACTTGATTTTAGTTGTTTGCAAACTCAGAATCAATAGCACCTTATTTATCTTTATAATCAATCCTTCATTTTCTCAGCAAAAAGAGTGTTTCAATTCCATTTTCTTTCACTCTCTCAACATCCAAACACAGGCGTATGATTTAATGTATTACTGACTACCATTAATTCATGACAGGTAAATAAATATGACGCTAACTGGGAAAAGCAATGGTATGGGCCGGGGATCTTCTACGAAGGAAGCGAAGAGGTGGAATTCGACGTCTTCAAGACACTCGAAGAGCGCAAAGTATTGAGCAACGTTGAAAAAGCGGGTCTTTTATCAAAAGCCGAGGAGCTTGGAGTTACTCTGTCGTCCTTAGAGAAGTCAGGCGTGTTCTCTAAAGCAGAGGAGTTGGGTTTGTTGAGTTTATTGGAGAAGGTGGCGGGCTCTTCACCCTCGACTCTAGCCTCTGCAGCACTCCCGATATTTCTGGCCGCAGTGGCAGCAATTGTGGTGATTCCGGATGATTCAGTAGGGCTGGTGGCCTTGCAGGCTGTGGTGGCTGGTGCTCTTGGAGTTGGTGCCGCCGGTTTATTCGTCGGGTCTGTTGTGTTGGGTGGCTTACAGGAAGCAGATTAATTATTTTTCCTCTGTAACGAGAACATTTTTTTTTTTCTGAAGGTTAGGTTGGGAATAAGTGGGATTGTGTGGATAATTGAATGCTGTAACTTTGAAAGGTTGTGAAGAAAAAAAAATGAGATTTTTAACTCAATTTCTGAAGGTAGAAAGATATGCTTGCGAACTGCTAGATTTAAGCCTGGCAGCCCTATTTGAGTAACCCTTTGTTCCTTCCAATTATTGTATATGCGCCATCGCCAGACTCCACACTTATTCCATCTTTAAAATGAAAGCTTGCGCATTGGTGCAGGGAAATTGACGAGTTTTTATGGCTGGTCACTACGATCGCTACCACAATCTCTCAACGAATGTTTGATGAATTATAGATGATGCAACACTTGTAAAGCTTTTGTCCATGTCAAAAGAAACCTTCCCCCCAACATTTGAAGAAATTAAAACCCCAGTCTAGAAGTTGGATAATTTTATCAGTAAAATGCCCAAAACTCTTCAATCGGCGCCGTGAGACGAGATAGATGGGGGATTTGTGTATTTTTTTTTTCCATTATTCTTCAACCCTACCGTGCGGGCTGGTCGATGCTGGCAGTAGTTTAGCTCGACTTGTGAGGTTGCAAACGACGCCGCTACCGGATGTTAGCTAATAATAAGTGTGAGTCTGCAGACACTTGCTAACATTTGGAGTTCTCTTCCAAGTTTTATCTCTCAATACTAAATACTTCGCTTGTGTTGCTTCGACGTTGCGTTGATAGGAAACGATTCTAGGAGTTCAAAGCAAAAATGTATATGTTCGCTTTTCACTTATTAAAGGTACGTGAACGTTAATTTCATTGGTCAATTTTTCGTCCAAAAGGGGAATAAAAGTTTGTCTTCTTTGATTGCTTGTTGCAGTTTCAGTGCAATGTGATTGCAATTCTATAACGGGCTTGGTAGCAGATGTCTTTAAGCATTTACAGTTTGTTTTCTGTTTGGTTGCCAGGAAATTTATGAGTTAGGAAAATGTTTTTTTTTTTAATTTATTGGGATCCACGAGGATGCCTCTTCTGCAATTTATGTTACTAAGAAGATGACCGATCGTTAGATTATCAACTGTTTATTAGTCAAACAAAGGGATTTGCCATATCTTTGTTACAAAGTTATTGATTAGCGAGTGCCGCTGGGATTGAGAATTCCTACTTGTTTTCGGTCGCAAATTTTGAGGGATAAGGAATGCCACTAATATAATGCTCTAAACCTCTTAAGATTGATAGCATTCTCTTGTTGATGTTTATGGGAGAAATAGCAACGCGATGATATTTGCCTCCATTTTGACAAATTTTTCCTCTCAGGTATCAGCATTTTTCTAGTGAAATTCCAATATTAGGTGGATTCTATGAGATCAATTTCTTGATCATTTATTCACTTGGTTTTCTTAAACTATGTTCTACAAAGATTTTTAGATCACCCAAACCTTAATGATATTATTCTTTTCATGTATGAGCTTTAGGATTGGAAATAATTTCAGATTATAGCTGAAATGAGATCCATTGATACTACAATGTGATTATTTCAAGTAGTATTACATATGGGAATAATTGAGATACCCTAATCAAGAATTATACTAAGATAATCAAAAGAGACTAGGACCCAATTCACATGATAAAAGCTGATGAGCTTGGTTGACCTGAAAAACCAGCTAATCTAGTAACATATTTGTAGTTTGAATGTTCTGCCACTTATCAATGCCCTGTTGACCTGTACTTGTAGCGGTTGGCCCAAAAGAGAAAATGCAAGAAGTTAAGGCCACTGAGTGTGCACATCAACCAGTAGAATCTCTCAAGGTGATAGTGATTCAAATTGCTGCCAAAGAGCCATGGTGTGTGCCCATAAGCACTTGTGATATCGTTGACAACTGACACAAGCACTGAGCTGAAGTAATATCCCATGGCCAGTGAGGCCCAGGAAAGAGACGTGGCTAAGTACCTCATACTCAATGGAGCCTCTGTGAAGAAGAATTCTATCATGCCAGCTAAGGTGAAAAGATCTGCTGATCCAAGGAACAAATACCGCAGGGCTACCCAAAAGAATGTGATAGGTAGAGGTTCAATAGAATTCAGTAGCTCTGATTTGACTGCCACTCTCTTTTGCTTGATTTCCACCAGAGCTGCCACAGCCATGGCCACCACAGAGAGTACTAGTCCTGTCTCAATTCATTGTAGATGTGTAATCCCCATTTCAGTTTTAGTTGTTTGCCTTGCGAAGGGAATGATAATATGGTTATAAATTGGTGCAAGAATCATGATAAAGATGACGGGGAACACTGGGAGAGAGGCTGGTGGGACTTTTAGGGAGCCAAGCTTGGTATTCATGGTTGCTGCTTGTTGGACTGAAAAGGTAGAGAGCTGAGCAAGACAGCAATTTAACATTATGGTGGACCTGAAGATGGGGAGAATCTTTAGAACTATTTTGACCTCTTCTACCTCCTCTACTTTACATTGTAAAATCGGGCGGGCAGGGTGTCGATTAATGCTCTATTAAGAAACTTGAGATCTTCTGTTGGAATTTGACTTGGCACCATTTCTTTAGTATTACTATTTTCCTCCTTGCTGTTTTCGGTCGTACAGGATGGACTTGAGCGCACTCCCATGACAACATTGCTAGAATTCTTAGATTTGCAGGTATTGTCAATTGCAGCCATCAGAACCTGTAGGACAGGAGTAAAAGAGGGTTATTAGGTGGTGCTATTTATTTATAAATTATAGTGCTATATTGATTGATTTATCTGAATTATACCTTGAATATGGTGGTAATGGGGCTTCCAAGGGGAATTTTGCTCCTTTAGAAAGGAGAGTCAAGGAGAAATATTGGGACAGAGAGCAGTATTGTCACTGTGGAAATCCCGAAACCCCGTTGCCAGCCTTTGTTGTCTTCAATCCAGACCACAAAAGTGACTGCAATTAGAGCCCCACAAGAGAGGCAGAACACATAGTAGTTAAAAAAATGCTGATCTCTGCTTCCTTCCCTGTTGGGTGGTCTCATCAATTGCTCAGCTCCAAGTCGTGGAAGTGAACCTTTTATTCCTCCAACACTGCATGCCACAAGATACAGACCTGCAAACAATATCACCGCCTTCCCGCCTTTGATTTCATGGCACGAACTGTTGGTGTCCTCTAGAACACAGGTTGGTGGTTTCATTGAAGGTATTTGAGCTTGGACTGTTAACAATAACAAACTCTATTTTCCATAGTTCAGAGTTAGTTAAGACTTCTAAAAGTTAAAACAATGGTATTCTCTAAATTAGAGAACAAAGGAAAAAAAATTCTAGTATCCTATGGATTCTACTGTGCCATTTGAAAGACTATCAGGATATTATGGCCACAAGCTGCTACAACAGTGGCAAAAAGTTTGAATGACTTATGAATTTTCTCATAGCATCAATTATTCTTGTTATTGATTGCTTCCTATCACATATTATGGCCAAAAACTAGTATTTGAACAGCACTATATTTCACAATTAGGAAATTTGCTTCCTTCCACCTACTTAACTTCAGAAAAGGGCAATGACTGCAGAATCTGTGGGACCTAGCCAGTTCACCTGATTGGACAATGCAAGTACAAGGCAATAAATGCTTTTAATCTATTTTTTTTTTCCCTTCTCATCTTTCATTGTTAGCTTGCTTTTCTATGTTCCTATTGGTGACAAAGTCATGATATTCCTAGACATTAATTTTATATTTGTATACCATACCAAAAATTATTGTGGGGTTGGATTAGTATGATATTTGTTGTTAGTTAACATAGTGGCCATATAACTAGCACATGCCCTGGATGGATGAGTCATTGTATGGTTTGTTTTATAAAATAAGTTCCAAGAGATGCAATTGCCATCAGTCCGGCCTACCTCTGGTCTCTCTCTTAATATTGTCCTCAAAAGAGACCTGGCAGAATCAACTAGGTGCTCTCTTGCAACTTGCAGTGTTAGTCGGTGATGGCTATTATGAATTGAAGTATCAAATTCCCAATCCTGATTTGTGTTGAGAAGTCTCTAGATGTTATAGCAAGTTCTCAACCGTATGAAGCATGATATTCGATTGAGTATGACAATTTAACTCTTATCTCATTATGAGAAGTTAAAAAATGAACGTAAAATGTTGAGAAGCTTAATTCTTACAGGAATCTTACCATGAATTCTATTGCAGCACTTATGACATAGATGCAGTAGGTGGTGAAAAAAGCATCTGCTAAAAAGCCACCAAGGATAGCGAGGAGGAAGGCGATGCCTATGAAATTGGTAACAATGTTTGCAGAGCTTGATGGAGAAAAATGCATGAACTTTGAAAGGTACAGCACCAGGTTGCTTGCATTAGCCAGGTATGCTAGGTTCTCCAGTACCTCTACAACTGAGTTTTGTAATATAACAAATTCTCATTAATAAGCCTCATGTTTTTAGTGCTAATCATAATACAACTTGTAAATATAATATTTCTAGTGAGATTTATTATCTAAATTACATGTTTGAAGGTTTTGCAGCAACCAAGATTTTTACATTATGATAAGCATATGACAAAAATGGGGAAAATGTGCTCTAGCAATAAAGCAATACTGACCCAAGACAAAGGAGGCAGTAAACGTGCCACCATGACGGCGTCTCAAGGCAGGTTTATTCTTCCAGTCTACATAACCTTCCCATGTGTTTATCTGGTGTACCTCATCCTACAAAATAACCCAAATAATTTATTAAACATGCCCGGATCTATTAGTTGGAAAAAACTGGAGATAGAAGAAAGAAATGCAAATATAAGAACAGAAATCACACCATTGTATTGTATACTTTAGAACTTGTATGGGAGCTCAGGTTATAGAGGAGCTGATGAGGAATATCTTGAACCAGCTAGGTAGTAGTATGTGGAGTCTTATATATAAACAATAGACTGAGAAAAGGGTGGCCCGACCCACATAGAGAAAGGTCTAGACCATTGAAAATGACAATTCATTTTTTCTTAAATTGTCAAGCTTCAAAGTTTGTGCACATGAGAGAGAAAGGAGGGAGGCAGGATGCTCTTATCTAGGATTACTTGGTTGTAATGAAACAAACCTGAAATGGGAAGAAATGAGCAACCAATCTACTACATATTTGAATTTACATGTAACTTGCAGTGGCAATGCTAATCATGAAAATAACTCTAATAGAAAAATGAAAAAAAATTTCTGGAGTTTAGCGTACAGGTGTAAGAAGGTGAATATCCTCTGATATATTGGAATGTGGTGTTGGATGATTTCCGGGATAAACTTTGAATATGTACTTGTCAATGTAGATGGACAGCACAAATTAGGATGTGAATTTAAAAAAGCTTGTGGACTGTATTAAATGAGGTCATAATGGTATGTTCTTGTGCTTGAAGATTGAAGGAAAACTTTTTAGTATGCCCCACAGCCACACACAGATCCACAATCTTTCACCCTGGTAGTGGGAACACCACTGGGTTTTAAAAGCTAGTCTTGAGAGATCAATGCTTTGCCTACTTGCACTATCTTTTTATTATCTTATTCTGATCTTTGCTAACATAGAAAGATGTATGCTTTTCCTATACAATCCTAACATGGACTTGCATCTAATTATTCACATTTGCCTGCTTGACTTATATTTTAGCCTGTTTTCTTCTGTGAAATCAAGGGCGTCAGATACTTTATCATTGTTTCTGCTGATTTGATTATCTTTCTTTCATGTTTCTTGCTGCGCTTATATCTTGGACAGTGATGCTTCTTGCTAGTAAAATCATGCGGTCAATGATACATTCGCTTTATGCTATTGCAGGGTGAAGCTGGTTTCTTTTTGGGGCCATCTGTAATTCCTTCATTCCCTTTTCAATCAAATATGTGAATATGACACTCCAGATAGATTTGGGTCCATGAGATCTCCAAATTTAGTGGCTAATGGCCTTAAATCAGCAGGTCCTACTAACCAGCATTTATTCCCATGTATTGCCGCCTCATAGTTGCTTCCCTCTTATTCAACTCAATTCAAAATTCAGACCTTGAAGAAAGGATAACAATGTTTTGAAAGAATATATCAAAAGGAAAACAAAAAATATTAAAATAAATATTCACACTTTTTTGTTACAGAGATCTACGCAATGGGAAAGGCCAGGGAGGAACTAGTTGTCATTGTCACAGTACTGTGGCATTGGAACATTCTGCCTTCTTATAAATGAACAATCTGGAGATTAGATAAACGGTGCAAGTGTATCTGCTTATATTGGTTGTAGCTGATACTATTAGAATGATAGAATAATTCCCTAGTTTTCCAGTTGACAGCAGTTCATATTCTGTAAAGCCCCTCCGCACTGGTTTCCCCACTCAGAAAGTTAATAGAGTTCATATTCTGTAAAGCTCCTCTGTATATGGCATCATTTACTTCTTGTTACTTCTACATTTAGTCGTCTGTCATATCCGTTTATTGAGATTGTAGGATGGGTAATAGTTATCAAGCGAATGGTTTAAGGATATGATTGTAATCAACAATAGAACTACATGATATTCTAATTGGGTTGCAATTTCTCGTGATTAGCTCTTCCATTGAATAATGCCCATCAATCTTTGAAGAGGCAACAGCCAATGTGCTTCCCTGTAGGTCCTGAACATGATCACATTTTGCAGATTTGGACCATGAAAAGTGAAAGAATACTTAAAGAGGAAACTAATGATTAATTTCCAGATTGTTCAAGTTTCCTTAAAAGGAAAAAGTTTCTGAAAAATGGCTTGTACTTTGAACGCGGTGAATTACGGCTTGCCCAACATCAAAGGCAAGGAAGAAATTTGTCCTGCATTCTACATGCTCTCCATTGGAGAATGTTATGATTAACTTTTCTGACCTTTTTGTCATCTCGTAAAAAGGAACATGAACAGGGTTGAAATTTCTAGGGGTATAATAGCCAGTGGAGAGCCATTTTGACTATGCCAAGAAAGAAACTGACGAGCAAGCACCTTTGGGCCACTGACTGTCCTAAGGCTTGTGACCCATGAAATGAAACTCCTGCGAGCCCACAAAATGGTGGTGCACAGACAGACAGACAGCACACCGCACTCCAACATGTATTGTGGGCTTCCTTTTTTTGTCACACACCGATTGACACTCTCTTGTTCGTTGATAGCTCAAATCCCCCACCCACCCCATCATAATTACACCTTTACAAGTGTTTCCCTTCCTTAATGCAACTTCAAGTTTGCTGATTTCCCAACAATTTTGAGAAGTGGTATCCAACGTGTCGGTTTCCTCTACTGTCGTCTATCTGCATTAGTGATAGACGATGGGATATTGGAGTAACCGGGCACTTGCTTCTTTATTTGAGAAAGTTTGTGATACAATTTTACCGTATCAGTGTAATAGAAACTGTGAGTTAGGATTATTTAATTAATAAAATAAAAATTTTATAAATTTTTTTATTCATCATAAATTAATAAATTTTAATTATTTTTTATTATTTTAATCATATAAACACGTTAAAATTATCCTACCTATAATTTTTTTTTATTTTCACTCGTTTCGGCAAAGAGAATATCCAATCACAAGAGAAAGAAAACATGCTAAGAAAGTACCGAATGCATAGTAGCAAATCTCTTTTACAGCTTTGACAAGTATTCCATGTACAATTGACAGACAGACAGTGATCGAAATTTTGTCTTAATTTATCGCATGAACATGAATGGGGGCTTCAGGCCGATGCCCAGATTCAATGGACGGACTATTCAAGATGTTATATTATAAAATAATAACAAGAAGAAGAAGAGGACAGAGTAGGACCCACGTTCAAGTTGACATGGGCCAATGAGGGACAGACGTGTGAGAAACCGAGCCGTGCAAGTGGTGGTCAAGTTAAGGAGCCGGGGATAACTCAGCCTGACTCGGCCTTAAATTTCGAGCACGGCAGCCCCCATAGACAGTGACTGATTGGACTTTATTCTTTTGTATTTTTCCCCCTCATCCCTCATCTTGCCTCGTTGTCATCTTCCGCAAACGAGGAGGGGTATTAAAGTAATTCAGTTCTTAGCTCCCGTGCACATATGCTGCAGCTATTATAACCCTGCAAATTCTTCTCTCCCAAAAGAGAGAAAGAACTGTATTCCAATCCTCTTCTTCTTCTTTTTCTTCTTCACTCTGTTCTCCATAGTTCACTTCCCCTGAATACTCTCGGGAACTTCTCTTAGTTTTGTTTCTTCTGAGGGATGGGTATGAGCTGCCGCTGGTCCCACACGTCTCATATCACCGAAATCATAATCACCAGCTTCTTCCGTCATAAGTCTTAGATTCCTTCGTGGGTTTCTTCACTGTCTGATTAAAAGCCGTGGTGATGGCTACTTGAATAGACTGGTATATTAGTTCGATTTGAATGGCGGGTGGGAGGATGTATACTAGTAGTTGTAGTGGTGCTGGTGACGGTTCAACTCTGTCTGTTTTGATTCAAAGCCAAAAGTGTTCTTGCTCTTCTCAGCCTCTTGATGCTTCCTTTCTTTCTGGCCCTTCTCCTTTTCTTGGTATATTTCCTCTCTCTTTCTCCCTGTACCTGGATTTCTGTGCTCTCTTTTTTAATTGATCGCGGTGTTACAGTTTGTCCTTTTGACTAAGGGCATGCATGCTCTTGTATGCTTCATTCTTCTTTCAACAAATTCTTTTCCAGAAAATTGCTTAAGCTAGTTATACATGTTACTTTTTTAGTAAAAATATGCATCGACATTCATTCCTCTAATAAAACAGTTTTGCACCAGACACTGTTTGTTTCCCTGGAAAAACAGTCTCCCTACTAGTGTTCTGTTGAAGTCAATGTTTGGATGCTCCTATTTGGAGCACAATTGCCTCAATTTAATATTTTTAAGATAATAAATGAACAAATAAGAAAAAGAATATATTTCCATGCTTGATCAATTGTCACCAACCAATGAGTGTGAAGTAAATTAGCCAAATTCTTCATTGGAAAGAAAATTTTATGACCAAGTTTACTTACCACAATTGTGAGAAAAGTTGCAATTAATTTTGCTAATTGATTAAAAGATGGGAATTCTAAAATGTGCTGTGTTGTCTTCAATTCAGGATCAAGATCCATGGTAAGCTTTGAAGATGTTCGTTTAGCAAATGGATCCAACGGACCATTTTTCTGCCCGTTTGATCCCGACGAAAATGGGGACGAGTATTTTGAAGAGTATTTTCACCAACCTGAAAAGAAACGACGGCTTACGGTCGATCAAGTTCAATTTTTAGAGAAAAGTTTCGAGGTAGAGAACAAGCTTGAACCCGATAGGAAAATCCAGCTCGCAAAAGACCTGGGCTTGCAGCCGAGGCAGGTTGCCATATGGTTTCAGAACCGCCGGGCACGATGGAAGACTAAACAGCTTGAGAAAGACTATGATGTACTGCAAAACAGCTACAATAAGCTGCAAGCAGATTATGGCGACCTTCTTAAGGAGACGGAAAAGCTAAAAGCTGAGGTAAATTTTGTAAATATAGTTGGATTTTATAAAATTTTAGTTTGTTAATTGTGAGCTGATTATAATTCTTTTTCACTCAGGTTCTTCTCCTCACAGACAAACTGGAGCTCAAAGAGAAAGAGGCTAAAAACAAAGACTTGTCTGCAGTAAACAACACGTTGTCACAAGAACCGCCACAAAAACCTGTTGCTGAATCTGCATCTGTGGGTGAACTATCGAAAGTTTCAATTGGGGCTTGTAAGCAAGAAGATATCAGTTCGGCAAAAAGTGATATATTTGATTCAGATAGCCCTCACTACACAGATGGGGTTCATTCTTCACTCCTGGAAGCTGGTGATACATCTAATGTTTTTGAACCTGAACAGTCCGATTTATCACAAGATGAAGATGATAACTTGGGCAAGAATGTCCTCTTGCCTCCATACATCTTCCCAAAGCATGAAGAAGCTCACTACTCAGACCCGCCCACAAGTTCTTGTAACTTTGGATTCCCAATTGAAGATAATCCCTTTTGGTCTTGGTCTTATTGATGATGAATCCTTGGTATATATTTGTCCTGTTTCTTTCTTGCTTTCGTTTAAAGCATGTTACAATGGTAATCACAAATGAGCAATAAATCCAATGCCCCAATGCAAATTTGGAGGTGGATTTGGATTGTAGCTGAAATAGTTGTTTTGCTCCCTGTGTAATTTTTGTTCCTTCAGGAGTTGTTGGGGATGTAAGCAAATACTATCTTTTTATTTGCAGAATGTTTGATTTGTACGTTTAATAGCTATGAGGAAACTTAGGATGTATTCTATTCCAAGAACAAAATTAAAGGAAAATTTTCAGTGCATTTTCTTCGAAGAAACAAGAAGAAGGAAGGTGGTAGGTTTAAGCAATTGTGATGGAAGAGGAGCAAGACAAATACCCTATGGGAAAACTCCTACCAGATTAATGATTGATTTTTAATCACATCAAATAGAAATCACTGTGATCGGGTCCCATTAAAGCAAATTTTCGAAGACAATCTCATCCAATGGATGGTCCACATTGATGCTGATGTTCCCATTGCTTTGCTTTCCATCACTTAGATCTTGGCCTAAGTTGGGAGTACTTCCCGGTGTAAAACTTCAGAAAATGAGGCAACCTGCTGCTCTGCAAATTGACAAAAGTTGTGCTAACGTATGCATAATAAAAGAAACCCATCTGTCTATATTTCACACTTCAATGACTGCCCTGGCTGGCTGCTCATCCTTCCTTCAGAATCCTTGGCTGGCCAAGTCAGAGTATAAACAGTGGACTAGATTAGTGGCTATTGGTGTGCTAATATCTCGATCACATTTGGTGTAAGCTCATTTTCAAGCCGCAACGATGATTTATGTACAGCGTTTCAACTGTAGGTTTACCATAAATTCAGGAAATTAGAGCTCACTAATCTTCATCTCTGTAGATATTATTATTTTTGTTACCATTGATGTCAGGTTTTCTCAACTTTCCCATCACGGCATGTATTTACAAGGGTCCGGCCATTCACGAAGCGCCAGGTGTTCGTTCTTGTCCAAGCACGAGGTTCTCTTCCAGATTTCCTACCGACCATCAAAGCGCAAATGGGTGGGGGTTCGACAGTTTCCATCCACGTGTACGACAGGGATCTAAAGTCTGCTCTCGTTGAAAAAACATCACCATCAAGACAGCGTCCACCAAGCAACTCCATGAAATCTATTGCTGTTCCGGGGCCCACCAACGTGGACATTTAATGTAAAGTGTTTTGTGATCTCTGATCCCATAGGCTGATTATTGGGTCAAAAGCGTAGGACCCACCCACTCGTATAGATTTTGTATATAAAAATCAATAAATGTTTGTTCTCTTGCGAGAGAGAGAGAGAGAGAGAGAGAGAGAGGGCCCCACAGGTTATATGTCCTTGTTTTGTATCGAGCTGATGTCACACGTGGAGTTGCTTTCCTTGGGCCCACACTACACGTGCCTTCAGGTGTCGATGCCGTAGCTTCATAAAATTAAAAATAAAAAGTTTGATTTAGACCTGGACCTCTCCCCAACCCGGCCCGTGAAATCAGACCGACCCACAAAAGAATGCTTTCTACTGACCATTGCCACCATTAGCGTCTTACCATATCATGCGTGTTCCCTTCACCTTTTCTTAAATGTCAAACTTGCTTACTGACTTAATGAAGATTATTAAATCTCCTAAACCACCACTAATATTTTACTCATTGTTAAATACATGGTCCCACAATGATGACTATGATGAGTCCACGTATGGTAGAACAATTAACTCTCTTTAACTTTCTTACAATGGCATTGGGAAGAGGCCTGTTGTGGTCTTATCCCAGCTTTCTTAATCACAAATTCTGTAGTCTTCATACAACTTGATGCATTCATGGGAGTGTATGTAGGTGTTTGTGCTAGGCCAAGCTTTCTTGAACTGTTTGTTTGGTGGTTGGCGAGAGATAATAATGGTGAACACAGTCACTTCCCAACAGATTTTCTAAAATTAGATTGGGTAGGACGCACGATCTATCTCCAATCACCATAAACGTTTGAAGATTAAAATTTGGCAATGTCCTTCAAGTAACTGCAATCTCTTGCTGCAGCAGTTCAAAGAAGAGGAATCTCAGTTGTTAATTAATATTATGTTTGGAAGCATGTCGAAGGAACCAAAATTACTTGAGTGGAAGCAATAAGATTCAGAAGGCTTCAAGAGAATATCCTAATCTCTCTTTGGACCTTACAACCGAACAGAAGATGGCACAACCAGCAGCACCAGGAAACAATGCATACCAGAAATTCAACTGGTTATATTTATCTAAAACTAATCTCTTGTTTATATTCGAATGATAATAGAGTTCTGAGAAAATGGAAGAAGAACAATACGAATGCAGTGATGCTGCTGGTATTGTAGCACGGCCACCATTCTGATGATAATAAGTGGTCCTACGTTGGGTGCTCATTTCTTGGATTCACCACAAATCTCTCCCCTTTTTCGAGGATATATATTAATGTCTGTATTTGAAGGTATGCATATATACATGTTGCATAGAATAAAGAAGACCGTTTTGAGTAATGGGGGACCTTTCGGATAGGTGGTAAGGGCATCCAGCTCAGGCACTGATCTTCATTCATTTAATTTCTTGGGCATGTTACTTGTATTATTTATACAGTATGAACTAATAACGCTTTAATCTGCGCATTCTAACATGAGTGCCATCTGCCATGTTCTCTTATTCATTGTAACTTGTAATTTGTAAGCTTACGTTCCTTTCACGAAATTAGATTTTAAAGAGAGAGGGAAGAAAAAAGACCAGTAAAATCAATAAGTTTCGTTTGACCTTTCAAATATGGCTGCTTTTTTGGGCAGTTCATTGACTTCGGATATCAAACTTCAACCATGGTTAACTGGTTATATTTATATTGTTTTTTATTCTGTGGAGCCATTGAACTTATAGTCACGACTCTTGGTACATATCAAATTGTAAGAGTTAAGAGTCAACTCTTCTAAAACAAGTAGAGGGTGCCTGAGGCCACTAGAATGTGACCTGCAATGACATTAGCATGTTCTTGTCGCAATTTAACACTTAAACCGTTCTATATTTAATTCCCCAGTCAGCATTAACCCATAGCTAAAATGGCACGTAATAGTGCAAGCCCATCATGGCTATTAGTCAATCGTTGTGGGTCTGGTTTCTTTCGCTCAAACAAACGCAAAGCAAGTCAGGCTGCTTATTGAACACCATCTACAGTGAGGCGAATTCAACACCTTTAAATCGTGGTAAGGACATTGGACACGCGAACCACTTCACTGTTGCAGCCTACTAGCATTCCAATTTCTGACGAACGGTGGATTAACAAGCCAGGAACCCTCCGTCAACAACCAGGTTATGTCCAGTGACAAACTCGGAGTCATTACAAGCAAGAAACAGCACAGCATCAGCTACGTGTTTTGCTCTCAGCACCACTCCTTTCAGCGGGGTCTGTGGCGCAAACATCTTCTCAACTTGCTCCGCAGACATTTTATACACTTCACAAGTCAGTGGTGTGGCGACTCCATGCGGTGAAACGCAGTTCACGCTGATCCCATGCACCCCGAGCTGTACGCTCGCTGATCGAACCAACCCAAGTACCGCATGCCTTGACATATAATAATCCGTCTGCATTTCGCCGGCGCTAGTAGCTGCAGCACTAGCCGTGCACACAATACTCCCTTTCACGCCTCCTTCCGCCATCACACGAGCTGCGTGTTTACACATGCAGCCATGCCACGTACGTTGATCTCAAAGAGCCGGTCAAAGGTTGAAAAATCAAGATCAAGAAAGGTATGATCAGAGCTACTTACAGTCCCAGCATTGCTAAACACGATATCCAGCTGACCATAATTCTTGACCGCTGATCCAACTAAAGCCTTGACTTGCTCTTCGTCTGTAACATCACAGTGCACATAGTTGCACTTATCTGTACCAATCGATTTGGATACTGTTGCCTAGTTCATCCTGGATATCGGCAATAACGATCATACGGACACCATGATCAGCGAAAAGACGTGCAGTGGTTTCTCCGATTCCGCTTGCGCCGCCGGTATTTACGGCTACCTTACCTTCAAGTTTGCACCTCATCATATAACGCATAAATATTACAAGCGGACGCACCCTCTTCTAGTTTAATCGTGCAAGACATTGGCAGCTCTATGACTAGCCTGTCCTTGGGCCCAACATTTGGGCCTGCTCACCCTAACTACGTGTCTTGTAGAACAATCAGTTAGGTTTTTTGTTTTCCTAAAGGTTAGGAGATAATGTTTATCTTTGACTAACTGAGCATGTGTGTTTTTCATTTGCCTGTTAATTTTTTGATTAGGTAAATCCTATTTTCGCTTGTTTATATAGTTTGAATGGTCGATATGACTGACTAGCGCAAGGTTAATTACGTTATATTTACAGAAAGAATTTTTAATCCCGCGATTCCCCGATGAAAAAAAAAAAAAAAAAAGAGGAAGTAAAAGAAAGAGAGGTCATGTTCTTGCGCTCGCATCATGGAGAGCAGACTGCTGGTGTTGCAGGTTGTGAGCTGCAGGCCCGAATTATCGGTTGAGGTCCCTCTCCTGGTGGCACTGTTTTGTCTATTGTGCTCTTATTAAAGAAAAGAAAATTGAAGGACTTTACTGCTATGCATTAGTACTGTTTTAGACCCACCATCTCTGTATTTTCTCCTTCCGGGTTATCCAGCTCTTGTATAAATAGATTATGAATCTTTGTAAACCACAGTGTGCCGAAATACGTAATATATTCAGTACATTGCTTCTTGTCTTTGTTCTCTGTGTTAACTCGCATATCCTGCTCAGGGGCACACAAACCCACTTCTCCAATTTGCTAAACGCCTTACATCCAAGGGACTCAAGCCCCCTTTGGCCACCACCCATTACAGTGTTGTGTCACCAAATCAGTTAGCCTATTCATCATCCTTGATTTCAACAATATATGAGACGATATGATTTCTGAAAATTAGTTAAACAATTAGATCACAATATTAATGTCTCCATCAATTTATTTAATATTGGGTTGATTTACAACAAGCAAAAGTAAAATTACAATGTCTATGTCTGCGCGCGCGAGAGAGAGAGAGAGAGAGAGTACTACGTCTTAGATATTAAATAGCCACCATCAATATTCAGGTTATGCCCGCTCACAAATTCAGAATCTTCGGATGCAAGAAACAATACAGCTTCTGCAACATGCTTCACTTTCAGAATAACCCCTTTTAACGGAAAATGGTTCTCACTTAATTTCTCCATCTCCTCAATTTCGATACCGAAAGCTTTGGACACTCCTGGTGTTGCCACCCCAGCCGGGGACACGCAGTTCACCCGAATCCCATGCGCTCCTAGTTGAGCGCTTGCCGATCTAACCAACCCCAGCACAGCGTGCTTCGACATGAAATAATCAGTGTGCATTGCACCGCCGAAGCTGGCAGTCACGCTCCCCGTGCACACGATGGTCCCCCTCACGCCCTTCTCAACCATCGCATGCGCAGCATGTTTCACACACGCAGCCATACCGCGGACGTTTATGGCGAACAATCGGTCCAAACCAGACAGATCAAGATCAAGGACAGTCTGATTGGAGCTACTCTGAACCCCAGCGTTACTAAACATGATGTCTAGCGTACCATAATTATGGACCGTCGAGTCAACTAATGCTTTGACTTGATCTTCATTAGAAACATCGCAGTGCATGTAGTTGCATTTGTCTACGCCGATCGATTCGGCTACTTGTTGGCCGAGATCGTCTTGGACATCGGCGATGACAATCATACGTGGGCCATGATTGGCGAAAAGACGAGCAGTTCCCTCCCCGATGCCGCTAGCTCCGCCTGTGATTATCACTACTTTGCCTTCCAGTTTCTTTCTGGGCAGCACAGATTGCGCCATTAGCGTACTCAATTAATTTCAGTAGCAAACCAGAATGACTGAATGAATTAGCCAATGAAATGTTGTGCTATTAAATACCCATGATTTGATCGCTTCTTGAACACACTGAAGATAAGCTAGGCCGAAAGTAGTAGAAGGAAATAACTAGATTCGGAAAGAGAAAGTGGCTGAACATCTTCCTGCAGAAAGGAAAACTAGTGGCTCAAATTTAGATTGGACGTGGATAATTTTTCAACCACACAGCTGGCTAGCACTGCACAATTTTAGATGTCTGGACAAAATCATGACGAGACCTGAAAATGTGTTTTCTCGAAGATTGAAATGAAAGTCTCTCTCTCACTCATATATCCAGATCTCATTGATGCATATGTGCATTGCTTGTGGGCTTGCTTGTTTGCGCCTTACGATCTGCAGGACATCAAAAGTCCCAGAGAACCGGTTTCCGGTTGCAAGTTTTGAATGTGGTTGTCCTCGATGTATCCGCACATTCTGTTAAGAACGCGTGGAAGCATTGAAAAGCCACCAAGGTTAAACTTCAACAGTAGTCAATTGGGCAGCTTATCAAGCAGATTCACATTTGTATTATAAATTAAGAATTCATTTTTGATTAATTGGAATTACAATAATAACCTTCAATTTAATTTTTATATAAATTTATGGCTAAATTTGAGTTAAAATAACCACACTCATTATTAAAATGTTTTTTTTTTATTCGAAGAAGGGAATAATAAGTGTATATATAGCAATTTTTTGTGATTGATTTTTAATTATTTTATAATTTTTATTAATTATTTTGCCCATCTGAAATTCTGAATCAGGTAAAATATCAGAAGCAAGGATTGTCGGTGCGCGGAGGAACAGCAGAAATATTTGGTGCATCCAAGGTGGGTTTATTATCTCGGGAGCAGGTAAAATCTGAAAAGGATTATTTCCCATTCAAGGTTAATGCTCTGTTCTTAGAGAGAGAGAGAGAGAGAGAGAGAGAGAGAGAGCATGTTTAGGTAAAATAAATATATTTTTTATTTTATTAATTAAATAATTTTATTATATTAATAATACTATTATAACAAAATAACTTTTTTATTAAATAAACGTCAAAATATTTTGTCTGTCCCAATACAGGACACGGACACAGAGAAAAAAGTGACTGAAAGACAAAACACAGCGAGTATACGTTTCTCCGGCGGCTGCCATGGACCTGCCAGCCTTATTTTGATGGAAATGAGTGTACTTATAGAAAATTAATTATAACATTTTCGACAAGAGGCCGCCATCAACGACCAGGTCATGTCCATTAACAAACTCAGAATCTTCAGATGCTAGGAACAACACGGCATCTGCAACATGGTGAGCTTTCAGCACAATCCCTTTTAGAGGAGGATGGACCTCACAGGTTTTCTCAACCTCGTCCATTCCCACACCCAAAGAATTGCACAGCGCTGGCGTTGCCACTCCATACGGTGAGACGCAATTCACCCTAATCCCATTTGCTCCGAGCTGCGTGCTTGCCGCTCTGACCAGACCCAGCACTGCATGCTTCGACATATGATAATCAGTGCTATATTTATCACCGCGGCTGGCCGACACACTGGCTGTGCAAACGATGCTCCCCCTCACGCCCTTTTCAACCATCGCACGGGCCGCATGTTTCACGCATGCAGCCATGCCGCGGACGTTGATGGCGAACAGGCGGTCGAGGCCGGCAAAATCAAGATCAAGGACAGTCTGAGCAGAGCTACTTAGAACCCCAGCGTTACTAAACATGACATCGAGCGTACCGTAATTTTCAACAGTTGTGTCAACTAACGCTTTGACTTGATCTTCTTTACTGACATCGCAGTGCACGTAGTGGCACTTGTCTGTACCGATTGAGGTGGCTAGTTGTTGGCCCAGATCGTCTTGGATATCCGCGATTACAATCATTCGCGGGCCATGATTAGCGAAAAGTCGTACAGTGGCCTCTCCGATGCCGCTAGCACCACCTGTGATTATGACTACTTTGCCTTCCAGTTTGTTTCTTGGCGGAATAGATTCTGCCATGCCGAAGATAGCCAAAAATGGGGCAAAAAATTAACCGCCGGGGAGGAATAACAGAGACGTCTTTATTTCATCTCTGCTTCTACATGGCTTTATAGCGAAATGCATTTAACCTGGGTACGGTGGAAGGAGGTTTTCAACCGCATAGTTAGCAACTAAGGTTAGTTGAGCAGCCACAAGAGTCAAATCTTTTGCCTACACTAGTCAAAACATGCGAGTTTTTAGTTTGACGGAAAACCGGAATAAACAACTCATTTGAAGCTTTTCATGCCAGCGTAGACCCGCTAATAGTCACGATTGATGACCTAGAATAGTCACGATTGATGCATATCTCCGTAACACTTCAAAAAATTTCTAATTTTAAAGAACAGCTATACTGGTTTAATCTTGACGAGAAAACAAGGAAAATTCCCAAGTAACTTCGATAGGTTCACTGGCGGACGAGCAAAATACTATATTGGCCCCAAGGAGGGGCAAAACACTTGCAGAATGAAGTTAGGTACTCATTTCACATTCCAGCAGAATTGTATAGTCAGTTGGATAGCTCTGGATTGCATTTGCTATCATTTCAACAATAATCTGAATGGGACTCGTAGAAATCAGTTGGGCAAGGTGACATGACTTCTTGCTCTAGCAACTGCGAAACCTGATTCATGGATGGCCGATCATCTGGATTTGCGTCTGTGCACCTTGCAGCTATTTCAAGAATGGCTTCTACAGTTTCCAGATCAGCGTCAGTGCAGCGTTTATCTACTACATCTTCCAATCTGTTCTCTCTCAGTAGAGTGTTCATCTGCATAAGTACATGTAATTATTTTCGTGTCCTCTACAACGTAAGTTTTGTATACCATTTGCTTATATATGCGATACTTGGGATACGAAGAACGGAAATTTTGGTAGATGCTTACCCAACCAACGACGTTTAACCCTCTTCTCTTTACAAAAGTTGGATCAGTAGGTCTTTTCCCAGTCACAAGCTCAAGCAAGAGAACCCCAAAGCTGTACACGTCCGACTTCTCAGTAGCCCTCCCACTTTGCAGATATTCTATTTCAGAGTAATAGATAAAAGAGAGTAAAGAAAAAACACCAATCAAGGACCAGATAAATGGCCACAATAACATGGGACCACACATAAATGCTAGAATAAAATGTCCATGCAACAAACAGGCACCTGGTGCTAAATAGCCATAAGTGCCAGCTACCACAGTTGTCACGTGGGCATCTTCGTCTACCAAAAGCTTGGCAAGACCAAAGTTAGCGACATGTTACTGGATTTTATATCACGATGATTTATCTTTGGACAGCAGTCATGATGCAAGTATGCCAACCCCCTGGCAGAACCAAGGGCTATTTTTGAACGAGTACTCCAGTTCAGCAATTGCACTTCAGCAAGTTCTGGAAGGTCAAAGACAAAGTTAGAAGACATTAAATACAGCATTTCTTTCCAATGTTTAGTAATGCTACATTTGTACATTAAGATATGGTTGTCAACCTTATACAGTGCAACGTGTTCAGATAACAAGAAAATGCTGACACTTACCATGCAGAAAATCATCTAAGCTGCCCATGGACAGATGATCATAGATGAGAAGCTTTGACACGGGAAGCCTACAGTAACCTCGCAGTTTGACCAAATTTATGTGCTTGATGCTACCCAAGATCTCTAACTCCCACTCAAAGACTTGATCAGATCCTTCACGACTCCGATCAATTCTTTTAACAGCAAATGTTCTGCAATCATTCCTGACCATCCTGTATACAGTACCAAATCCTCCTGACCCAACAGCATCCTCCTCATCGAGAGACTCAAGCTTCTCAATGATCTCAGATGAGGGATATGGCATATCACCATGAAAAGTAATAAGCTTTGTACCTGTTGCAGAATTTAAAAATTGGCAGCAATAAAAAATAATGAAAAAGGAAAAGTGCAGCATTTTGATAAATATTAATCAGCTTACTTGCTTCTTGATCAACTTGCTTTTGAACTTCAGTGTATCTCTTCACAGCTCTTTCCTTTTTTGACAGCAAACAAATCCAGAGGAATGCGAGGAGAACAATAAGTGCAAGGCCCATTGTGGACATTGCACCAATCAGCACTCCTTTCATATAATGAGAGGATCGTTTTGTAGGGACTGCAGAAATCCCACAGCGAATAAACAAATATTAGTATGTGGATACCCATTTGCACGAAGCAGCTTTCCTGATAAAACAACTGTAGGGCAAGTACTGCTCGGGACATCTCTTATCTAATGTGAAAGGAACATAACATAACACTTGCCTGCAACTTCATCACTTGCTGCATGAGGTAGCACAGCAGGAAATCCCATGGAGGTTCGACATGGCTTCTGCACTTGTCGGCCACAGAGATCTAAATTTCCAATAAACCTGCATAAGGAATGCAGTATTAGAATAAGCTTAGAATGGACAATGAAACAGAACATAAGTGATAATCAAGAACCAGTATTGACAATGCTACATGTGTCTTATATGCCACATAATTTTGAGGGGGCCAAAATTGCATGCTTGGTTTATGGATAGTTCTCATAGGTACCACATTTGATAGCCATTTAAAGCTATGATGCTATCTTAACCAGTAAGGATATAAACTAGTAAACCTGACATTAGTGACCCCTTGGAGGCAACAGCATCCTCATCCATATCAGATGAACACACAGAAGCAGTATTCCTTTCTAGTCATATACAGAATGTCTTTGTATACCATTCAAATCATGACATATAACATGAATATATCCAAATGCTCATTACAGGACAGCAATTCAAATACTATTTTATTGCTCATAAATTTGCTACCCAAAGATATTTTATCAAAAGGCTCACAAGGAGAGTCAGATGAAACAATAATATGTCCACTGTTAATTAACGTGAAATATTTTATCAATCACTTACATTCATAAGAAAAGATTAAAGAACAATATTACATGAGTGCTCACGACTTGTTCCCAAAAGTGCTCAGGGCTCCAAAATCAGGGATTTCATCAGAGAAGAAGTTGGTGGATAAGTTTCTGCATGAAAGAGCAACACAAAATACACAATCAAGACAGCTCCAAGTTGTTTGCAATACTTTAAATTGAAACTATTGAATACCCTAGTTTATAAAAGTAACTGTAACTCCATTTGAACTTACAGGTAGTGCAAATGTGTGAGACGGCCAAGAGAAGAAGGTCTAGCACCCTTTAGTAAATTGCTTGACAAATCCCTAAATTCAATATTCCAGCATAAGTATAAATATATATTCAACCAGGATTGCAAATTTGGACCAGTAAAAGAAGAGAAAACGTAGATCTTACAATATAGAGAGAAAAGATAGGTTTCCAATAGTTGCCGGTATTCCTCCTTGAAAATAATTTGTTCTCAAGTATCTACATTAATGGTCAATTACAGCATGTGGTTTCAGGTGCGTTTAGAGAACACACGTGGACGGAAAATGTTAAAAGAGAGAACATCTAATATTGAAAACCAATCAATTCTTTCGTCATGTTCACTTACAAGGCTCTGAGCTCCGTACAATTTGCAATTTCATTAGGGATAAATCCATGTAAGCTGTTTCGGTGAAGTCCTCTGCTTCAAGTAGAAATCAAAATTACAATCAGAGATGTATTAAACTTTTTTTCAATACTTCAAGCAGGTAAAGAGAAAAGACAGAAGAGTAAGAAGTAGGGCGTTGAACTTACAGTCTCTGCAGTCTATCGAGTTTACCAATGCTGGGAGATAGAATGCCACCTAATTGCATATGTGGGAGATTTCTGAATAACCCAGCATATGAATTAATTTATTATTTAGGAGAAAAGGCTTAGAGTAACTAGATACAAGAGAAATAGAAAACTAGAAATCAATGAGTACATAATAGAAGTGACATACATAGAGCGGACTCGTTGGTCATGGGAATGGCAAGAAATGCCAGTCCATTTGCAAGGAGATTCATCAGTAGCTTGCCAGTTACCAAGCAAGTTTCTACTATCATTCAAAGCGCTTTTGATTTCCAGCAATGTAACAGGTGCAAAATAAGATTATACCATCAAAAATATCCCAAGCTTAACATTAATTTGACTCTCATTTGATTGCAAAAGATTATCTTCATTATAATACTAACAGCAACATGAAACTTATCCAAATCTGCATATCCCAGTTTACATAACCTGCATGTCAAAATCATAGCTCCATTATTTGTAAGAACAAGGCTTGTTTACAGTTCCAGCGCCTGAGCTCCCTTCTTTAGCTAAGGATTATTTTTTCGGCAGATCATCAACGAAACCACCATGTTTTCAGCTATCGATAAAAACTCCATTCTCCAAACTCCTTTTCTCATCAGCAAAACGGGTCTTGCTTCAATAAACACTAAAAACAAATACAGGAAAAAAAATGCTCAAAAAGAATATGAAATGGAATTAGTTTTTTACCATCTTCAGTGAGAGCAAGGCAGCAAGAGCTGAAGAGGGTTGCTGCAGAAATCAATGAGAACATCAAAACCAGTACACCCATTTTCATTCCTCCTCACAAATAGGCCGGTCGGATGACTATAGCTATTTCTGCGCACTAAGCCACTGTACAATATGGCTATTTCTGCGCACTAAGCACTGTAGAATGAGTGCACCCTCAGGCGAACGGACGAGAAGCAGTGATGATAACAGTCCGTGAGAAGGAGCAGGTGATGTGATGATAGTTTGAACTACCATTGTGATAAAACTAATAATAATTATTTGAAGCATTAAGAGACAGAGAGAAAAAGTATTATTTTTTTCCTATATTTTATGGGCAGAGGGAAAGACAGACCTTTTGAAAATGTGTATGAAAAGTTGTGCGAAAAATGAGTAGCCGTTGTCCAATGAAATTCAAACACATTACCCAAAATAGCACTCTCTCCTAGCACAAAAATTTACAGTACTCGCTTTATATGCAAACTTAAAACCATTTTGGGTTTTTCTTACAAGAAAATATATAGATAAACACGTGTAAATAAGTGGGTAGAGAGTATAGACATTTTATGCAACCATGAAAGTAGTCTTTAAAGTAATTGACTTTGGTTTTTACACAAAAAGTCTGCGAATGCATTGAAACCTGTCCGGCTAAAGATACCGAGATGCAATTCTCTCTTTGGCTCAGGTCCCAAATAAGTTTTTACATTATGCCGAATATTGGGCCATCCTAATGTGCAATGGTGAATAACTGGTCCAGCTTTGCGTTACTTATACAGACATGAATTTGAATATCCTGTTTATGTTCATCAGTATGCAAACATGGTTAATGTTTCTTTATTAGTGAGGGTAACCTTTTGTGTGAGTGTGTATAATTAGCCTAATCTTGTTGAACCCAAATCGAATTTGGAAGTTATATGTTCAAAATTTGAGTTTAAATTAGGACTAAAAGGCTAATAGATGTTAACATATAATTCATTTGTATATTATGGGATTCAATTTACGCAAGAATGCGATGATGCATGAATAACTACAGCAATCGATTTCATGCTTTGACCATAACGAGAAGTTTCGTATTTAGTAAAGCCATTTGGGTCAAATTTTGAGGTTGATGGAATTGATTTGAATTTAGACTAGAGGGAAAAGAGCCTTTACCTTTACTACATATATACTCATCGCACGATAGAAATTCAATTTCAAAATCATGATTAGTTGCTTTCTGCTGTGAATGCTATAGCTTATGTTTCAAGCAAATGGTGGTTGCACAGCATTGTGCCCAGCCTTGTATGGTCTTAAACATATTGATTAGAAATTGCCCTTTTTCTGGAATGAGGGTCAACAGATGCAAGGTCATGTCTAGAAGAGAAATACTAGTGCCCACTTCATATATATTACAAATACTTGAAATGTCACTAATAATAGTGCACTTCAAACTCTTATTAACCTGTGCATGCGGGCTGCATTTCCGTTAACTGAAGTCTAGAACCACTGATTAAGGAGTGAGTAACTGGAAGTGGTAGACTGATCATATTTCACTGATCTTGACTTCAACACCATCAGCTGGTTTTTGATGTGAAAGATAAATCATATCTGCTTCTGGATTCAGTAGCTCCCACCTGAAAATATTCATGAACATTATACGAGAAGGCGTTTATGTTTGTATGGGCTCAAAGTTAAAAAGAGATCGACAGGTTTCCTTTACTTGTATCCTACAGACAAATGGTGAAGAAAGAGTGCAACTTGTAGTTGAGCAAGCATGTTTCCAGCACAAATTCTGGATCCACCACCAAAAACCTGATATGTGCCTGGCCTTGCTGGTTCCTACATAAAATAGGAGATTAAACCTAAACGCATTAGTTATACATACAGGTTACTATATTATTGGTTATAAACATTATGGAAATTTGGTCTTACATTCCATCTGTCCGGATTAAAGCACATTGGATCATCAAAGTTTTCCGGATTAGTGTGGAGGTATCATACCCAGAGAATTACTTTCCAGCCCTTTGGTATCTTATAACCTTCACAAGTAATCAAATAGTATGACATTCTGTTTATTGAAATGGCTACCAGTTATGTATTTACACATTGTCAACGTTATTATCAAACCTCAACCTTAATTAATTATAAGTAAGCTTTGTACCTTCAAATTCTACTTCCTCGGTAGCCAAACGGAAAACCAAAGCTGCAATGTTGGCCATTCTTATTGTTTCTTCCACCACCTGCCATTATGTTCATTTATTAATGGACATGCATGAAACATGAGGTTCCTAGCTAACCATGTAGACATCTCTGTGTAGAAAACAATTATAATTCTGCCAATTTAGTAGCTACACACCTTGTTGGTGTACTTCATTCTAGAAACATCTTCACTTGTAAGGAAATCTTCTTTCTTGTTCATTTTTACAGCCATGTTTTCTTCCTGCAATATCCACAGAATTAAGACACTCCAATCACAAACAAGAGATCATTATGCCTTTCAGTACTTTCTTTATAGAGTATCAGATGGCTATACCCTTAGCTTTTCAAGGACATTAGGGAATTTGGCAAGCAAATATAAAGCCCACATTGAAGCAAGAGAAGTAGATTCATATCCAGCAACGACAAGGCTGACAATGTTGTCTAAAACCTCTTGATCACTTAGTTTATTCCCTTCATCATCTTCAATTTGCATCAGCCCATCCATTAGATCATTTGACGTTTCTGATCCATTTCTATAGTTCTTCTTCTTCTTCTCCAGCTCCACTCTAAATATTGCCTCAAGCTTCTTCCTACACTGCCATTTAAAAACATTATCTGTGTTATATATCATTGCACTAACAACCCTGCCTTAAAATTTGCTCAATAGTTACTGGTCTCCTGTTCAACTCTAGCTCCGCCCTGAATATATTTAAAAGTTCAATATATGATAATATATGCAATCTAACCTGAATACCACGGTGAAATGCAGTTCCGGGAATGTTGAATGGCTGAGCTCTAATTCCTTGAACCAATCCATCAAACAATTTGTCCATGGCATCTAAAAGTGGCCCAGGTTCAAAGCTGGCGAATAGTTTTCCAATGTTCTCGAAAGTCACCTGTAAGTATTAGACATGGAATGTATTACTTGTTAAATGGCTCTGTTGCATGAATTAATCTTATATTTCCCACAAATCACATGCATAATTTCTTTATCTTTTTCTGGAAATTACTAAAGGGTACATAAAATCACGCGGCGAGGCGAATTGATTTTACCTTCTTTGCTTCCTCGTACATTTTCACCCTACCCTTGAGGGCCCAAGACTGGAGGGCAGCTACCATGGCGGTTGAACAAAAGCAGCAATTCGCCTCAGCGCATCAGGCCGATTAATCGCATTAGATACAAAGCTTCTGAGCCTGGCGTGGGCTTTTCCATGAACTGCTACAAGAGAAGTTTGGCCCACGAGATCAGCGTTAGGCCATTGAAGGATGAATACATCATTTGATAGAAATACAAATTTGTTGATCGCCGGGAAACATGCAATTATTGATGGTGACCCGAAGAGGTGAGTTCTGTACATTCCTACTCCATCACCGTACCTGATCATCATCAATTCTCGGTAAGATGTTTTTAAATGTTCAAGTTCGATTCATCCCTCTTATTCCTCAATGCACCACCTACTACTTTCATGTAATGCAAGAACGTACTAAATATATATATTCGGGATTGTATGTAAAATATATGACACTCGTATACTTACTTTCGTCGCTTGGAGTTAATGAATTCATCCGGCCGACGAAGAACCTTGAAGTACCAGAGAAAGGAGATCATTTCTCCGAAAAATGGTAAGCCCATATGACCAGGCGGTAGCCTGGTTCCGGTACCGAAATATCGAAATTTGAGAGGAGCTGCGTACCAAATCTCATTCCACCACCACAACAGCCATCCTATTATCGGCAACACTCCTAGAAGCAAGGCCGGCCACACTGCCGTCGTAGTTTCCATAGTAAAACTATTATGCGTCCCCTGGTTGCTATGAATGCACAAATACTATATTTAATATCGTGAGTTGATTCTTGCAAGATTATTCTTCTAACCCTAGAATGCTAACAGACAAACTCTCATGCCCCACCACTGATATATTACAAGATTGAATTTGTTGTCGACCTATATTTCATAGATGATCTCGAGGATTTGAAACTAAACTAGAGACAGGAGAGTAATGAAATACTGTACAATATGTTCTTATGGAAGGGTACAGAACTTGGCAGTTGGCACCAATCTCCATTAATGAATCTTGGAATCTTGTGCCTTCTTATTATAAAAAATTAGCGGCTCTGTTTCCAATTTCCACTGATTTTATAATCTAGTGTCATAATATTCAGTTGGTCCCTTGTTGGAACTTTGGATTCCATTATTAACCTGACCCAGTTTGTAGCCCACAAGTTGGTGCAAGGATAACATAAAGAAATCACTCGAGCCCCCCAACCACTGGATCACCGATTGTGAATTACGACCATAATTAAATTCATTGCTGTTTTGAGCTTTTGCAGAAGTATGACTTTTGTAAACGTAAAATCAGGATCAAAATGGATGTCAAACTATAAGAAATCCTAACTGGTTCCTAAATTGCATGTGTTAAGACCAAATGCCAGTTTCTGCTCATGCATGTTTGACTGAATTTCAGGATACGTTGGCCCCTTCCACCCACCAGAGTTTTATGTAAATTATACAATCGCCTGCGAGGTCATACAATTAATGAAGACAGAAAATTCTGAATTGGTGGTAAATTAATAAGGTTTAACTTGTCGCAGGATTTGTTGAGAAAAGACGACGTGACTCAGCTTTGAAATACGGTTCATTTGCCTCACCAATGGCGGTTGCAATACTCTTGCCACAGCTCGACCTATCAGGTCTGACAGAAGCTTTTGCATCGGTGGCAATAATGGAGTTCTTCGCCACGCAAATGGAAGAGAGCATGAGAACTGTTCATCTTTATCAGTTTGTCCGTAGCAAGCTATATAAGCTCCTTAGTCGCGAATGCAATCCAAAATGCAACTAAAAAATGAGCAAAATCGCCATGGTTGGTTGGTCACAACCCGAACAAGCATAGGCTAGACTATTACTACAACATCATAGCCGGTATGGGAGCTTCCTTTGCAAGTCATTATGCGGGAAATGTGCAGCTGGAAATGAGATTAAGGAGTTGCAGTCACATAACAAGATTGACAGCAACTCAAGAAATCTGTATGAGATTGACAGCAACTCCAGAATCTGTCTGAGACAGAATCTATGGATATGAAGAGAATGGATTTGAGAGTCATGACAACGGCTGATGAAGAGAAATCTGTATATATTGAGAGCTACATTCATGGACAACTTTGTTAGTATTTTTGTTCAATTTATATTACCTTATTTAGTAACACCAAATTTTAGTAAAATTAACTCATTTTTCTATTAATTTGACATATAATGCTTTTATTTTTTTATAAGAACGACTTCAAAGTTACCCCATTTCATTCTTATCCACTGATTTTCAGTATGAAATTGCATTGGAATTGTTAGTTAAATTTAAATAATTTCTCACCAAAGTCAATCGAATTTATTAATTTAATGACAAAAAAAATCATACTACTCTTTGGTGTAGGAGCAATAACATCCGGATCATTAATTTTCCATGTTTTAATATTAAATAAAAATATAATTTATTTATTTATATCAAATATATTCTTAATCTAATAATTTTTATTAATCAATCAAATTACAATCATCAGAATATAAGAATACCTTAATATTAAAAAGTATATTATTTATTATTTTAATCAAAAGATAAATATGTATTTGATACAAATAAATAAAATGTGATCTATTTCTCCATTCTTCTTTCCCAATTCAAAAATGCTAGATAATCTTCATATTTGTAGAGTAGAGAGGGACCAAGACTAACCCGGTAAATTTTTATGATTATATGTTATGAAAATCAAGTAAATAACGCAAATAAAATTAAAATAATACTATATTTTATGTAAAAAAAATTTATGTAAAAAAGAATAACGTAAATGTTATTCTTTTTTTATTTTTTTGTATATTAAATTTAAAATTAAGTTTATAAAATCTAAAATTTAAAAAATATTAAATAAATAATAAATAATATTTAAAAATATAGTAAAAATTTTAAAATAAAAATAAATAATATTTTAAATAATTTAAAAAAAATTAAAAAATTTTTGAGAGAATTTAAAAAAAAAAAAAAAAGAAGGGGGCGCGAGGGATCCAACGAGAGAGGGAAACTTTTCCCCTTCCAATAAGAACACGTAATTTGCCCCCGCCATTTGCTTTTGGAAGCTTGTGGTTTGCTGGTGCAAAACCCAATGCCGTAGGACACTTGCCTACGTTTAAATCAATGATTAATAGTCTTGTACAAACGATAGAAATGCTGATAGACATGGCGATTTCATCACTCAGAGACAGGGAGAGCACAAGTGCTGATAAGACAAGGCTATTAACTATCTGCCACAAGTGAGCCGCAGTACAAGATAGAAAAACAGACCCATTTCAAACTGACGAGAAGCATTGAAAAACATCACAAAAATACATGCACCCGCGACGCCATTGTCGATCGGTTGTTTCTAAAAGCAATTGTTGATAGATAGATAGATAGACAGACAAGACAGACAGATACGTTGATTGACCCTTTTGTGATAAGTTTCAGGCCCACGTATGGGTGTACTATAGACTTCGGTAGTCAAAGGAAACCTTGTTATTGCCTGTCGACTATGCTACGCCACTGTTCTCACAGCTGGTTCAAGCGTTCTGTCCTTGTTGTGCTATTCGTTGACTGATTAGAGTTCAAAATTTTACTGAGAAAAGTCGAGTTTCAACAACCCAATAATAATTGAATTTGTGCTCTCTACTTGCACAATCGTACAGAACACTCCAACTACAAATAATAATTAAAAAAAAAAATCAAAAATTATTATTTTTTTAAAAAATATTTTTAAATATTTTTTTTAAAATTTAATAAAAAATAAATTTTTATAAAATTAATAAATATTATTTTTTTAATAATAATATCAGTTATATTTAATTATTAATTGATTAATTAAAATAATAAAATAATTAAAATAATATTATGTATATAATTTTAAATTAATATTAATTTTATACATTTTTTTCTGAAATTTAGTACACTAACAAAATATATTCTTAAAAATTATTTTAATACAATTTAATTTAATTCAATAAATATACATAATTAAGTATTAATTTTAATATCACAGTATCATAAATTATTTATTTATATAAAATTATAAATATTTAATTATATGATATAAATATATATATATATAAATAGGTATTACAAATTATTTATTGATATATAATTATTTTAGTTATTATGAAATATTTTCATGATTATTGAGTTATTCGTATTATCAATATAGACATAAAAATATTTTACAATAACTAAAATAATTCTATACAAGTAAATAATTTATAATATTTATTTATATATATTTATGTTATATATTTTTATCAAATTAAATAATTTATAACTTTATATAAGTAAGTAATTCATAGTATAATTATATTAAAATTAGCATATAATTTATACATATTTATTAAATTAAATATTAAAATATAAAAAATAATTTTTAAAGATATATTTTGTTAATTTTCTAAACTTCAACGAAATTGTATAAAAAATACTACTAATTTAAAATTATATACATAAAATTATTTTAATTATTTTATTATTATAATTAGTTAACTAACATTCAAATATAATAGTATTACTGTAAAAGAATACCTTCATAAAATTTGTATTTATATATAATTGCATTAAATTTTAGAGAATGTATTTGAAAATATTTTTTTTAAGTGAAAAATACTCCTTGATCCTTCCGACAATTAATTTGTAGCAAACAAATTGACCGTGTTTTTGTCAATATGTTTCATTTTCTTCGAGTTCTTTTCCATCAAATCTATTCATAAGATATTCATTTACTCCTCAACCAATTCATGCAGTTTTATTAATTTTTTTATTTATATTAAAATTAATTTGGTTAATTTTACAAAAAAAAAAAAGTTTTAGAGAAGACGAATCTTTCACTTTTAATTTTTTTATTTATATTTAATAAATTATATTTTTTTTATTAATTGAATTTCTTATCACGTCAACTACTGTATTAATATAGCGGTAATAGAATTTTCTCACTTAAAATTTTTTTATGTTATAATCCCCTTTTGGTAACACTAAAGTTTTGTCAGATCCATGCAGAGACTAATCAGATGAATGCACACCTCCAATGACCAAGGAGAGCTTATAAATGAAGCAAGATTTGTGGAGGCTCAATCTATAGCCGCTCTATTATTTGGCTCCGTTACAGTTTCTTCTTTTTGTTTGGCACTCTTCTTCCGACACAACGTCGAAAGTCTTCTGAATTTTGTAACAAAAGTAGACGTGAATTAGTTATATTACTTACACCGAACTGAGAAAGAAAGTAGTGTGACAGTAGCAGAAGTTCTTTGCCAGAAACCATGGAGAAGAATGACAAGGCCTCTATTACAACTAATGATCAACCTGAGCTTGACTACAGAGGATGGAAATCTATGCCTTTTGTTATAGGTAAAAAAGAGAGACAGCATTTGGTTTGTGTTCATAGATTTTGGTATTCTCTTCTTGTGTTTTGAGTTTGATGCATATACTAAATTATGCAGGAAATGAAACGTTTGAAAAGCTGGGAACTACTGGTACTTCTTCCAACCTCTTGATATATTTCACAACCGTCTTCAACATGAAAAGTATCACAGCTACAACTCTCATTAACATCTTCAATGGTACCACCAACTTTGCCACCTTGGTCGGAGCATTCCTCTGCGATACTTACTTTGGACGATATAAGACACTGGGATTTGCTTCTGTGGCCTCTTTTCTGGTACTAATTAAGAATGCTCTTCACAGTTCCTGTCTACAATTTTAATAGACTTGAAGTGGCAACTATAGTATCATCTAACTGTGTTAAAATTTTCTTTTCAAGGGGATGCTTGTACTTACTTTGACAGCAGCGATATCAAAATTGCACCCACCCCACTGCGGAAATCAAGATAGAGGAGCATGCCCTGGAGCGACACCATGGCAACTGGCTTTTCTGTTAAGTGGGCTAGGACTATTAGTAATTGGAGCTGGTGGTATTAGACCATGTAATTTGGCCTTTGGTGCTGACCAATTTGATCCTAACACTGAATCTGGAAAGAGGGGAATCACCAGCTTCTTCAACTGGTACTACTTCACCTTCACTTTCGCAATGATGCTATCTCTGACAATCATTGTTTATGTGCAATCCGATGTGAGCTGGGCTTGGGGATTGGGAATTCCTGCACTTATGATGTTCTTATCCTGCACGCTGTTCTTCGTGGGAACAAGACTTTATGTCAAAGTAAAACCAGACGGCAGTCCCTTGACAGGTGCAGTGCAAGTCATGGTGGCCGCAATCAAGAAGAGGCGACTGAAGTTACCAGAGCAACCACGGCGCTCCCTTTATAACCATATTCCAAAAAATTGTATCAACTCCAAGCTTCCTTATACTGAACAATTCGGGTAATAAATTCTAATAGCTCGTCTCTTTTTTTTTTAATAGTTTATTTTGTTTTTGTATTTTCTTGTTTTCCCTAGTAAAACGTCAATAGAATTGCTCTTACTAATGAACATATTTCCAGGTTTCTCGACAAAGCAGCAATCATAACCCCTGAAGATCAAATCAACTCGGATGGATCGGCGGTCAATCCTTGGAGATTATGTAGCATGCAAAAAGTGGAAGAGGTAAAGGTTTTAGCAAGAGTGTTTCCCATATGGACCTCAGCTGTTGTATACTACGTAGCTTTGATTCAACAGCAAACCTATGTAGTGTTCCAAGCACTCCAATCTGACAGACGCCTAGGCAATACCAATTTCAGAATCCCAGCTGCATCTTACACAGTCTTCACCATGCTTGGCCTCACAATCTGGATTCCTATCTATGACAGAATCATCGTTCCAAGACTCCAACGATTGACGAAAAACGAAGGCGGCATCTCAATCCTTCAAAGAATGGGTGTTGGCATGGTTCTCGCCATCATAACCATGATTATATCCGGCATAGTTGAAGATAGGAGAAGAAATTTCGCTATCTCCAGGCCTGTAGGCATAGAACATGGAAGAGGTGCAATCTCTTCTTTGTCAGGATTATGGCTAATACCTCAGCTGACATTGATAGGACTTTCTGAAGCATTTACTATTATTGCCGAAGTTGAATTCTACTACAAGCAGTTTCCAGAAAATATGAGAAGTATTGGCGGATCTTTGACCTTTGTTGGTGTTGCATTGTCAAGTTATTTGAGTAGTTTCTTGATATCAATCGTTCACAGGACAACGGATGGGGCTGCCACTGGAGACTGGTTGCCTGAAGATCTTAACACGGGGAGATTGGACTACTTCTATTACTTTGTTGCTGCATTAGGGTTGATAAATTTCGGTTTCTTTATAGTTTGTGCTAAGTGGTATAAATACAAAGGCACCGGCGCCGGCACCCGGGAATTGAGCATGGAAAACCTGCAGCCTGAAAATTCTCAGGCATGAAACAGATCACATGCAGAAAGAGTATACAACAGTGTATCATTTTCCAGAATTTGAATTTGACAAAACTAAGCCAGTCAGATCAGTTACTGTGTTGCTGCTTCCGCATAGAACCCAGCATTCCATCAAACAAAGAAATTCCAATATCACACATCACAGAAACATGTAACCAGGGGTTGCAATATAATTCATTACAACACAAATTTAAAAGCAAATAAATAAATTTAAACTTTAAAAATTTAAGACTCCAATAATAAACATATAATATTTGTATTATTATTTAATAATTATATTATTTTTATATATAAATTATTAAATATTTTTATTTATTTAAGACACAGATAATAAACAAATAAATAAATTTTTATCGTACAAATAAAAATATTATCTCAATTTATTTATAATTTATTTATTATTAATCGTATCTAAACAAACTATCTTTATTTATTTACCATTCATTTATAAATTAATTACGATTTATTTATAATCTATTTATTAATTGTATCTAAAGAAATTATATTCGAATTATTTATTTATTTAAATGAATTATATTTATGTTTAATTTTTTTAATATAATTAATAAATAAATTAAATTTAAATTAATTTATATTTAACAAAATAAAAACGTACAATAGCATAATTTAATTTGTCACCCTCCGTCTAACTAGTAGACAACAGATCAAGAACAAATAATTCTATTCAACGCTTTTGGAAGACTTAAAATGTAAACCAGTAACGACCAGCGTATTTACAGGTTTCCAGCTAATATAGAACTCTTTTATCTGTTAGGCAAAAAGCCGATTTCTCTGACATATCAAGAATAGTAGCGAGCAATCATGATGAGTTTTTGCCTTCTGTCGATTCTTGTATGTCGGTCCCCACTCACAATTTACGTGTTCCAAAGGTTGATCGTTCTAAATTTTAAAACCCCACCATTCTAATGTGGGACAATCCTGATCTGATTCTAAATCTATGTAGTTGGTTCTTATTTCTGTAACTTTTCAAGGATTATCTGCCCCATAATTGAACATGATTAAACTGGAAACAGTGCACAAGTCCACAGATTCTTCTGCCTTTACAGATTAGATATTACAGCTAACCAAATATTTGATGTAACAACACTAATAAAGCGTCATTTACTATAATAGTCGTAATGTAAACTTTTGTATTTTGAATGTATAAATATAATGTTACTAATTTCAACACATAAATTAAAAAGGAACATACTTTGTTTAATACGTGAAGCACGGGGTTTATTATATATTGTATTTTAACATATTTAAATCTTAAATTTTACTGTATTGCATAATATTTTCTACAGGAAGATAAGAAATCTTGAAAGGTTGATAATACCGACCAAACATGTCAATTTGTGGGAGATGTGTGGTGTTTTAAACATGCGGTAAAACAAAAAAATATCGTTTTAATTGGCAAGTAGATAGATACATGTCAAGAAATAAAAATAATGTAGTGTTGACATCATTTGATAGGTAGTGTGTAACCTTGCATTCCCACTAAGTAAGAATGGAATGCAGTCTAGTACTCTGCAAGTGTTTTGGCTTTTTCTCTCTCCTTTTTCTCATTTACATGCAATTTGTTTATGATTGGGGATATTGACAAGTTTCAACCACTCATTGAAGCCTTCTTCTGTAGTGAGGAGGGGGGTCCATCACTCAGTGAATTGACTCTTCCTACTTTCAGAAAAAAGTCTCCTCAGAGGGATAAGACTTGAGTGAAAGCAAGAAAAATGTGGGCAGGTGGAGTTAGGAAGGACGCGAAATTATTCTTCTCTACTATGTCTATGCTGGTTAGCTTTATTTACAGTTCCTGTTTTCAAATGTAGACTGTCTAATAGTTGTAACTTTGAATAACGCTAGCTAGCTTCAAAATGAAAGGAGGAGAAAGAGAGAGTACTGGGGGACAAGCCATGGAGAAAAATCAGAGAGAATCCATGAACCAGAAAGAGAATGAAACTCTAGAAAAGAACGAGAATGGATCCATGGAGCAGGATGAGAAAGCTGTGGGAAATGGTGATCGTGAGCCTAAGATTAACTACAGAGGATGGAAAGCCATGCCCTTCATCATAGGTGAACTCAGGAAGCTGCTTTTTTGCCTCGTGCTTGATTTAGTTGTTATATTTCTTCCTGTTGAGAAACAAGTTTTTAAGCATTGGACATGAGTTATGATGACATGATTTTTTTTCAGGTAACGAAACTTTTGAGAAGCTGGGAGCCATAGGCACACTAGCAAATCTCTTGATATATCTTACTTCTGTCTTCAACATGAAGACCATTACAGCTGCAACACTTATCAACATCTTCAATGGCACCACAAATTTTGGTACCATGATTGGGGCTTATCTCTGTGATACTTACTTCGGTCGCTATAAGACGTTGGGATTTGCTACTTTTACTTCTTTCCTGGTACTATTTCTACTATCCTTTTCAGTTGCAGTGATTAAATTTTTTACATGGACAAAAACTTGGAAGATCTAGCCGAGTTTTTTTCTACTTCATGCAACTTATCATGTGAATCCAATCTTTTGATTTTTGGTTAAGGGGTTGCAAGTAATACAACTAACAGCCGCGATACCAAGTCTGCATCCTCACCGCTGTGGATCAGAAAATTCTACATGCAAAGGACCAACAGCAGGGCAAATGGCTTTTCTGCTGTGCGGGTTTGGACTCATGATAATAGGAGCTGGTGGTGTCCGGCCATGTAACTTGGCATTTGGAGCAGACCAGTTCAATCCTAAAACAGAATCAGGAAAAAGGGGTATTAACAGCTTCTTCAATTGGTACTTCTTCACCTTCACTTTTGCCCAAATGGTTTCTGTAACCCTCATTGTCTATGTGCAATCCAATGTCAGTTGGGCCATCGGTTTAGCAATTCCAGCGCTGTTGATGTTAATATCATGTGCTCTCTTCTTTATGGGTTCAAAAATATATGTTAAAGTGAAGGCAACAGGTAGTCCAATGACCAGTGTGGCACAGGTCATCGTGGTCTCAATCAAGAAAAGACGACTGAATAAACCAGAGCAGCCATGGCTGTCCCTCTTTAATTATATTCCTCCGACTTCCATCAATTCCAAGCTCCCTTATACTGATCAATTCAGGTAATTAATTGACACCTCTAGCACAATAAATTTATTAGTCTTTTTGAGAATGTAGTCATTGACATTAACCAAATTTACAAGTTTTATTGTGGTATCAGATTTTTTGACAAAGCAGCAATAGTGACTCCGGAAGACCAGATAAACCCAGATGGATCTGCAGCAAATCCTTGGAGACTTTGCAGTATGCAGCAAGTGGAAGAAGTGAAATGCATTTTGAGAGTACTTCCTATATGGGTTGCGGGTGTTGTCTACCATCTTATCGTTGTTCAACAAAATACGTATGCAGTGTTCCAAGCTCAGCAGACTGACAGACGTCTTGCAAACAGCAACTTCAAGATCCCAGCTGCATCCTACGTTGTCTTCTTGATGCTTGGTATGACCCTGTGGATACCTGTATACGACAGAATTATGGTCCCATTTCTGCAAAGACTTACGAGAAAAGAAGGCGGAATCACGGTGCTCCAAAGGATGGGAATTGGTATAGGCATCTCCGTAATTACTATGCTAGTATCTGCATTCGTTGAAGAACGCCGAAGAACTATAGCTCTTACCAAGCCAACTGTTGGATTTCAACCCAGAAGAGGAGCCATTTCATCAATGTCTGGTATGTTTTTGATTCCTCAGCTTGCACTAGCTGGACTTGCAGAGGCATTCACTGCCATCGGACAAGTAGAATTCTACTACAAGCAATTTCCTGAAAACATGAGAAGCATTGCAGGGTCTATATTCTTTTGTGGATTGGCAGGTTCAAGTTATTTGAGTAGTTTATTAATAGCTATAGTTCACAAAACGACGGAAGGAGCTGCAACTGGAAATTGGTTACCAGAAGATCTAAACAAGGGAAGATTGGATTACTTCTACTACATTATTGCTGGCTTCGAGGTTTTGAATTTCTGTTACTTCTTAGCATGCGCAAGGTGGTACAAATACAAAGACACTGGCTCTGATACAACTGAAGCCAATGGAGAGAAAAAGCAATCTGATACAACCGTAGCTTGATTAAGATGTTCGTGGAAGATCAAATTCGCAGTAGGCTATTAGAACGCATTGAATATCTTTCGTTGATAGTAGGTGAGAATCCGATACAGCCCTAGTCTGTAATAATAATGATGATTCTTAGATTATAACACCGTCTGTTGTTGAATTAGATGGAGGATGGCCTACATGATTTGCACTGCCCTGTTTATGTTGAAAATATCGGCCTCACTTGAAAGCATTCAGTAATCAAAGTACAAGTAGATGATTATTTTCTTGAAATCTATCGCAGGACTATAAACCTGATGATTATTTTCTTTAACTCTTTACATCTCAAGTCAAAGACTGAAGATGTTTTCACACTGATGAAACGGCCATCCTTGATTGAAATCCATATCAAAGATATCGATTCACGGGAAGATATTTTCTCAAAATTTTGAGTGGTTCTCCGAATAAAATACCCCGAAGTTAGCTGACTGATTCAGGGCATTCTTTTTTAGCAACTAAAATTTTATTATAGAGGGCAATAATTAATTGAGAAAGAAACCAAACTTTGCTCTTCATCCACCCTAAGTAAACAATACATCAACATCTATCACTTTAAACAATGTATGGTAGCAGGAACCCAACATCTACATGGAGTTTCTAAGCTCTTATTTCCCGCTGTCGACAACCAAAGCGATTGCCTAACTATCAAGAGTCTGTCTGTAGTACAACGGAAATTTAGGAACAACAGGCCTTGAAACTTACTTGCATAAACATTAAATGCCATAATACAATAAGCTTATATTGCAGGTATTTGGTGGACAATGCTAAGGGCAGAAATGAAAACAAGAAGACAAATGCTTACCACAGCACTCAGAAGTGTGCTAGAATGGAAAGCATGGTAGCACAAAAAAAAAACACTGATGTTTGATGGGCAACTCGCAATAACATGCTGATTACATGTCTGTAATCTCAGCATCAAGAAAAGTGACTTGACAAATTGATTAGGATAATGGACGATCTCTTACACTGTATAAGCTTGCTGAATTGTATCTATGTCAAGGCCTTTCAATCTCACTACTGATTCTACATGACCCTTCAGTGTATGGAGTTCTCTCAACCTTAAAAAAAAAAAAAAAAGCAGTATAAGAAAAAAAATTCAATTTATTTTTCACTAGGAAAAAAAAAAACCAGCTTCGATGAACCTGCACATTTGTAACAGAGAACAATCTAACTCCACCAAGCCATTAGACACGGATGTGTATCATATATAGCAAACAGGAAAACATAAATGTTTCGTATATTTATCTTGTTGCATATAAGCAGCATTAGAAGTAAAGGGGTCATGGCATAACTCATGCTAAAGCACTTGCTAATACTGTTGCTCACCTGGCAATTTCAGCTCTCCTTTTGGCTTCTTCTGCCATGTTATTGAGATCTGTGAAATGAGTACGCTCAGTGAACATCTTGGTATCGGGTGGTTGCAACCCATGCAATGTTCTTTGTGCATGAGCCCATTGAAGCTCACGTTGTTCCTTCCCAAAATCTTTTTGCCTTGTGAAAGCAATCTACATTGAAAAGGCAAAAAAGGCTCATCAGAATACAATATAAAAGAAAACTTTGCAGACAAAACTGTCGGCAAACCATTGCAATTCATACCCTCTGCTCAATAACGAGATCCCAGGCCCTTCCACTCAGAGCATAGCGGATGAAGAACTTGATGAAATCAAGTGGGATGTAAAAGATGATGTTGTAAAGCCAGATCACACCAGCCCAACCCCACCCAATTCCTTCAATTGCAGCAAAGCTCCAATTTGCATATACAGCAATCAGAGTGGCAATCTGCTCTTAACAAAAGATAAAATGTAAGTGTTTCTTATTCTTCCTGACCTATTGGTTTGCAATTAAATGGACAGCAATTGACTCACCAGCTGAGCAACTGCAAAAGCCACCACAAGCAATAAACCAGGTCGCTCTACGTAAGACCAACTTCGAGATCTTGTCACAAATATAAGGGCTTGACTGATAGTACTCACTTGCAGGTACACTGCCGAGGCAAGCTTTCGGATGTCATCATGAGCTGTTTTCTCAAGGGTTGACACCCCAAATACCCTCTGGCAAATTAAAAGGTAAGTAAATCATATGAGAGTTCATCACAAGTATATATTCTCTAAAAAGCACCCACTAAGAATACAGATAGTACAGCAAAGCAAAAAGAATAAATTAAATAAATCCATATCATTGAGATATGAACTCTTGACGTCAACAGCACCCTTGCTTAGTACCAATTTCACATCAAATAATGTTGATTTTGTCTTGGAGAGTATGCTTATCGCATGAGATTGTAGAAGTAACCAATGAAGCAAATATCATCATATGTGGGATGTTAGCCATGTCTCAGCAGACACCAAAAACAACTCACTCATAACATCAGCTTGAGATATGGGAATTTTAGGTTGGACATGACAGAAATTCACAAGACGTCCCAGTGTAAACAATGATATACAAATAGTTTGCAAACAAGTAAATGTAACTTCCAAGATCAAGACTAACTTCATCACTAAATTACAGAAGGCAGGGCATCTTACCGGAAAGAAGTTTGTTTTATATGCTGCCCAAAAGAAAATAACTGTCATCATCGCCAAGTAACTGCCAAGAACAATGCCAGTTGTAAATATCTCAGCTAGCTTCCAGCTGTCTGGCAGAGGAGAAGGTTTCACCCTATCTTTTGATATTGTCATAATTGTACCTGAATTCATCCAAGTATATCAACTTGGCATCAGAACTGTAGCTAGACAAATGTTCTTTGTTTAGTAGTTCTTTTAAAAAAAATATGATACTTTTAACGAATTGGCCAATAAGAAAAAGGAAGAGAGCAATATGAGGTGGCAAAAACACGAACCATCATTGAGGATGGCAATAATAAGCACCATAAATGGAGGAAAGTCAAACTTCCATATGAGCGCCAGCAGCATGAAACCAAGCTGCCATATAATAAACAAGCAAAAATGTCTCTTATTGAGCATTCCATGTCAAGTGGCACAGAATGAAGAGCAGAAATATGGTTATATCTATCTGTTTTAGAACCCTCCAAAAAGAAGAAGAAACCCTTACCACAATACGGATTGTAATGGAAACTGCATAGATCTGACAAAAAAATAAATGAAAATAAGTTAACTCATATAAAGTAAACATGTATTGCCAATTCAGATTGATAACCTAATACAAGAACTGCATGAATATCACTGCCAAGAACTATAATCCATAAGTAACAACAGAATTAAAAACAATAACATGTGAATCAGAAACCTTTTTAGTTAAAAGAACAAAGCACAATAAAGGTCAGAATTGGTGCTTACTGTGTAATTTTTCATCCGCTGGAAGATAGCTCGACTGGTCAAGACAGCACTGATGATAACACTCAGGCCAGGTTCAGTGAGGACAATGTCAGAAGCACTACGAGCTGCATCAGTTGCATCGGCAACAGCTATCCCAATGTCAGCCTTCTTAAGAGCAGGAGCATCATTGACTCCATCACCAGTCATCCCACATACATGCTTCCTTGCTTGCAAGCGTTTTACTATCTCATATTTGTGTTCTGAACCAAAACATAAATCAAGTCAGTCAATGCAACCAAAACCAACTTAAAACTATGCTTTGCTCAAGAGTAACAACTACAAATTTCTTGCAGGGCATACATCAAATGCAACCAAAGAATATGCAAAAAAATTAGAAAATGAAAAAGTTTATTAAAAAAAACTAATACCAGGGAAAACTCCAGCAAAGCCATCAGCTTTTTCTATCAGTTCATCAACTGGTAAACCAGCGATAGACTCATCCTTGTCCTGTCCTAGCAAAGCAGATGAAGGATACATGTTGGTTCCCATTCCCAAACGTCGTCCAGTTTCCTTTCCTATCGCCAGTTGATCTCCTGAAGAACCCACAAGCTTCAGCAACAAAGATACTACCCAAACGTAAAGTTCACTACTTTCTAAAATGGGAAAGATAAAAACTGCACGAATTCATAGAGGAAATTACAAGAATTTGCTTAAAGATTATAAATGCAGACCATGCAAGCAAGACATGACAGGAGCCAAACTTACAGGCCCATCAATACTAAAAATCTAACTGGGTTTTTGAAATGAACTTTCACAAACACTGAGCTACAAGAAGATCAGCATGCAAAGAATAAAGTCATTATTCCAGACACATCAGTATACCCACATACGGCTTTTCAAGCCATATTTAGCATAATTAATTCAAGGAAAAAAATTTACCATTCTGTAAAAGCAACATAATTGTGCTGAGTACAAAGATTTCACTTATTTGAAATGATGTTAAGTTATACTTGCACAATTTGGATGCTGTAAAATTTGCATAAGTTGCAACACTTACAATAATTTTGGGTTGAAAGGGCAGCAACAAAGTTACAATCTTAACCATGTTGCAATTTTAACTATGCTGCACCACAAGCCAAAACATGATTATAAACTGAAAAATAGAACCCACCTGTGATCATTTTAACGTTTACACCAAGATTCAAAGCCCTCCTAATGGTCTCTGCACTATCATGCCTAGGTGGATCGAAGAGTGGCATGAGGCCAATAAATTGCCATGGACCTCCAGGACTATCTTTCCTTCCTTCTGGAACTTCCTGCATCCCAACGAAGGAAATAAAAATTAGTAATGGTAATATCATAAATGCATAACAGAATGAGAACTAAAAATAAATGTTAAAAAAGTATTAAAAAAATGAAAATTTCCAATCACCTGGTAGGCCACAGCAAGAGATCGTAAGCCTCGCTCTGCAAACTTATCAATCACAGCATGAACTCTTCGCTCGATGTCTGACTTGTTATGTGCAAGATTTAGAATCTAAAAAACATATTACAGCTAGAAATTAAAATTAAGTTCTGAAGAACAAGGGACTACTCGGATAAGGTAGCAAGGACAATATACCTGCTCTGGTGCACCTTTGCTGACTCTATGCATTTTACCGTCACTGTCAATGTATGTCAGTGCTGTTCTCTTGTCAGTAGGATTAAAAGGAAGGAAGTGAACCTCCTGAATGCCAGCACGTGCCTTTTGGCAGCCAAAGAGAAAGCAAAACCATATTAAAAATTATGCGGACATTTAAATAACTGTCATCAAGAGGAAGCAATGTCAGAAAATCTATTAGTTACCTCCTTTGGATCAGCCAGCATCCCAACTATAGCAGTATCTATAGCATCTTGGTTCTCAGTCCTAGAGGCCTGAGCTGCCATAAGAACAACAGTATCTGCATCTACTCCTTTTGCAAAAACCTGAGAACAGAAATTCAAGCACACACTAAGAAAGTCGCTGAAACTTTGGCAAGCAACAGAAAAACCGCTACCAACCTCAACAAGATTTTTGTCAACAGTAAGTTTGTTCAGAGTCAGTGTTCCAGTCTTGTCACTGCAAAGGACATCCATGCCCGCCATCTCTTCAATTGCAGTCATTCTCTTTGTGATAGCTCCCTACGGATATCATTGACTTATTCTATCACTCAGTCCAAAATCACACAGAAGCCAATCAATTCATACATCTCAAGAAACTTAACCAACCTGCTGAGACAACCGATGAGAACCAATAGCCATTGTGACAGACAAAACAGTTGGCATGGCAATTGGAATTCCACCAATGAGAAGTACAAGAAGATTGTCGATTCCAGGACGATACTTCCGATCTTGAATTGGGAACATGACAATAATCTCTATTATCATTCCTACAGCAATTGAGCAAATGCAGAAATTCCCAATGGCAGTCAAGACCTACATATAAGGGGACATGGAACATGTAGAATCAGAATCACGAAAGGCACAGCATACTAAGCCAGAATAAAAATACAAATTGTTTATCTCCCTGCCTTTTGGAAGTGACCAACTTGGTTTGTTGTATCAACAAGGTGAGCAGCCTTCCCAAAGAAGGTATGAACACCAGTAGCAATGACCACCGCTTCAATCTCTCCTTGCTTGCAGGTAGAACCTGAATACACACCATCTCCAGGGCCTTTAGTTACAGGAAGTGACTCACCTGTAAGTGCAGACTTTGAAATCCCACAACCAAACAATTTAGTTAAAAAAAAAAAAAATCAGTTCTACGGGAAATATATTATGCAAAATAGCTACAGTAGTTCCACCTGGTCAATTTTCAAAGGATCGCCTTCAAGAAGACGAGCATCTGCTGGAATAATATCTCCGAGTTTGATACTAATCATGTCACCAGGAACTAGAATAGCAGCATCTTGCTCATTCCACCTTCCATCTCGAAGAACCTATTATAACAATTTCATTTTAAATGATAACACAGTAGGACTTTAAACATGTATCACCTTCTCAAAATAAAAGTAAAGCTGTTAATTATGAAAATCTTCACACAATCAAGATTTAAACATGTCACAATAAAGATTAAGTTTACTAATTATTGAAATTTTTTTAAGTCAAAACCGTGCTGCCTAGAACCTGATACCTTGCCTTTAGGAGCAAGACGGGCCATTAGAGCAGCAGCTGCATTGCCAGCATTGTTTTCCTCTATAAAACTGATGGTCGAGTTGATTAGTAGCAGAGTAATGATACCAACAAAATCTTGCCAATCAGGAGGCTTGCCCTGAGAAAGATTGACAAAATACAATTTAAAAACGGTGCAAAAGAGAACTTCTCCAGAAACTATAACAACCAAACGAAATAAGCACTAACTCCTCCGTTTGCAAGGGCAATAGCCATAATGGCAGCAGCTTCCATAACCCATGAGAGAGGATTCCACATGAACCCCAGAAACTTCAGAAATTTGCTCTCCTGAAAAACACCCAACAAAAAAAAAAAATGAGCAAACAAAAGGCTTTACATCAAATGGACAAAGAAGAACGCGAAAAAAAAAAGGACCTTTTTCTCTTCAAGCTTGTTGTGACCGAAAATCGTCAGTCTCTCCTCAGCAGCCTCACTGCTGAGACCTTCTCTGCTACATCTCAGATTCTCAAATACTTCCTCAATGGGTATGTTTTCCTGCACTCAACAACACAGAGCCCAAAACGTTAACACCAAAATACAAACGGAAAACATAAAACGCATATCACGGAACCAAAAGGAAAAAAGATTTGGAAAAAAAAAAAATTTTAAAAAGAGCTTCAAAGCTTATTCAGATCTATTACCAAATCCACAGTTTCCTTCAACACAGCTTCCAAAACTTCACCTTTTTCCTCCATCTTCTCTCTCGCACATGCAAATTGTCAACTTTTTCTCAGTGCAAAAACGACCAAAGATCAACACACATTAACCAACCACCGTAAAACTACCATCAAACTATCCAAAACTTGAGAAACGGAGATAAATTAAGCAATACCCAGAGACAAAGACTTGATTTTGCGCATATATTAGGCTTCTACGACCAAAATGAGAACAACCTAAAATCACCAAATCTGTGAGAGCCAACAAGAAGAGGAACCGCTAAGGCCAGCAGCAGTATGCCAGTAACAAACCCTCAGTCGCTTTTGTACTGAATAAAATATCCAAAAACTCTCTTCTTAAAACATATATTTCAAAAACAACCCCTGTTGATATTAATGCCACTATTTTGTGCATCATCATTTTGCATCTTCCGCTGGGAGAGGGATGCTGTACTCTGGGTCATTTTGATAAATACCCTTTTTTTTTAACCCAACTCGAAAATTTTCCGATTTCTAAAGTAAGTGTCGGGTGTATTTCCCAAACATTTTCTATATACGTAATTTAAGGAAGTCACCAACCATCAAGTTCAAGTCATGAAGAATAAATCCCCACATGCACCCATAATTATTTCTTGAATCCGCATATATATATTTTTTTCTCATATACACATAGCTCGAGCAGCTTACGATATCTCGGTCGGACAAAGATTGTGATCTTTCGTTTCTTTTTATTCTTGGTAATTTTGATCCTATAAATATAAATTAGGAAAGCGTTGCAGTTCTGGGTTGGTGAATTACAATCAGGTGTCAAACATATTTAGTATATTGATGCCTGACTTCAAGGCCGTTTAAAACCAAAATTTCACCTGTCTTTTTTATGTTATTCCTTTAAGAATCATGAAGCATTAAATGAACGATTAAATGGGTGAAATCAGTATTGGGAAAAATCTAATTTCTTGTCTGGGGAAAAGAAGATTGTTCATGCATTAGGCATTACAAAGGAGTTATTGAAACTACACGGCAATGATTAAGGAAAGAATTGTGATACTAAATACGATAACAGGACCCGCCGACGCCGCCCCATGAAAGAGTAAGAAAAGGCGTAACTGATGAGTTGTCAACGTCGAGGTGGTGGAAAAAGGAGAAAGAAAATAAGAAGTAACAATGGAGAAATATTGAAAAATACAAGGGGCAGTGATGCAAATACTTGAAGGTTAAAAGAAAAAAAAAAAAGAGGGGGTAATGTTCAAATGAGGGAGACGCTATCGTTGTCTTTGCGTTTTGAATGGATTGGTCATGGCCTGGCAGCCCATAAGTCTAAGAGAGTCAGGGATAAAGAGTAGTAGCATTGCCACTTCAGAATTGACTATTGACACTCCAAGGCAAGAAGGATTATGTGCTGCGTAATTAAGGGACGTTCTCGTATCGTTGACAAGTATGGCGTTTGGGCCCTCATCGCTCCATCAACCACCCACCTGCTCAGTTATGTTTTTCTACGCTTTCTAAATCTCAGACAAATCCGTCGTCACAATTAATGTCCCCCACCTTCGCCAATCTTCAATACAATACTTTGCAGAGGTCAAAGAAGAAAAACGTCCCATGGGTCTAAGATTTAAGTTCTAAATTAGTTTAATTTAATATAATGCAGCGTATTTATTGAATAAAATATAAATTAATTTTAAATTTTAAAATATATTTTAATTAAATTTTATGTAAATTAATTTATAAATTATAAAAAAAATTGTTGGTGTATTAAATTTTGGTGCCGATGGTAAACACCATTAATGGAGCTACATACTTCCTTTGGTTTTGGTAGGTTTGGCATACCCATTTCCTCCTATCTATCTATAATTTGTGTTTATCGAACACCATCACCAACTCATGAGTTTAAATATTTCAGTTTGATTAACACAATCAATGAGAAATATTAATTAAAAATAATGAAAGGTCATTTATGTTGGAAGAGAGTCGTTGAGTATTAAACACTATTAATTACTCTTAATTAACACGAAATTCTATGCTTATCTTGGTAATCTCATTGGTTTATTCCCAATGACAAAACAAACCTTTCAGGCATAAACCGAGAACAATGTAATAACCGCCCAGACACATTATAAATAAATAAAGGATGTCCCACATGTGCATGCGCATGCAAGTGACTTAGTTGCCATGTGACACGTGTCCCATTTAGATTGACACGGACAACAGTGATTTGTCTGCTGTACATTCCGTACCTATCCGTAACGCATCCGCCTCACGGTTGTCTTATAAAGGGAAATTATCTTGTGTAAGCGTGAGCACCGAATCAGATTATTCCGGGGCCCCGACGCTTAACACGCTGTCCTTATCTAGTTTGATCGATATCAATCACCGCCGTTGCATTGACGATGCACTGATCGCCGCTGTACCTGCATCTCCCTGTTGCCCCACATGGGGTTTGTAACCAATTTAACTCGCGTGGGCCCCCACAGATAAAATTTAAAGTGAATAAATTATGAAAATAAAATCAAAAATTAAAATTATAAAGAAATTAAAAAAAAAAAAAAGGGAATGTCGAAAGGGATTGTACCTTATTAAGGGCAATTAGTGAAATTTACAATCAAGGAACTCCAAAAGTATCATGAAAACGACACCGTAATCTTAACAGGAGGAATGCTCATCGAAAATTGGAAAAGAAAATTTAGGTCTCAAGTTGGCTATTTTGTCCGTCACCCCCACCATGGCAGGTGTTAATAATAATTTTTTAGTTATATATGTATCCAAAAAAGTAATTTCCTCTAAACAAAATTTGGTTAATGAACTTTAACAGTGACTTTATGCTAATGGGATGGTAAGCCAAACACTTTAGGTTGATACACAAATTTCATAAGATAGAAAAACTTTGGGAACAGCCAAAATATAACAAGAGCTCACATGGGCGATCAATAATTGATACATGTGTATGGGTCTATCTAGGGTTTGTTTCCATTTTAGGGTTTCAATTTTGTGGTGAAGTTTATCCATGACCATGTTCATAAGGACAATATGTGTTGAGAGTTGGCAGAGAAATGGCACCCTGCTGCCTCACTAGACGTGGTCCCAATTTCAATGCTATAAAATTTAATGCTACCCAACACAACCACATGGTTTGTTGACAATCTTCTGATCTTTTAGAATCATATAATATGAAGGTTTTTTTGCCTGTGTTTCTTATTTTATCCTGGTAATTTTCTGAAATTTATGCTTTCTTCCGGGTCCTGGTCCATGTTAAAACAATATACTTCATGTTCACAATTTTTGTCTTCTTGGATTTGGGTTAGTCAGCAATCAATTAAAGCTTTGAAAAAAGGGTGTTAATGTAATATAAAATACAAGAATAATTGCCTTTTGACGGCATAAAAGCAGTGGGTACAGTTTGGTAGTGGATAGCAGAGCTGGCTTTGGATACAAGTGGATTCTGATGTAGATTGAATTAGACTTTTTCCCTGCTTTTCACTTTCTCAAGCTGCTTTTTTATCAAGTACTATTAGAACTTTAGTTATACTTTTGCGCCTTAAAATCTCTCTAAAAAGCAAAGACAGTACAAGAATTTCAGGATTCTCTTGTAATACTTGACTAATAATTGGATGTGATTTCTTTCACAATATCACATAAAGAGGACTAGTTTACTTTAGCACCCACATCACTTTTTCATGTGTCTTTCGGTTAGTACAAGAAAGCAAGCCGTTTGATTTCTTGCAAAATTATAATCATATGCAGTATCGTCATTGCTCTTTAAGGTAAGAAGCCCAACTGTATTGTATCATTTGTAGTTTGGCTGCCCTATAATGGCATTTAGTAGACTTGTCATTTAATAATTCATATGAATGTCTCTGTTAACTTAATGGTAATAAGATAGTAATGAGGAAAGGAATCAATGGATTGAGACCGAAAGCTGAAAGACAATAGAAAAACAAGCTTGCTTTTGTGAAGATACCTAGCAGTTGTGTTGTGGGCTTGTGCAAATTCCCGAGTTTGTTTTCTCTCAGAAAGTGCAGGAATCTTGCTTCAATTATTAGTTGTGTTATTAGAGAATGCTAATCTCTTTTTGTTTATGGACATGATGACATGTTATCCAACACTTGCATGGATATTAATGGCTGGCACTTTCTGTTTAAAAGTAGAGTCTTTGTCGTTTATACTTAGCTGTATGTTTGAAGATTTGTATTCAGAGGTTACCTATAAGCCAAGTTTTAACAACTCCACAACTCAATATCAAAATCAAAAACAAAAGAACAAGTGAGAAATGAGAAGGAGTAGAGGGAGAAGTTTGTTCAGTACAGTTTATGTTTGGTCTGTTCTTCTTGCATTGATAAAAACAAATGCAATACAACAATCCATAGCGCTTGCTTGTTTTAACTGGGCCAAATTGGATGTCAGCAAGGCTAGCTGAGGCAGGCAAGCTTGGCCCCATGCCATTTGCTGGCTACTGGATCAATTTAATAACACTTGTCGTTCAGTTGTTTGCCACCTATCCGTCTCCAATTCACAAATGTGATTCTTACTATTTAGTGTCAAGTGTACTCTTATATTGTCATATTGATTCGGGTTTTAGGAATTGGAGAATTTTACTTTACCCATCTAAAATTGAAAACTTAAGTGATGAAACTCAGGCCCATTTTTATAATAAAAAATTTGGGCTTCGAGTATTACCTCTTTAGTCTGAACGTTCATCATATTTGCAATACACAAATATGGATATAAATATAAAACAAGAGTTTGAATCTATGATGATAGAAGCTAAAACTGAAACAACCGATATTCTGAGTATAGAATAAGAGTCTAAAAAAACTTGGGGGAAAAATTAAGACACTTGAAATTTCCCTGAAATTGATATACAGAATACAGAGGAACAAAGCTGAAGTAGATCATCAAACGCCAACAACATGACATGCATACAAGAAAATACGGGAATATGAAATTTGAGAACAGAACTCCTTTATAATCTCCAGAAGCAAGCTGGCGACACTAAGCAATATGTAGCACTCTCATGCAGCTGAAATCCAACCCAAGCTTGATGAATTTAACCAAAGAATCTTCCCTATGCCTCACCACAACTCATTCTTGAACCTAAAACTCAAATTTTCTGAAAACCCCAGATGCCATAATTTTCACAAAGTAGAATGTATCGATATGAAGAAAAGAAAAGAAATGCCCAAATGGGCACAACTAAACAATATCACGAACCCACTAGGTCAGACTGCAATAGCTTGACCAGTAGCTGCATCATGAAGCTGCAGGGAACCGTCTTTCATTAGGTTAAGGCTCAAGCTCTTAAATCTCTCCCTGGAATATTGTCGAGATGCCTTTCTCCAGTCAGTTCCAGCTTTCATCATTGCAACGAACTCCTCGTAACTGATACGTCCATCCTGAAGAAAGAATACACCAAGAAGTTTGAGCATCTGAGCAAAGATGTTGAAAATACAAGAATGCGTGTGTAAATTGATAAGCTTGCAAGTCAGAGACAGAGAAGTGTAGCAAACAGAACCCCAGAATTCTCAACATGCCTAGATATCTTACCATTTTACAGCAGTTCCAACACTTGTGCCAAGAAATTGCAATAATTTGACAGAATTGTAGATGGCTATGTTAAAAATTGTTGTTTTCTTGCTCTAACCCAATTTGTTTTGAGTCATCGTGTTCTAGAATCATTTTTCAAACAATCCAAAAGAGTTGGTTTGTAGCCATTAGATTCCTATACCAAATTCTGTTCCCCTTGAAAAAAAATCCTTCTCAATTTCAATTATAACAGCAATTATGAGTCTATGTTGTTTCTTGAAAGGAAAACAATTACATGGAAGGCAAGGGGTGCAGGGAGACTTGGCTATTATAAACATCAAGCACAAAATCAAACCTTGTCTGTGTCAACTTCACGCAGAATGTCATTCAATACATCAATGTCAGTTTCACCCGACTCATCAGCTAAGGCCTTCTGCAGCTCATTGGACTCAATATATCCACTCCCATCTTTGTCAAAGAACATGAAAGCTCTACGGAAATGCTCATCGTTCTCCATCTTCTGCAAGTGAATTGTTACCGCAACAAACTCTCCATAGTCCAGTACCCCATTCCCGTCAACATCAGCCTAAATAAAGAATAGAAGATAATATTACCGACAGTTAGAAGAATATTAACACAATCCAGAAATCAATTTAGTAATAAGTGCAATTAGAAGAAGCCACAAGAAAATAATTGTCAATAGTATTGAACTTTAGCCCATAAAGCAATTTCCAATCTTGTCTCTGAATTCAAGTAATAATAGGAATTTACCACTTCCATCAACATCTTCATCTCTGGTTCAGCCAATTGCGAACCAACCTTCCGAAGCCCTGCCTTCAGTTCCTCGTATGAGACTTTCCCATCATTATCTGTGTCCATCAATTTGAACATATCTCTAATTACTTCAACCTCTTCAACAGATAAGTGTTCTGCAATTACCTACAGCCAATGTTTGAACAAAGCAAAATCACCCACATATATTAATGAATTTCTCAAAATTACAATAAAACTTGGAGCTTGAGCTGAAATTGTATATAAACCAATTGCAGACACTTACCCGAAGGGCTCTCTTTTTGAATCTATTCATCACAGAAAACTGCTTCAACCTTGTCCTCACAATATCTCCCAATGGAACATTTGAAGCTTTCTTTGCATTTTGTAACCAGGGGTGTTCTACCAAAAAAGAAAAGGCCAATGCAAAAGTTATACAATTAATTCAACAAAACTAAAAATCTCACCAGTGAAAGTAAGTCTCCCAGCAAAAGACATGCACAGCTACTTGAAGAAATTACCTCCTAACAAAAATGTGAATTTCCAAACTTGAAAACAAAATGCGTGCATGCACTTGTTTCATTTAGATGTCCAAGTGATGTGCTCATTCCTAATTTCCCATAGCTGTATATGTTCACACTTCCGTAGTCACCGAAGGTGTGATAGGTAGGAACCAGGTACAACAATTGAGGCAATTACAAATGATATCAATGAAAATACACTTGAAAGATGCCCTCTCAAAGATTTTTTAAAAAAGGCAAGAAATAGTAAAATGGTTCTCTCTCTCTCTCTGTTGCATGCATGCTTGGAAACACTCACAGAGACAGCATAAACTGAACACAGATCAATCTCAGATTCACAAATACAGCTGCAAAGTAAGCCAGCTTTCCATCAAAATTGAGATTCGGCTTACCGCGGCAAGGTGGCAGGGACAAAATATGAATTGCAACAGATTGGTAAGGACTTACCAAGAACCTGTTGAGCATTCGGCCGCTTTCTGGGATCTGGTTCTAACATCTGCCGAACTAGGCTCTTTGCATTTTCAGAAATCTGAGGCCATGGCTCCCTCTTAAAGTCGATAACTCCCCTCAAAATTGCTAGAGCAACACCCTGTTCAGTCTCTGCCACAAGAAATACAAAGGAATAACTTCATAATGTTAATCCAACCAACTAATCAAAATTATCACCGAAAACACTAAAACAATAACTTAATCAATGAGCAAATTACCTGCCCAAAACGGAGGAACCCCGCATAACAAAATATAAAGAATAACTCCAGCACTCCATACATCAACTTCCGGCCCATAATTCCTCTTCAACACCTCCGGTGCCATGTAGTATGGACTACCCACAATCTCTGAGAACCTCTCCCCTGTAACAGAAATTCAATCTGAATCACACAATCAATCCAACAAATCACATTCAGAAATCGGCGATTAACAAAAATTCCATGAACAGTAGGAAAGCTTTCAGTCCGAAGTCCATCACTTAATTGAACCAGAAAACAAAATTCTCCAAGCCTAAAGCTCAAATTCAAAACTCGAAAGACAAGGCAAGACTTACTATTTGAAACCTGACAAAAATCACAATTCATCACAGATGAAGCAGATCACCATAGAAAAAGATCAACAAAATAAAAAATAAAAGAAACGAGCAAAATTTCATACTATCCAATCTCACTCATAATTCAAAACTACAAAAATCACCATAGAAAAAGGGCAACAAAATAAAAAATAAACGAAAAAAGAGCAAAATTTCGTACCATCCAATCTCACTCATAATTCAGAACTACAAAAATCACATGAAAAAAAAGGCATAAAAACGGGCAAAAGCCTCCATACCTTAAACACAGAACCCAACTAGCAAATCTAAACGTGATCACTCGAACAAGCAGAAACACACACACACTAAGCTTAAGCTAATCACAAAATCCACCAAAATAAGGCACCAAAAACTAGGAACTAGAACCAAAAATAACCCCACATACCAGGCTTAAAAAACACGGAAAGCCCAAAATCAATAGCCTTAAGTGGAGAACTCTCCTTCTTATTAGCAAACAAAAAGTTCTCTGGCTTCAAGTCTCTATGCATAACACCATTCTTGTGACACATTCTCACTACCTCCATTATCGTCCTGGCAACCCCAGCTGCCGCTCTTTCACTATAATGCCCCCTAGCCACAATCCTATCAAAAAGCTCGCCGCCCTCGCACAGTTCCATGACCAAATGAACGTTCTCGGTGTCTTCGTACGTGGCTCTAAGTTTAATAACGTTAGGATGATCCGGCAACGTTGACATTATCATGACTTCACGTCTCACGTCTTCTATATCAATCGCCGTGCGTAGCTTTCGTTTCGATATGGACTTGCATGCGAGGTCTTCTTTGGTCTCACGGTCCGTGCAGAGGTAGGTTATACCGAACTCGCCGCGGCCCAGTTCGCGGCCGAGGATGTACTTGTCTGTGATGCGTGTGCGGTGACTTAACGGAATGATGTCTTTAAGGACTCGGATCGGGGGGGGCGAGAGGATCGGGTTGGTGAGGCTGGTGGAGTAGGGGTTTGGTTTGCGATCTTTGGCCCTTTTCTTGCGTCTACGGTGGTGGTTGTAGTGGGTTTTGGAGTCTGGTTTTGCTGAGTCCGATGACGGCCTCACACAAGCGTTACAGTTTCCCATGCTGGTCCTGTTCGTGTGTGCTTGAAAGAGAGAACGTGAGTTCGTGTAGCGGGCTTGGGTGGTTTTGTTTTGGCGTCAAATCAAACGTTCCGTTTCGATGGTACTGGAGGTTGACTGCGGCCGATGGTGGTCGCGGTGGCGGGTGGTGGGAAAACGCGGGTCAGTTTGAGAAAAATGAGGATTTTGAAAATCCAACTTATCTTTGTTTTGAAGTTTTATATAATAAAATCAGCCGATAATTTCCAAGTGTAATAACATACAGTTCCCTGAACTTTAAAAAAATATTATAAATGTGATCATTAACGGAATATTGTCATTTAGGTCCCTGTTTTCTATATTATTCAACTACTAAATTCTTCATAATTTTTTAAAAACAAATAAGTGCATAGATAAAATTACAAATTTTGTTATTATTTGTAATTTTATTAATATTTAGAGATTTAGAACTAATTTATGAATTGCGTTAATTCTGTTTGTTTCTTAAACTAAACCAAGTCAATCGGTCGTCTTATTTTCTAACTCGGATTATCTACCAAGAAATTTACACAATAGGTAACCAATGCAATGATTTTATGGACCCCACGAGTTCACATTCCCAGCATTGCAACCGTTGGATATTTCATATATTTTAATCGAGTGCAGTGGTGTGAACGGTTGAGATCTTCGGGACCTAAGTAGTTGTAGTTGTTTACCAATTTCACTCTCTTCGGCTTCACATTTTAATTAGGTATTGACTTGTTCTATTCTAATGCGGCCGCCAATTGCCGTCTGCAACATTGCATAGTGAAACAGTTGGTTGCACGCTCTTCGTTAATCTAGATGGTCAATTGGGCTGCAAAGAAAATCATGCAGAAGACTTAGAAAAAATGTGTTCTAAGTTACTGTAAAAGGAATTCTACCTTTGTGTAATCATGTGATCATGGAATGGAAATATGATGATGTGTATTGATTAATTCAATTGGGTATTAAATGGTCTTAAATAATGTAGATGGGCATAAAAGTTGTTTGAATTAGGAATTTCCATGGAAATTGCAAGGAATTGGAGAATTGGATGATACAAGCAGGCGGAGAAATAGTCAAAGTGGATAATCACAAGTCATGAAAAGCATATGTATATGCACAATCGATTCAAAGTTAACAACGATAGAACACATTTTCAGTATAGAATTATCATTATCCTTTTTTTTAAAATGTATTTTATAAGATTAAAATGACAGTTTTTACTGTTGTTCTGTGCTAAAAGAGTTTGTATGTGTAGAAGAATCATTATTAATTTTCTTTGTTAAAAGCAACCATGACCATCCATGATTGATTCAATCCTCCTTCCTTCCACTTTACCCTTAAGTAACAACAATTTTAATCTCTCTAGTTGAAACCCCATTGCCAAAAGCACTTTTATCCCTCCTTGGGTTGAAGAAATCTGATGAATGCAAGTTAATTTGGGTTGTGTGGTCTTCAATTATTTGAAGACTAGTAGCTAAGCCATGACCAAAAACACTATGTGCTCAATTGGTATTCCAACTACTACCTTAACATTCCAAATACAAAGAATTGAGAGTCACAAAATAGGTTAAGACAAGTTTAATCTCACAGTTACTTGATTATCTTTGTTTAATGATAGACAATTATGCAATTATTTAACACAATTAATCACTTTAAGGAACACTAATTTGGGTCAAATGTGCTTGTGTTTAATGATTGGGTCACGTTTTAAGTGGGGTTGCGATTTGATACATTAAAGGAGGTTGTAATGTTGAATGGGAGTGGCCAAATTGAGCCGAAATCAAATGGTAAAAAGCAATGATGGAAGTTGTTAAACGCAGGGAAGCTTTATACTCTGGCAAATGGGTAGTAGTAGGCCAAAGTTGGAAGAATTAGTGCAAAAAAGGGAGATGTTGTGGCCGCCATAATTATGTTCGATGATGGGTTGCAAGAAAGCAAGCATGTGTTGTTTCTTCCCCCATCTCACCTCTCACGCCCCCTCCTCGTTCAAAGAGCAAACCATCCCAAAATTGGCTTTTTCAAAAAGTTCAAAAGCCCTAAGCTTGGACCCAGATTGGATCAAGTGCTAACCTAAAATAATATCTGAGCTAGTTCATCAAATCGTCCTGCGTTCGAGTTCTCTCAGTTCTTTTACATTTGTAGAGTTTTGTTAGAGTTTAATACTATTACTTAAACCTTTAATCATGGACTATTATCATCTTCGAAAACTATCCTTTATGCCAATCACCCGTACTAATCAAGTTTATGTCACTAATTATTTGCTTAATTTACAATTAAAATTGCTTGTACAATTTATTTTTCCAATGAAATTGGATAATTTACATGGAAGATTTCAGAAAACGGCTACCATATCTATAATGGCATAATCCGATTTTGTTGGAATGGAAAGAAGAAGGTTTCATATGAAACACGATTATGGTTGTCGTTTCATTCTCATGAAATAATATTAAATCAACCACTTCAAAAACATGTATCGCAGAAATACTCCAATCAAGTCGTCAGCGTATTCATTGGGCCTACAAGAGAGCCCAACTTTTGTCATTTTTGGGCTTTGGCCGAAGTTACATGATGGATCAGATCCGACTGGGCTTGGCCGTTGAATTTTGGGCTCACAGTCCACCTTCTGAACAGTATTATTGTCACCCAATTTCTGATATCGAAAGTCTGTCTTCTGGTGACACTATCGGATCTCGAATTGAAACGTGTGTGATTCTTATGGGTTATGATTCTCAAACAGAGACTCGTGGACAGTTACAGTCAAAGATCTTGCCTCAAAGACGAGATATTAGATTTCATGAATATCAGTTTGACTTTAATTTGATAATGGCAGTCAACCGGTTGAATACCGAACAACTAAATGGAACTGGCGTTACTGAATCGTTCCATCGAATTAGTCTTCGCTATTCACCTGTCATGAAAACCGGCAGTACGAAGCCACGTGTCTAAATCTCTCACCGTAAAGTAGGGCTAAAGGGCGACCAACAACAGCAAAGACTAAAAGGCTGTTGCTGTGAATGTCACAGCCTCCCCAACTTGCTTGGAAAAATCCGAGGAGTTTCGACGGGAGCAGAGAGAAGGGGAGCCGTCTCTCTTTGTCTCTCAATTATATTTCCGTTTTTGCTTTCATCTTTTTTTTTTCTCCTCTTCTTTGAACACACCCAGAGGCCTATACCTTATTTTTCAGGTACTTTCTTAATCTCATGATCTTTTTCTTTGTGTTTTTAGCCTCATTGAGTTTACCATATTATCACCAGCACCATTTGTTTTTTCTTTGACTTGTGGTAGTTTAGCTTTTGTATACTTCGGGTGACTTAGAACATGGGTCTCTTGCTTCTTTACCAGATGGTGTGAGCTTGATTCTTATTATCTTCTTTTAATGTATTTTTGTGTTTAGATGGATGAAAGAATGTATTTTGAGGGGTAAAGTGGCGATCTTTGTGTTTCTATGTCAAAAAGAGAGAACTTTGACGATTGACTGAAGGGGTTGTGGATTAATTGAAGTGTTTATTTGATGCGAGGTATGCTGTTGTCATTTTGGAAGTTATTATTATTATTTTTTTATCTATTTTGAGGTTAAGTAATCCTTGTATGAATTTGTTTGTGCGAAAGAAGGCACTTTGATGGTAGATTAAAATGGTGTACATCATCATAATTTTATGTTTTTGCGTGTTTGTTTGTTACTGGGATGAAGTTGGAATTTTGTAAGAACTCTGTGCAACTCGAAGCAAAAAACTTTGGTTATTACTTTTAGGAGGAAGAATACGAGCTTCTTGTGTTGATTATTCAGCTTAGCATTTTGTTTGTTCAGGTTCCAGACTTCTTAATGGTTGTTTCTTTCCCCTTTGTGGTTTGATTGGAAATTAACAATGAAGTAATGATGAAACTAGACCATAGAAAAAACAAATGCAATTCATAATTTCTGGCAATCAAATATTTTTGAAGATCTAGCTTCATTCTGCTGTTTGCTGTGTGAGAAAGTTTAGATTTTTCCTTCTTTATTGAACGCATCATGTGGTATGGATGCACCTAACTGCTTCTCAGTTTAAGGTTTTATCTGTATCAAATCAAGTTTTCATAGTTGTGGACTACCAAACAAAGGTGTTTATTCAACGACTCAGAATTCATGTTAAATTTGACGTGGGTGTGAATCGCAAACCAAAGAAACTGTTTCATTGAACTCCGACAAATGATAGTTTCAGTAACTTCTCCATGCCGTGAGGCTAGTCCCTAAGCATTTTTATGTAACTGCATGTTCTCTTAGTTCTGGAGATAGATCATGGTGGAATGAAACAGAACTGTGGTTAATTCTACATAATTTGGTGTAAATGCTTTTCCTTTCTCCTATAATTGCTCTGCATATTCTAATTCCACTTGATGAGCTTCAAAAGCTTTTATTTGCTGGCATGTTAAATTATGAAGTGCTTGTTCTAATTGCTTGTTGTGGTGGTTTTGCCTCTTTGATTTGAGATCTGAGCCATTCAGTTTCCTATGATTTATTGGATCCAAAAGTTGCTCTCCAATAAAGTTCACATGATAGTTTGTCATACATTTATTTTGTTCAATGAGATGCCAAGTTGCTCTTATGATCCTTTCTTGCAAAATTAGGGCAGTAGCCCGTATTTGTGAACTTACATACAAGTGCATGCTCTTGTTTTAGTTGTTGCGATGGATGTTTCTGTATATATTTTTCTGTGCTAACATTTTTTGGTAATTGCAGATTATGGTGCGAGCAAAACATATCACTAACCTCTCAAGCACTGCTCGGTAATTTTTTCTTAATGGTTCACGATGTGGTGCATCAGATGGAAATTCATGTACCTGTTCTGAAGATGAAACTTGTGTTTCTCAAAGGCAGCATAATGCACAAATGGCATCCACCTCAGCCCCAGTAGGTGCCGTGATTTCGGGGGAAGTAAAAGCAGTGGGTTTTGAGAAAACAGAGAGGGTCCTAGTTCTTTAGGGAGATCAGACCGTTTCAGTTATGCCAGTGGTATTGATGCTGTTCTAAAGGATGTTCTCCCATCACCTCCTATTCTGACCAGTTTGTTAAGGCCGGAGTTGCAGCAGTGAGTTCTTTGTCTGATTTAGTAAATTATAAACTTCCTATATTAGGTGGGAGTGGAATAACAAACTCTCCTAAAAACTGTATGGTCGACCCCATCAGGTTGCTTTCGAATATTAAATCTGCAAATGGGAACGCTATTAGAAGAGAAAATGTTACAAAAGTTGACCCAAAATCATCTACCGGGACAACAGTGTGGTCAAATCCTTCAAGTAACCACCAAGGTTCTAAGGATAAGGATGATAAATTGAATTTCACTTGAGGTTTTACTTGAGTTTCAAATGCTGCATCTAGGTCTTTACCGGAAGCTCATAGTGTTTCTTCAGGTAATGGCGATAGGAGGAGGAATATACAGCAGAGATCCAAAGCTCATTTGAACCATTTCAACACAGATTTTAATTCCAATTTACAGAGTTCAGATGCAAAGATTGGGGATTGTGTCTCAGAGGGTTACAGCAAACCCTCATGAGGAGTGAAAATACCAGCTGCACTTGCTCCATTTTCCAGGCAGTTTTCAAGCAATGGGAATGCTGTGGAAAGTGTTTCTCACATATTACGACAGCTGAAGTGGGGCTCTACAGTGGAAGGGGCTCTTGGAAATATCATCCATTTGATGGATGCATATCAAGCAAACCAAGTTCTAAAGCAGCTTCAGGATCATACAGTTGCTCTTGGCTTTTTCTATTGGTTGAAACGGGAAGCTGGATTCAAGCATTGCGAACATACTTATACAACCATGGTGGGCATCCTTGGCCATGAGAGACGGTTTGGTGCTATAAACAAATTGATTGATCAGATGGTAAGGGATGGCTGCCGGCCAAATGTTGTGACATATGACTGTCTTATTTACAGTTATGGACTTGCAAACTTCTAAACAAAGCCATTGATGTGTTCAACCAAATGCAAATAGCAGGTTGTGAACCTGATCGTGTCACCTACCGCACACCCATTGACATTCATGCAAAAGCTGGGTTTCTTGATATTGCCATGGATATGTATCAAAAAATGCAAGCTGCTGGTCTTTCTCCTGACACATTCACTTACAGTGTTATAATCAACTGCCTTGGAAAGGCTGGCCATCTATCTGCTGCTCACAAACTCTTCTGTGAGATGGTTGATCAGGGCTGTGTTCCTAATTTAGTGACCTACAATATCATGATTGCTCTGCAAGCCAAGGCAAGGAATTATCAGAGTGCATCTTTACGGGGACATGCAGAATGCAGGATTTGAACCAGACAAAGTGACTTACTGTATACTAATGGAGGTTCTTGGACACTGCGGGTATCTTGATGAAGCAGAAGCAGTTTTTGCTGAGATGAGAAGGAAGAACTGGATGCCTGATGAACCAGTTTATGGGCTTTTAGTAGACTTGTGGGGAAAGGCTGGAAATGTTAAGAAGGCATGGGAGTGGTATTGGGCCATGCACCGTGCAGGTGTGCACAACCATACACTTGCAATTCATTGCTTAGTGCATTCCTTAGGGTGCACAAGCTGCCAGATGCTTATTACTTATTGCAAGGCATGTTGACTTTGGGCCTAAAGCTGTCTTAGCAAACTTACACGTTGCTCTTTAAGTTGTTGTACGGTCACCATATGACATGGGGTTTTGTCATGAGCTTATGGCAGTCACGGGCCACCCAGCACATATATTCCTGCTTTCCATGCCATCTGCCGGACCTGATGGTCAGAATGTGCGAGATCACGTGAGCAAATTCTTGGATATGATGCACAGTGAAGATAGGGAGAGCAAGAGAGGGTTGGTAGATGCAGTGGTGGATCTTTCTTCACAAGTTGGGGCCGAAGGAGTAGGCTGGCTCTGTTTGGGAGGTGGTTGCGCAATAGAATGTGTATCCAGATGCTGTTAAAGAGAAAAGATCATGTTATTGGCTTATCAATCTGCATGTCATGTCAGATGGCACTGCTGTGATAGTGCTCTCTAGGACATTAGCCTGGTTCCACCGGAAAATGCTGATGTCAGGTGCTGGTCCCAGTCGGATAGATATAGTGACTGGTTGTGGCCGGCATAGCCGGGTGACTGGATCTTCTCTGGTGAGGCAGGCCGTGCAGGAATTGCTGATATTTTCAGCTTTCCATTTTTCACTGAGAATGGGAATTCCGGATGTTTTGTAGGGTGCGGGGAGCCTCGTAATAAATGGTTGGTCCAATCGTACGTGTAGCGGATGCATTTCCTATAGTTGATAGTCTTTTTTTTTTTTTTTTTTTTGGGCCATCGCATCAGCCTGCAAAATGAGCTTAGTTGCGGGAAGTAGAAGAAGTGTTCTGATGTCTGCCGCATGCGAATGTATCATATTGCAACTAATTGTAGATGAAATTCAAAAAAATTCTTAAATTTGATCCCAGATTTTGAATGTGTCACATAATCTTGGTACCATTCAGTTGATGATTTTAACATGTTTGATAAACACAACTGCTCAACTCAATCCATCTTCTACCGGTTCTTTTCCATTGATTCATACGTAGGCAACACTGAAAAACAGGATTTGATTGGCGGAGCGACCATGGTTCTCTCCTCTGCAGGGAATGATCTGTTTTATGAGGCTGGTTTCTGACTTTTCTGTTAAGTCAGTTGTTTCTCATTTATTTATTTCTTGAAGCCAAAATTTATATAATTGGCCGTTGCAGACTTGCAGTTGAAGTGTTGGTTGCTCGTTTTCCATGCTCTGTGTAAATGCATGGCTAAGAACTGGCAATGGCAAGGCAATTTCAACCCCAGCTGGCTATATATTATATTATTTCCATTCATTCTTCCTTCAAAGTCATGGATGATGAAACTTCTGGAAACCCCCTTGACCAGGAAAAGTCTAATACGCCCCGCACACAGGCCTAGTGTTACTGCCAATGGCGATGGTTTGGTTGGTAGGAAAATCCCAATTTCTCCAATGAGTACTTACGTACGAGTTACATCAATCCTTCGTTTCTTTGGCGATCAATCCCATTCTGGTTATAATTACATCACATCACATCACATTAAATTAGTAAATATCTCCTCTACGCGAAATAATTAAACTTAGCTAGTTGTGTTATTATGAAAATTTTGATTAATTTAAAAATTAAATTATTAATTAATATTAATTATTTATTTTTATAAATTTAAACATAAAGGGTAAGTATTATTATATTTTTATTATATAATCAAATACATTTTTTTTTAAAAAAATAAATATTATATATATAAAATATAGAAAAAATATTTGAGGTTGTTGTCTTTAACCCTAATCCCGTTTAGCATAATTAATACAAAATTAGGGAGGTTAATGATTATATAAATTGGTGACTCCTCGCATAAACATTCCAATATCCATCCTTTTTTTCGCATCAAACCAGACCTTACCCCCCTTCCGTGGGTTAGGTGCTCCGTCAGTCAGTCGGTCAATCAGTCAGTCTCCTTAGCTCGTATTCGCTCTTCTGGTCTTCGATTGCATCGCCGATCCATCTCCGTCATCGTTAAGGTCTTCAATCCCCGCTATACCCTCAACATTTCCTTTAATTTACAAGTAAGTAGCCTGTCGTCTCTTCTCTTCACTCAGTTTTTACATATGTATTTACGCTTGTAAATGAAAATAAAAAATCGATTTAGTTAATTCATGGGGCATAAGAAGAAAAACACTGCTCCTCGCTCGAAACAGTCGCAAGCGGCGGCTGTGCCCGCTGTTGAAGCCGAGCCGTGCGCGATTCCAGATGCACTGATGGTTCATAAAAAAACCAAACCGTCGGGAAACGGCGTCGGCGGTGGCGGTTCGACTTACGCCTCGATCAAGCTCGAATGTGAGCGAGCCTTGACAGCTCTTCGGCGCGGGAACCACACGAAAGCGTTGAGATTAATGAAGGAGTTGGGTTCCCGCCACGAGAACTCGGCGCTGATTCACCGTGTTCAAGGCACGGTGTGTGTCAAGGTGGCGTCGATCATCGACGATTTGAACTCAAAGCAGCGGCATTTGAAAAACGCGATTGAATCAGCCAAAAAAGCAGTGGAGTCATCACCTAACTCCGTCGAATTTGCGCACTTCTACGCAAATCTGTTGTATGAGGCTGCCAACGATGGCAAAGAATACGAAGAGGTAGTTCAGGAGTGTGAGCGTGCGCTGGCTATAGAGAATCCTGTAGATCCCGCTAAAGAGAGCTTGCAGGACGAGAGTCAACAAAAAATTTTGACAGCTGAAGCTCGAATTGCGCATGTGCAGAGTGAGCTTAGGAGCTTGATTCAGAAATCGAGCATTGCTTCAATTTCTACCTGGATGAAGAATTTAGGGACTGGGGAGGAGAAGTTTAGGTTGATTCCTATTAGGAGAGTGACTGAGGACCCGATGGAGGTTAGGTTAGTGCAAGCTAGGAGACCCAATGAGATTAAAAAAGCTACAAAAACTCCAGAAGAGAGACGAAAAGAGATTGAGGTAAGGGTTGCCGCGGCTAGATTGTTGCAACAGAAATCGGAGACAGGTCAGTTGCTGCAGAATAATGAGGGGGAGAGGACTGTGGATTCAGGTTTGGCAGGGTCTGAGAGGAGAGAAAGAGAGAGAAGGAAGCATGGAAGTAATGTGAGGAGAAACAGGTCAAAAGAAGAGAGAAGGGATCTTGTGCGGTCGTATTGGAATTCTTTAAGTTTGGAAATGAAGAAGGAGTTGCTAGGGGTTAGGGTTTCTGATATTAAAACTCATTTTGGTTCATTGAAGGATGGTTTGGCGACTGATGTTTTAGAGGAGGCATTAGCATTCGCAGAGGAAAATAAGACATGGAGGTTTTGGGTTTGTTCTAGGTGTAAGGAGAAATTTGTGGATTCAGAATCACATATGCACCATGTTGTGCAGGAGCACATGGGGAATTTGTTGCCTAAAATGCAGGCAGTTTTGCCTCAGAGTATAGATAATGAGTGGAATGATATGATTCTGGGTTATTCTTGGAAGCCGGTTGATGTTTCAGAAGCCATTAAAGTGCTTGGACGGGATAAATCTAAGTCCCGGGATTCTGAAGTTGGTGAGGATTTCTACTCAGGGAACCATATTGAGGAATCTGAAGATTACTTTAAAGATGCATGGGATTCTTCACCCGAGAAAGAGAATTTGGTAGATAGTTATAACTGTGGTGTTGTTGAGAGTAATGATTGTGATAAAATTGGGATCATCCAGTGTAAAGAGTGTGATGGTAACCAGGTGTCTACTGTATATCCAGTCATTGATAGTTGGCCTGTGGCTGATGACAGTGAACGTGCAAAACTCCTAGAAAGAATTCATGCTTTGTTTGAGTTGCTTATTAGAAATAAATATATTGCTGCAAGTCATCTCAGCAAGGTCATACAGTATACAATGGATGAACTGCAGAGTTTGGCTTCTGGTTCTCAGCTTCTGAATCATGGTGTGGACCAATCACCGATTTGCATATGCTTTTTGGGAGCTCCCCAGCTTAGAAAAATTCTTAAGTACTTGCAGGAATTATCTCATTCTTGTGGTTTGGGTAGATATTCTGAAAAAAATAATTCTATGGATGATGCAAACAGTGTCAACCAACGGCTTGAGATTAAAGAGAAGATTGTTCTTAATGGAGATGCAACATGTCTCCTTCTGGATGAACGGTTTCTTCCAGATGAACTTATGTCTGGTGATGCTGTTTCGGATTATGTATCTACTGTTAATATTGGGCGTGAGAATGGGGGCGCAGCGGATGCAGATCGTTTGCTCTCCTGGATCTTTGCAGGCACCTCAAGTGGGGAACATCTGACATCGTGGATGCATAATAAGGAAGAGAAAACACATCAGGGAACGGAAATTCTCCAGACGCTTGAGAAGGAATTTTATCACTTACAGAGCCTTTGTGAGAGAAAATGTGAGCATTTGAGTTATGAGGAAGCATTGCAGGGAGTGGAGGATCTCTGTCTTCAAGAAGGCAAGAAAAGGGAGGCTGTCACAAAATTTGGCCATCGAAGCTATGAGGCTGTACTTAGGAAGCGAAGAGAAGAGGTTCTTGAGGGTGAACATGATGCTACATTCTCCAGCAGTAGGTTTGAGTCAGAAGCTATAGGAAATATTTTAAAAGAAGCTGAAGCCCTGAATGTCAGTCAATTTGGATATGAGGATACTTTTTCCAGTATGACTTCTCAGTTATGTGATTTGGAATCTGGCAAAGATGATGAATGGAGAACTAAGGACTATTTGCATCAAGTAGACACATGCATAGAAGTTGCAATCCAGAGACAGAAAGAACAGTTATCAGTAGAGGTCAGTCCATTGGTTCTAGATGAACCTAATCACTCAGATTGATCCTTTAACTAACTTGTTTGGTCATGCAGCTCAGCAAACTTGATGCTCGAATCATGCGAAATGTCACGGATATGCAGCAGTTGGAACTCAAACTTGAGCCTGTTTCTGCTTTTGACTATCGGTCAATATTATTGCCTCTAGTGCAGTCATATTTGAGGGTTTGTATTTAAAATCTTGATCTTTGTGTGGGGCTCCGTAGGGTGTGCTTGCCATTGTTTTCTTAAAACAAAACTGAAAATGAAAATGGGGTTTTTGATTTGATGATTTCAGTGTCCAAGAATGCGCTTGGTAACATTTTCAAAAAATTGTATTATAAAAATAAACAGTAAAACACTTCTATTAGAAATATTTGACTAATTGAATTTCAATAAATTCCTTTCCTAAATATCTTGTAATAGTTAATATTTTGAGTACATCAATTAATTTGATTAATTTTAATTTTTAAGACAAAATCATTAAATATCTCATGTTTCCTATTTTTTTTAAACAAAATAGTCTTGCCAAAGATAAATAAAAAAAATATTGAATATCATATTAAATCTATTATATTTAATTTTTATATAATTGTATTATATGATGATACATTATTCATAGTAATGAATTTGTATTAGTAATAAACTCTAAACAATGTGTTGTATATTTTTTCCAAATTCAAGTAAATGTTGTTTTCTGCTTTATAGTTAAAAAAGTGCAAATCTCATCTTCTTTGTTTTATGAATCACTTTTGGAAAACACTAACCAAATGAGAATTTAGTTTGTTCCAAAAAATGAAAACAAAAATGGGTTTTGTAAAATGATGGTGAACAGTCCCTTATCTTTCATGGCATTTGAATGTTAATCTTTCTAGGCACATTTGGAGAATCTGGCTGAGAAAGATGCCACTGAGAGGTCTGATGCTGCACGAGAAGCATTTTTAGCCGAACTTGCACTTGATTCTAAGAAGGATGCTCGAGGTGGAAGTGATTGTTCAAAACAGCTGCATGATAAGAGCAAAGATAAAAGGAAGCACAAAGACTTCAGGAAAACCAAGGATTCAAAGGTTTTATTTTTTTGAGGCATCATTTTGTTTGTTATATTTAGTCATCGGTTACTTATCATGCAAAATCCATGATCCAGGTCTGATATTTTCTTACTTTTTCAGGCTGTAGGAGGTAATGAGCAGCATATGCTTTGTGATGATACTGCTGACCGAGTGTATGCCATCCTTTTGCACTCCCTTTGCATATGCACATTTACTCTTTTTATGACATGTTGCCCTTTTCCAATTAGATGCCATGCTGGCAATACTCTATCATTAAACTATGTTTGATGCACGTCTTATGGCAGCTCTTTTCCGGACGAATATGATGGTAATAATCCAGATTCAGAGACTGTTGTCTCTGTCAATGGGGATGACTTGAAACTAAGGGAAGAGGAATTTAGACGTAAAATTGAGCTGGAAGAGGAGGAAAGAAAGCTAGAAGAAACACTGGAATATCAAAGACGAATTGAGAATGAGGCTAAATTAAAACACCTTGCTGAACAACATAAAAAATCTGCTCAAACATTTCAAGAAAATGTAGCAGGAGTCTGCGATGCTTACTTGGGTCATGGTAACGATGATCGTGATATGCATGAGATGATGAAACTTTCAACACCGGTAAGCATTCCTGTCTCGATGCTTTTGCTTGTAATAAGATAGAAGTTGATGCTACCCGTTTGCATCTCCATTTCCATGGACAATCAGATGTGTACCAAAATATGTACTAATAGGAAAGTTTTGCTGCCTACTTTAAGGATTTCTATCTAATAACCTTGTGATCTTTACTTTTTCAAGGATGGGTTTCCAAACAATCTAGAAGGCATGCCCCTGAAGATTGCTAATGGTGCTGCAGTGCCAATCAAATCTTCCCCCACTTCAGGTTTCCAAAACATAGATACTCTACATCACATGAGCATGAAACAAGGTTCACAACCATATGGAATGTGCACTATGTAGTGTTAAAAGTGGAAACATGTTCATCATCTTTTCATATTGTGCAGGGCTACCCAGTAGAGGTACTCTGGAGGAAGGTTTTCTGCCCTCTGATAGACGAACAGGAAGGAGAGCTAGAAGGCATAAGAGTTCTACTAGATCTCAAGATGGGAAGAATCAGGCCTTGTCATCTGAAAAGGAAAATATTGAAGTTAGATCCAACGACAGTCTCCCTACTGGTGCTGGCAAGCTTAATGCTCTTATTAAGTTTTATGCTTTAGAATTGTGTTATTTAACACATCCTACTTGTTCTTTAAATGGACCTGTTGCATTCGTCTTCAATTTGACTTCATGGTTGTATAGAATCAATGCATACGAGTAGAGAAATGTTATTGGAACTTTAGATCACTTGGCATGTTAACATGCTGAAATGTATCAATATTTGTTGTTTGTCATTCCATATATTGCAAAATGAAACCAAATTGATTATTTTTCCTCTGCTCGATAGAATACACAAGCGTGAAGCGTAATTTGCTTGTTTCTTTCTTTAGGTTGATAATCATTTTTCATTTAATTTTATCATCAATTTTAGTTGATTCTCACCAATATTATTGTCAATATAGGATTTTTATTTTATAAGTGCTTTGTTTGGACTCTGGATCTTTTGAATATGGAACTGATATTATGATGAATTCTTGGAATCAGCATCTCCTTGTTTGGGAGAGAGTGGAACAAAGACGTTGAGACAATTACAAGCAGAGGAGGGCGATGAGGAAAGGTTCCAAGCTGACCTCAAGCAAGCTGTTCGTCAAAGCCTTGGTAAACACTGTCTGTAAATTTTACTCTCTCTCTCTCTCTCTCTCTCTCTCTCTCTCTTCAATTCGCCAGTAAGTATTCCATTGCAATGTTACTCCCTTAATTGTATCTGTGAAGCTATTTAGTGATTAAATAGTTAAAATAGAAAAGGAACTACATTAATTGTCAACTGGTAGTTACTTTAAAATGTTCAACAAAACTCCTCATGGCCTTTCTAACCTTATATTATTGCTTAGACACATTCCAAGCACATCAAAAAGTGCCCCTGGCTTCAAGTTTGAGGATGTTGCAAAAGCTGCCTCTGGAAGCAAATAACTTTGGGTTTTCATCAGATGAGGTCAGCAGCGTAAATGTGAATGGAACTGATTTGTATGGTCCAGGACTGAAGAATGAAGTTGGTGAATACAACTGCTTTCTAAATGTTATCATACAGGTGAGTGTTATACAATGTTATTTTCAGTTTTGTGATCTTCATTGTTGTCCCACATCTTGTTCTCTGTCTAACTGATCTTGTCGGGGCTGAACTGTTTTCTTGGTTTCCCACTCTATAAATTTAGTCCTTGTGGCATTTAAGACGTTTCAGAGAGGAGTTCTTGAGGAGATCACCAACAGAACATATTCATGTGGGAGATCCGTGTGTTGTCTGTGCACTGTATGAGATTTTTACTGCCCTCAGCGTTGCATCAACCGATGTGCGGAAAGAGGCAGTTGCCCCTACATCTTTGAGGATGGCTCTAAGCAACTTATACCCGGATAGTAATTTTTTCCAGGAGGTAAATTCACAGAACTATTTTTGCTCCTTTGCATTAAATTATTTTTACCTTTTAATCATTCCATCTTAATCATCATTCAAGAAGTAATAGCTAAGATGATGGCTATTGACAGGCACAGATGAATGATGCTTCTGAAGTGCTGGCAGTAATATTTGACTGCCTTCATCGGTCATTTACTGCTGATTCAAGTGTTTCTGATACTGAATCAGTGGAAAGCAGTTGCATGGGGTCATGGGATTGTACAAGCAATGCTTGTATAGTCCATTCTCTTTTTGGAATGGACATTTTTGAGAGAATGAACTGCTACAACTGTGGTTTAGAATCCCGACATCTAAAGTACACTTCATTCTTTCATAATATAAATGCCAGTGCCCTCCGAACAACAAAGGTACCTGCTACAGGAAAATAATTTTCATTTGGTGACCTATTTTTTCGTAATGGGGAAGATCCCATCATTTATGCTTGTTGCATGAAATAATTTCCCTATTCCTCTATTCCTTGTGGATATTTGGCTTCTTTTGCCATTCAGGTTATGTGTGCAGAAAGCTCCTTAGATGAGCTCTTAAATCTTGTAGAGATGAATCATCAATTAGCTTGTGATCCAGAGGCCGGTGGCTGTGGGAAGCTCAACTATATCCATCACATTCTCTCAACTCCACCACATGTCTTCACAACAGGTGATTTCAGTGTTGTTAAAAGAAGTCATATTAGTGGTGCATTTTTAAAGAAACCTGAGTTGATGGTTATGCTTGGTCCTTTAGTTCTTGGTTGGCAGAATACATGTGAGAGTGCTGATGACATAACAGCCACGCTGGCAGCCTTGAGTACTGAGATTGATATTAGTGTTCTCTATCGTGGGCTGGATCCAAACCGAAGGTTTAGCTTGGTTTCAGTGGTATGTATACTTGGATGAACCTTGACATTAATGCAGATTAATATGATGACCTTTTTTTATTCTTGGCTGTAAATTTGGAAGGATGGCTTTGCCTCTTTTAGTATTTCTGGAAGGAATTTCTCACTTTCTGATTTGCTGATTTGTCTTGAGTTTAAGAGATTCTGATGTAACATTGAAATGAGAGCCTACGTTCTTAAAATTGATGAACTTTCTGGTGTTTGATTGATTGATTAATAACTTTGGGATGTAGACACCAATACTGAACTTCATTTGTATTCTTTGTTTTGCAACTTTCAGGTTTGCTATTATGGGCAGCATTATCATTGCTTCGCCTACAGTCATGACCATGAACGATGGATTATGTATGATGACAAAACTGTCAAGGTAATATCAACTATGTTTTAAAACATCCATTTACCGGATGCTTTTTTTCCTGTGTTACAATTTGCATTTGATGTCTAGGTCATTGGCAGCTGGCCTGATGTTCTTAGCATGTGCGAAAGGGGGCACTTGCAACCTCAGGTTCTTTTCTTTGAAGCTGTAAATTAGATGCTTATAATGGTATTTATCAATTATTTGCTGCAATGGGAAGCATCAAGTTTGTCACGACCTGGCATTCGATCACTGTCTGTGACGGGAAGTTGTTCATAGTGACGCCATTGCGTCCTTCGTCCATGCAGTTCATATTCGCAGCATTGGTTCCAAACAAAGTTGGAGAAGTTCTGGTACAAAATTAGGAGGTGTGATATAAATGAAGAGTATTATGGAATAATAAAAGAATTTTGTAGGAGAAAGTGACCTTTTTTTGGGGAAGAACAATGGGTCAAAAGGAGACTTTTCCTTTTATGTTGAGAAAATCAGAAAATAGAGTAGCTTGAAATGTAGTTTCTGGTACAATTGCCTCGGAGTGTTTTATCTGCATAGTTGGGGCAGCAGTCCATAGAATTTTCACCATGGATATTTCCTACAAGGCTGGGCTAGTGGGAGTGGGGGTGTGTGGTAAGAAAAGAGAAAGTAAATATCAGTTCCGGCAGTCAGGAATGGCATTGGAGGTGCATGTCATGCTACTGTGCATTTGTTGCTGGGGACATACTTTTTCAGTTGGGGGGGTGGGGTAGGAAGGGAATAGTTAAATTAGAAACAGAAATCTCTGCTAGATGGTTTCCTTTTCCTTGGAAATATACCCAATTATCCCCGAGTTTAAAGAGTTCTGTACATATATGATCATTGTGGTCCTCTGCTTTTTGTACCTCATAAAGCATTCAGTAAATTTACCATCATCATAAATGAATGCTGATGGCATCTAAATTCAAAATATATAAAGAAATAATTTTACAATCATACCATATTTATATATACACACCCTCCTAGTTTTGTCTCTTATACAGTTGATAATTACTTGTTCATTCATTCTTGCTGATAATTAATTGTTAAATTTGTTCTGAGATATAGAATATAAGCTTGATTTTGCCAAACCTTTAAGTAAGTAGATGTTAAATCTCATTTATCTCTTTATCATTAATGCACGATAAGAAAGTGAAAGTAGCTTACGTATTTGACTTCATCCTGTTGTTATAATTTAGTATTTTAAATGTATTATTAACAGAAAATTGAATTTTCCATTATTTTCAGGCTATATACAGTTTCCACATTTAGTTTTATCCGCATGGATTTGCTAAATCTCAGTTGAAGTATGCGTTAATTATCCTATTAGTTAATTAAAAATTAGGATCTTTGTTTAGGAAAGAGAATTAAAATTTGATTTACAATTATCCTCTGTAAATGTGAATAGATTTTTGTCCCCGATTAGAAAGAAGGGATTGCCCTAAACTGAACTGAGGTAATCAGACTGCGAAACTTCCATGTTTTAAAATTTGAATAAAATCTAATGACAGGGCATGTAGTTGAAGAAAGAAAATGATTAAATGTAATTTTGCTGCGGTGGTTGGAGCCGCCACGATTTCATATTCACTTTTTACTGCGGTTGCTAATCTATCTGCGTAACTTGCACGATCTAGCAGTTAAGAAATGAGCTACAAAAGGCCTGGAGGAGCAGGTCTGGATAACGTGTCCTGTATAATTTTGTAGCAGGTAAATAAATGATGGACTGCGAAGACCTACTGGGTCATGTCTGTTTATGCCATATTTTCCAAGCTTCAGGCTAGAATCGGAGAATGCCCTCCTCTCCTGTGGAGAATTCTGAGTTCTAACCACCTTCTTCGAGTCATAGTACTCTCTTCAGTCTTGGACAGAAATGCTTTTTTCTGTCTTCTGGGATTAACGTGTTGCATGCAAAAAGAAAAGAATTTCAGGCCACGTAAACTCAAACACGGCCATAGCCATAGGTGGCCCGAGTTATCGGGGGGGTCTCTTGGCTTCTCAACATTTGTCACTAATCAAGTCAAGTCAGTTATTCACCAGTTTAAAACATGCCCGAAATACTAGCTTCCATATCTTCCAGTTATCTTCTTTAATTATATATATATATATTTTTTATTTCTCTTTTACTCAGTCTCTTCACACCCAGTAAATCCGGTCCTATCAGACCTTTTCAGAACCGAAGTAGTGTTGTTGTAACCCATTTCAGTTTCAATCATCTCCTCTTTCTCTTTCTATAATATCATCACCTTCTGCATCTTCTCCATTCGATTCACTACCCTTCTTCTCCTTATGCAACTTTCTCTCGTTTTCTTCCTGTACTTGGCCATTTTACCATACTGGTTTCAATATTTGAATGCTGCAAACATGACCCTTAAGGGCGGCACCAGCCAAGCCTGTGCTGCGTGCAAATACCAGAGGAGGAGGTGCTCTACTGAGTGCCCTTTAGCACCCTACTTTCCTCCGGATCAACCTAAAATGTTTCAGAATGCTCACAAATTGTTTGGTGTAAGCAATATTTTGAAAATACTAAAGATCTTAGATCCCGAACAGAAGACTGAAGCAATGCGTTCTATTATTTACCAAGCAAATATGCGTGATAGGTATCCTGTTCATGGTTGTTGGGGCATAATTTGTCAATTGAGATATCAAATTTGGCAGGCCGAGGAAGAGCTCCATGCTGTGCATGCACAACTCGACATGTGTAGGCAGTATTATCACCAGCAAGTTTCTACTATGACTTGTGACGTGCCTTCACAACTAGAATTAGGCATGGCCCCGCCTAATGGCCTCCCCCTCTTCAACCATAATCCACAACCCTACAACGCTGTTGCTGCTTTACCTCTCTCACAACACCATCACTCATTCTCTAATAACAGTTACAATTCTCCTTCTCCGTACATGGATGCCAAGGATAATGCTGTTAGCAATACTTTGTGGGTTCAACATCCATATGCTGCAAATAACAATAACGTCAATTCCATACCTATTCAATCCCATTTGGTTGCCTCTCAACCATTGCCAACCCAGCAAGAAGTTGTTCAGGATTATGATGAGATGCATCCATTTTTCGATACCATTGATGATAGACAATCGTACATAGATTCCAAAGAGGCTTATGACTCAAGGTAATTTAACCATTTTGAAAAATAATTTTATTCTATAAATGAATGTTAAAGTTCATCATTAATGAGAGCATGCATATTCACTTGCAGTTCGGAAGAATCATTAAAAGATTCCACGCAATCCATTGAGCACGTTGCAGAGAATGAATTGAAGACTGCTGCTGCATGCTTCAGTCTAACAAGTGTTAATTGAGCAACCAGCCAGAGAAGATTAGTGCGTTATATTCTTTTACCTTATTTCTTAAATTGTTTTCATAGAGTAGATTCCCCAGTTTTGAGGCTATTTTCTTTTCCTTTCTTTTTTAATTTCCTTTTGTCAAAATTTAAGCATTTCATAGCCAAATGTAGCTCTCTAATCATTCATTTATTCAAATTGCAGTTTACAGTTCTTCAATATATATATATATATATATATATTTTCTGTACTTTGAAGTATTTGTCAAATTTTGCAGATTAATTAAATGATCGAGACAAGTAATAGTCACCAATATACTTATTAAAAGGTGTTTTCTCCAAGAATCTTATCTCCCCCTATTATAAATATAATGCTCAGATTCTCCTTCTAGATGAAGGATATGAGTAAGTGCGTGCTTTTCATGACCATTCTACAAAAGGTGAAGTAGGAAGGCATTGTTAACGAGTAACTAAAACTGTCGACCTGCAGAGGTTGAGTTGGATTATGGAAATACTAATGACTGGCTACGGCAACCACTTCTAAAAGTGAGTGTATATTTGTCATCAACTTCTTATATGGTGAGCAAAAATGGCGAGAAAAAGTGGACAGGTCATTTTTTGTTGCAGGAATAGGTGGAAGTAAGGAAACTTTTGATTGTGTAGCGAAAAACCAAAGTATGGATGTTCTGGGTCACCACTTCTGCTCGTTGCAGTATTTGCTTAAAAAATATGGAAGCCAGGTTGAAAGCAAGTGCTTCATTTTCTAGAAGGGAGATGCTTTAAACTTGCCTTTGTAAATATGGTTGGCTTTCAGTGAATCAATCTAATGTTGAATGGCAGCTGCAAGTGCAGTCCAAAGGAAGACGTTGATTGTTCTTGAAGCAAAAGAATACACAGACTTTCCTATTGTACATTAAACAGGCTGTAGTCATCAAACCAACATAGTGACAGAGTTGGGAAGTTTTGTGTTTCCTTGAAGAATAAAGGTGTGCAAGTTGGCTTACTGATGGTTCTGACAAAGGATGATCATCGCTGTAGCATGGACATTGTGTATGAAAGTTGAGTGACATAGCAAGAGAAATAGATTCATTCGTGGCAAGGTTCTGGTATCCTAATACACTATTGAAGAGAAAAATGAACAATAATTTGACCCGGATCATGTGTGCATGGCTGACCAAGTGAGAGGACGTAATTTGGTTTTGGTAAAAAGTGTTAAATATGTGGGTGAGAAGATGAGGGCTGAAAAGGGCACCCAGCAATTATCTTTAAAAAAAAAATGTGACCTCATCAGGGAATTCAGGAATTGTAGTTATTTAGCTAACATGTGATGTCCCCTTATGAATATTATGCTTCATATCACGTTAACAAAAGGGACTTTCTTTTTTTGCTTCATTGTGCATTTGTATATTGTTAATTAACAGAACCTGAGAACAGAGAAAATTTTGAAGCATCCTATGGAGAAAAAGAAAATGTTTTGAAGGCATGGTTGTAAAATAATTCGGGAAGAAAGACCTCAGCAGACAATCATGGAGGACAAACAAATTATTCAAAGGATTAGCAATAAAGTTCTTTCCAATTACTAATTGAATAGTCTCATCTTTCCCTACGATATAGCTTGAAAAGAGGCAATTTTTTACTCAAAATTGAAGACAATCATAGAAGCCTCGTGTTGTATGATCCACAGAATGAGCATTTGTGATATAGCCAATGGAAGGGAGAAGTTCCTTTCTTCTCACAATCATTACATAGTATGACCTGTGATTTCTTTCACAATCAATTGAAAAATGTCTCCGCTGATAGTTTAAAACATAAATGACAAATATTATAGAATAAAAAAGCATGAACATGACGAACCTGAGTTTGGCAGGAATACTCCTTTGGAATTTTCTCCTCAGTCAACAATGCATCTAACATCCTAAAGTACACCTGAAAAAGAATTTCAGATGTAAAAATTTCTAGACCTTCCACAGTATCTATAAACAGAATGACCCTCTTATATTAATACCACGACATAGTAGGTATATTTAATATTTAGAATATATGACAGCTAAAAGAGCTCTTCAGAAAACATTTGGAATTTATCATACTACAGAATAAAGCGATGGAATGGAAGTTAACAGAAAATTCAAGTTAAGGCATTAAATATTCTACAATATTAAATTTTTATTAAGCTAAAAGATGTTCTCTATGCAACAGCATGTATGTACCGTTCACAACTAAGTTAAGAGAAAACTGAGATGCGTAATTAGCTTTTAATTATTTCATTTACAACTGATAGAACTTTAACGGATGCTTATGGCCCTTGATTACAATCTTACGAGGCTATTAAGTGGTAGTGGGGTTTTTAATCTAGCCCCTTGCTTCATGAATCTAGCAATTGCCTATCTTCTGCCAGAAATTTACGGGAAAGAGATCAAATGCAGAATAAGAATTGCAGAAACCTACTGTCTATTTTCCAATGGCCGACGTAGAAAAAAATGTTAGAATGGCTTTAGCTAAAATAAGATACTTTAACTCTACACAATATTTTCATTGTAAAGGCAGAGTTTATCAAGTTGAGAGTTTAGTCAGAGGCACGCACTATTGCAAAATGTAACTGAAAGAATTTATTTTCAATAATACATTAACTGACCTGCATGTCCCCAAGTGACTTGCAACAGATAGGGCAGGTATAGTGGGTACAAGTGTAATCCTAGCAGCAGCAGCAGAGGTGTCAATAATGTCGCCCATATATATATAAAACAGAGTTAAAGAAAAAGGGAGAATTACAAGAGCCATTTATTTACCTGAAAACAGACCGAGTGCATCATATGACCACATGGAAGAGCCTTCACCGGATCGTTGGACGAGAAGAGATCTTCATGGCAGATTGGGCAGTTATCCATAAATGATTTCTCTCTGCATATATGCACTGAAAGAGACCGTGACATGCAAGCGTTGCAGTTCATGCAATGAAAATAGTCTATGCCCAATCCCTTTCCCACTCTGCACAGATTACAATAAGGGCAATGGTAGATTTCCCTGTTGGAGGATTTCATTTAGAAGCTCCACAATCAGTAATTAATAATTTTAATAGCATCGTAGCTAGATAGGATAAGAAAAGTAAATGTGAATCTATCCCAGATCATTGCAATTTACTAGAAAGAATAGAAAATGACACTATTGGAATGACTACACTGGTAAAAGTGTTATTGACAGGCATGATTGCAATAGTGATTATAGTCTTTGAAGGTCAGTAGTCCAATAACTAATCATTGCAAAATGAAAAGGAGGTCAATTATGCCACATCACCTTTCATCATCAAACAATCGGCAGATCCTGCAATAATATCTTGCCATGGATAGATTTTTGCAAGAATCACTCAAGCATATGGATCCAACTGGCTGAATTATCAAGCACTTCATGCACATCATCTTGGATATTGATTTCCTGCAAGTATATTGAAATTACAACAAGAGTATGAGCAGAGAACAAAAACCTCAAAATTCTAAGCATGAGAGGTAAAATGTAACCCACACTGTTCTTACCTATCCAAGGAGTGATCAGCAACCTCATCATGGCAGCGTATGCATGCATAAAGTTTGCTGCAGCAAGGAGCCACAAGCTTGCAGTTCCTTTTGTAGTGTTTGCAACCGAAGATTTGCTTAAGAGGATCCCGATAAGATGGGTGCTGACCTGGTATTTCTTCCCCATTACTTGAGATGGTTACTTTCGTTATCTGTTGTCCAGTGATCCAACGGCTGACACAACGTGGATACCAGATTGAAGTTTCGTAAGCTGACAATACTGAACATAGTGGCAAAACAAATGAATAATAATTAAGCTGCCTAAGCATGTGGATGTCTTCCACAGCTTGTTGTCTGTAAAATGCACCTGGATTCTAGCAGGCATGCATCATTTGTATACAGTTTAGTTTTGAATATATGCACCATTTACTTTGATGACTTGTGCGCAAATTGAAACATAGTCCAGATTTTATTTATAAAAGAATGATAAGAGTAGAGAAAACATCAAATAATCTCCAGAAGAGCGGGGACACAAATCAAAAGTTTTAGCAAGAAAGAAATGCTTATTACCAACCTCATTAGCAAGTTCTGGATTATATATGATTTTTTCTGAGGATCTAAAGAAGAATCACGGGACACTCTTCTTATTCCAGCCTCCAGATTTTCTTGACTTAGTGCCTGAAGGTTCTTATGATTCCCTGATTTCTGACTTTCTGGAAAATTTTGACCTGGTTTATCAATCCAATCAATGACATCAACCACTTCATTGCATCTCTTCCTCTCACCCTCAATATAATGCTTTATACTTTCTGAACATTCATAATTACTTTGCTCTTCATTGAGAATTTGTTCTTTAAAATCTATATTACTCTTCTCTAATGAACCACTATCATTCTCATCATAATTGTTTTGCACTGAATTGCTGCCTTTGTTGCGAAAGGATTCTCCCTTCTGATCATAAAGAACTTCTTTAGACAGATAACTTGATATTATCTCCAGAGGATGGGCAGTGAATGAAGGAAAAATACTTGACTCCCCTGCAACCTTGATTTTATCATAGCCCTCCCACCATTCTCCTAACCATTCTTCAAACATTGTATTCTTTGTTGCACTGCACCATAAGGACATCATCGTACTCTGTTCTTGTGGTGTTAGCGATGCCATCAGCCAAGGTATCATGTCCTGTAGTGTTTCTGCTCTTATTCTTCCTAGCATGCATTTTATAATCTTTTCCTGCTCCGCAATAGAAAAGCATTCTCTAAACAAGGGCCAGAGCTCGGTTTCTTCTCTATGTATATGCTCTGACAATACTTTATGCATTGATTTGCATATAACTTGGAGAATGATGCATAATTGATGATACTTCAACATTCTCCGATCCTGCTCGTTTGATTCAATACTAGAAACTGAAGCTCGCAATTCAAGCATCTCAATTAGAATGTTTGATATCTTAGTAAAATATTGACTTTCCATTCTGTGGTCAATGGAGTATGAATGGCTAATATTCTGCAGTTTCCCCTTTGCCTCCAAAGCAGGAAAGGCAATCTCGTCCTCCGCTTCACTGTGAATTTGAAACAGAAATTGTATGAGATTGAAGTGCCGATGGAAATCCACGAGGAAAAGAGCATTTTCAGCCAACTGAGCTGAACCAAAGACAAGGTATTCCAAATCTTTCTTGAGCGCCTTGTGGAAGAAAAAGATGAGATCCATTGGGATTGGTTCATCAATAAGGGAATTGGTAACACTTTTTTCAACAGGAAATTTTGGAGAGGTATGGAATGTCCTCATTATTTGTGGGAAAGATATGTTCAGACTGGTGCCACCAAAGTATGATGTCTTGTACTTCTTACAAGGGTGGGATGTAGAGAGCGAATAACATTTTCTGTCCTTGTTGGTGGAGATTGAGTCCATTTGTCTTTGTTTTGTCCTTTCACAAGATTGAATACCTGAGTGCAAGGAAGAAGATTTAACAGCTTCTTTGATTTGCTCGGATAGGATGCACTGGCTCTGCAAGTTCATTCTGAAATTTTCAACAGACGTTTTCCCTGAATAGCCAATACGGAACCACTGATGTAGTAGGTGTGCAAATGCTTTATTGACTAAAGGATCTCCATGATTTATGCCACGAAGAATGGACCTAGATTCATCCTCAGATAAGTAAGATGAAAACCAAATGATCACACACTTTAGCAACCCAAGTGGCATGATATAGAAGGTCCTGAACAAAAGGTGCTGCTGCATTTCAAGGCTGCAGTTGTGGCCACAGATGGGGAACGCCTGATAAAAAAAGGAGAAAGAGCCAAATGGAAACAGCACAGGAAATATTACATAATTAACTCCTTAAAGAATGAAATTAGAATGAAACTTCTAAAGTTGACTGGAAACACGGCTAGTTGCTAATTACAAAAGGGATTGTAGTTGTTACTTAATGCTCCAAGTTGTTGGTATTTAGAGCTTAACAGGAGGTATTTTCCCCTTCTCTTGCTCAATAAGAACATTAATCAATTAACTAGATGGTATACCTCTGTTTCTTGAAAGGCAAACTGTTTTCTGACATCCATTGTCAAAGACTCCAGTTCCCAGAGAAGCTTCTCCACAAACTTGCACGCAGGTGTACCATTTTGAAAATAATGGTACAGTAACTGCTGTAAAGTTTCAACACAAACTTGTACTTTTGGCGGAATGGGACAGCCACCGGGAAGTTCATTTAATGCAGGATAATAAAATTTTTCCATTGCAGCACTGTAAACCAGAAAAGATAACCTCTAGATACGTTACAAGTGATGATAACAAAAGAATAAAGAAGGAGGGTTGTTTGTTTGTTTTTCCTTTTTTTCTTGGCAACTTGATCAAGTATAGTTTAGTGTATTATGAGGTAATGCTCCAGCAACCATATTAATTACCTGTAAAAGATAAGGACATCAACAAGGAATTTCAGCTGGACAACTACTGAATTCAGATCTGAAAAAACATTTGAACTTTTGATTTGAAATAGGCTGTCCAGAATTCCTTCCAGATCTTTCCTTAAGGTTCTGTGCCAAAGAAGTAGGCCATTAAATGGTCCGTGTCCGTCATTAGTATGGACACCACATACTTTCTTCTGGTGCTGATTTTCTCCAGAACACCTGTCAGATTGAAGCAATTTTGGTGTGTTTTTCATATTTCCAGTTGCAGCACGATGTTGAGCTCCTTTTCCATTGACAAACACCCAGAAATTGGGTTGGCTGTTATTATCAAGCCAAGAAATTAACACCTACAAAAATATATCAAAACTAATCACAATCTGGAGGATGATTTGAACTAGGGTGAAAATTTAGTTCTGGATCTACCTCTTGCAGTGATGTTTCTTCAGGCACAATTTCTCTTATGCAGTGTCTGACATCTACCTTTTCATCCTGGGAGAGAAAAGAGAACATCCACGGCAAAAAGACCTCCAGCAGCATGACAGGAACACTTGATAGAAATTGATATACAAGTGAAGCCTGCTCTTTAGGAGAGAACTGCCGCTTCAGCAAAGGAAAAACCTGCATCCCATGCATTGTGTTTTATCACACACAACATTGTCCAGACTGTATATAGGATTACTTTATTCTAAAAAGTACTAATATGGAATGAACCAAAAATAAAAAAGAAAAAGATATTGCTTGAATTAAAATAAACATTTCTACTAATGCTAGCTGCATAAAATGTCTCCAACTAAGTAGTTTAAAAAATTTTCCCCATTCAACTTTTCCAATTGCTTCATCCACTCTACTTCTTATACTGATTCTAGCTACGTAAAAGGTTTCAATTATAAGCAATTTAAGGCTCTTGTGTTTAAATGTCTGCAAGTTGACAATCACTTGTTTCAGTTTGATTTAGCTCTACGCATCTGGATAAAGGCATTCTATATTCTGTGCGTACACAATATTGCCACTAAATCACAATCAGGTTTTTGTTTTTTGTGCCAAAAATGTCTACATCTCCAACCAAGAGTCTAGTAGAATGATGGAACTCCAAGAGTTTCTCATCTGTAAAATGAAACTGAGGTCCTAGAGTTTACTATTCTCAATTAAAATCATTAATTTAGAAAATTGTAAGAGTCATGTCAAATAAGTTGAAAGTTTCACCAACTCAATGGAATATACCCTTCTCCATATAACCAACCAAGAAACCAAAAGTTGTTTGAACCAGGTAAGATGCAAAAGTTTTCATGACTGACCTAAGAGTGCATCAGAACAACTTGAAATAAGAGATAACACTATAAAATTCCTCAACTGAGCAATATTATGTTAACGAAACAAAAAGCTTACCTGCTCTTCTTCTTTCAGCATGTGCTGGCAAATGAAGGCCCTGATGGTGCCAATACAAAATACAAGTTCTTGAAATAGCTTGGACATATTTTCACTCCCCCCCAGTAAAACATTGAAGCGATCAGAAACAGAGTCGAAGAGCTCATCGATACTTTTATGTTCAAGTGAATATGAAGAGACAACATTCTTTATACGTACATCTAGCGCTAAAAGGATCACCTGTCAAGAAAATGTAAATTTCATTCTTGGAACCACGGAGACACTGTGCTCTACGAGGAATAACAAACGGAAGAGAAATTTGAAAAAGGATAATAACTATCGAAAGTTAAAAATATCTTTCTTCCTTTTTCCCTTTTTCACTTTATTCCTGACTACCATCCAACTTTCTGGGCCCTTTGATCAGGTGCTTAAATTTGTCAAACGCAAAGCAGACTCCAGATAATACATATACAATCCCAAACTACAACTGGGATTATTGCCACCTGCTTGGCTAGATTAAGATTTACAGCCCAGTGAATTACATGTATGTATGTATGTATGTTTGTGTATATGTACATATGTCTTCTGTTAATCCTACTTTCTAAAACTAGTTTAATTAGAAGTTGACGCCTTCTCAGCATTTTAAGCAGTGTTAAGTAAAAGAAAGAGTTTATTTTGATCTCAATAGCATTTTCTCGGAAACCAAACGGAAACATTGAAACATTTGAAGGGAGAAAACGCGTGTAAAATTAAATGACCTCATCTTCGGCGGCACAGTGATACTTATAAACAAGTTTCAAAAACTCAAATCTCCGTTGTAGGTCGAGTATCATCTCGTAGTCGTGATACCCTCGCTCCAAAGCCGTCACCGCCGTGTGCCGGAGCTCAGCAAACTCGGCTCGTAGAGCCTTATGGAAATAAACGATCAAAAAAATGGGAGCATCGGCGAGCTGTACATCGCTAAAGGATTCCGCAACTGAAGGCACTTCGTCCTCGTCCTTGTCGGCCGGGTTTTCCTGAGAACCCTCGCCGTCCATTTACAGACTGCATCAACGGCGACGAAGCAGAGGGGAAGGTTTCGCATTGCTGGAATTAACACTCTTATGTGTACCTTGTCTAATTCTTCTTTGAAGAGAAATTATTAAATGTTTACGTCTATTTGAATTTGGTTTTGATTATTGATATCGCCACCGATGTTGATGGCGACGGCTTACCGACCGAACAACGGTTGTGATGCGTTTGTTGTGATTAAGGACACTCCACGCGCCTCCTATTATACAATGAAAACGATTGTTTTTATTTTCAAAACAAATTTAGAGAGTAATAATTATTGAGAGTGGCAATTGGAGGGTGAGTTAACGCGCTAGAAAAGAGTGTGGAAGTAAAACACGATTATCAGATTATTTAAAATTCCCGCCATATAATAGTTTAAATAACTGCTCCATTATCTTAATAAAGGTTATAGATTGACATCATGACTGGCAGCGCGGGGTTTGGTTTTCAGAAGTTTCGTCAGGGCTTAGACCACGCCGTCCGTACCTTGTCATGGCGTGTGCGTCAACTAATTGAGATGCCTTTTGTTATTGAGAGCCTCGTGTCGCTACCCGCGCGTGTGTTAACACTGGGAACCCACGGGCTCTCTTGCATCCACCACGTTCCCCGAGTCCATTTCTCTTCCACGTGGACCTTCCCCGTCATCATGATGACCGGGCATTTCATTCCCCAACTAAAGAAACACGTTTGCATGCATAAGATTACCACGATTTTCAGAGCTAATATACATGTAATTTTTTAAATTAAATATTTTGAATTTTACATAAATTATTTTCAAATTTTATTTTATTTTTTTAAAATTTTATGTTAAAAAATATAAAACTCAGAATCATATCTTATCTATGAAATCCAATTGATTAAATTGAAAAAGGTAAAGGCTTGCAACAAGCCAGTTTAGACAAAGTGTTAGAGAAAACATGATTTTGCTTGTCCTTTCAAGGCTTTTCAAAAGCATAAAGGATTGATAAAAATGCAACAAGCCATGATGCAATACGCATGTTAGTGGGCCAATCCGGGGGGACTAACTTTTTGGAATCTAGAGCCAAACCGAAAATCAGAGCGCTTTTAGGGTGGATAACATGCCATGAATCATAAGCCATATTTGAGCCTTGCTCTGAAAATTCAGTAGGGGCGTAGAGTTGAGTTCAACAAGGGATGGGCCCAAGCGTATTGATGTATAAGGATTTTACCCGGCAGTAGAATCCCATTCACATCGCAAATTTGTGGGAACACCACCCGTTTATGTCATTATGGCAAACCCCTAATAATGTTCCAAGTGTATTGCTACTGGCTGGCTAGAGTCGCAGCCTTTCAACCGGAGCCTGTACTTGTGCTCCAAGTGTATTGCTTCCCGAGTTGATCGATCAACTACTACTTGGAAAGAGACTTCAGTATGAAAAGATTCTTTGCCCCAATAGTGTTTCGAATTTCCGTTGCACAGTTGCCAGACATTGTGTCCGGCCCTGTTTGTGTCTGAAGCACCAAATTTTAGCATTATTGTTCTAAAGACAACAAAGACGGGCAAGTGTCTGTAGAGATGTTATAAGTATTAACACTCACATCGATGGGAAGCAGAGATTCCGGGTTCGATCCCCGGTAGAATCGCTTTCTTATATTTATTTTCTATTCATAATTAGCCTGTATGAAATAATATATAAAATAACAACAATAAAAAATTAGAGATGTGTTCAGGATATGGAAATGGAATCAAATCATGCCAATCACAACCTCGAATTTTTCTTGTCTTTCTAATTCATGGAAGAAATATCAGTTCACTTGCTAGGCTGGATGTGTCATCACCATTAACATGCACACTGAGAACCAATATTATAACACAAGCATGTTTTGGACGAACTATCTTTCATATTTAATTTAATTCATGTTCAAAACAATTCATTCATTCATTTTCTTTATATTATTCTAAAAATGGATCCAAATCGGACAGCCAATCTTTTGAAAATGAGCACGCACTTGGGTCCACCAGTATTAGTCAAATTCAAAATTTATTTGGAATATTCCGATTTCCATCAGAAAACAGCAATTAGGAACAGAGAGTTCTGAGAGACATGGAGGAGAAGCCGAGCACGAAATGGATGGCTACGGTGGCCAGCATATGGATTTAGTGCTGCGTTGGTGCAACATAAACCTTCGGCATCTATTCTCCAACTCTCAAGTTCACCCAAAACTATGACCAATCAACGCTTGCCACCGTGTCAGTCTTTAAAGATATCGGTGGCTGCGCCAGCGTTCTGTCAGGCCTCCTATTCTCATTGGTCACACTCAGTCACCATACCGGCCGTCTCCGGTTTCTTTGCGGGCCATGGGTGGTTCACTTTGACCGGTGCTGTATTCTGCTTCGTGGGATACTTTAGATATGGGCCTCTGCTGCGGGGATAGTTCAGAGGCCACCGGTACCGTTGATGTGCTTGTTTATTTCCATGGCCGCTTATGCACATACGTTCTTCAACACAGCAAAATTGTGACTGGTTTGATCAATTTTGGTGATTATGGCGGGACAATTGTGGGTATTTTGATGGCATAGGAAGATTTAATCTTCAAGAATTACTATTTACTAAATTGAAGTATATTATGATTATTTTTATAAGTAAAAAAATTTTTAATTAAAATAATTTTATTACAGTACGGTAGAATATTTAATTAAAAATATATTTATTAATAATAAATAAAAAATTAATAATAAATTTTATTATTTAATATATACGTTAAAAAATTAATTAATTTTTATATTTATTATTAATAAATATATTTTTTATTAATTAAATATTTTTATTAATATTAGTAACATAAGATAATACCATTCTACTTCAAACTTTATCGAATGTGACAATTCTCTTCTTGTCCAGGGATTTCTTGGTCTAAGTGGAGCAGTGTTAATCATACTGTATAACACGATTTGCATGGGAAATCCCAGCGCTTACCTTCTGATTCTCGCACCGTTGCCAACTCGTGTACCTTCTGCTCATGAGTCAAAGTAAAAATCTATGGAACAAGTTCAGTTCACGACAATAAGCGCTTGAATGCTTTCTCTGTAATTGCTGTGATCTTCGCTGCCTATTTTACGGTCATTACAGTTTTGGAGAACATCTTCACTTTTTCATTACGGACGCGCATAATTGTATTCATAATTCTGCTGCTTCTACTTGCCTCACCTCTTAGAATTGAGATCGTAGCCGAGAGGCAGGATGCAGGGAAAATATTGCAAACAGTTTCGGCTGAAAGGAGTCCGTTTGTTGACTGCTGCTGCGACAGTTACATATGATGAGCTGCCTGATGGTGAATGTCCAGTGAAGGCAGCTTTGGATGACGAAAGAATATTGAAGGACAGAGAGCAAGGAATAATATCCACTGCAAAATTCCGGTGGTTGTTCAATGAATAATATCAGTCACGTCGGAGAATCTCTTGGCTACACAAAGACCGAAGTAGATTCTCTGGTCTCGTTGTGGAGTATATGGAACTTGTTTGGTCGTTTCGGGGCAGGGTATGTGTCAGATATATTGCTGCACGGAATGGGCTGGGCAAGGCCATTGTTCATTGTTATTACTCTAGGAGCAATGTCTAAGCAAAGGGGTGAAGATAGTTCCTGCCATGGCACTCACTGCTTCGTGTTATCTTTTAGGATCATGGCAGCTGTTGCTTTCTTTGGTAGTCTTGTTGGCTTCCCTTTCTTCTTTCGGATAAGGGGATTCTATAGCCAGATTGTTCTCAGAAAATTGCGCCGGCATTCTTCAAGAACATGAGGACACTGTAGCTTGGCAGAAGAAATCAGCATTTTATTGATGATATCCGGTGTGTTTATTCTTGTCGGTTTTCAAAAGAAAAAATTTGTTTAAAAAAATTTTAAATAAAATTATTTCAATGAAGTGGTAAAGCTACTTCATTAATAAAAAAAAATTAAAAATTAAAATAAATTATATTATTTAATTTTTTATAAATAAACCTAATTTTCTCTGTCACAATATCGTTCGAATATTAAATATGTAATAATTTGAAGTAAGGATGGTATGCCAACGACTGTAATATATTTTAGACATTAAAAAAAAAATAATTCTTGAATGATTATTGGACTCATATTGGCATGTATTCATCCGTATTCCACTGAAAAGGGAAGTCAAAAATTAGGAACAGAGCAGAACAGAGTTTGGCGGACATGGAGGGGACGCGAAGTACAAAATGGATTGCTACGTTGGCGAGCATATGGATCCAGTGCTGTACTGGTGGAACTTACACCTTCAGCATCTACTCTTCCACCCTCAAGTCCACCCAAAACTACGATCAATCAACGCTTGAGACCGTTTCAGTTTTTAAAGATATCGGTGGGAGCGCCGGCGTTCTGTCGGGCCTTCTTTTCTCTTACGTCACGATCAATCGCCATAATCGTCTTCAATTTCTTCGTGGGCCATGGGTGGTCCACTTGACCGGTGCTATCCTCTGGTTCACGGGGTACTTCTTAATTTGGGCCTCTGTCGTGGGCCTGATTCACAGGCCACCGGTGCCGTTGATGTGTTTGTTTATCTTCATGGCGGCTCAAGCGCAGGCGTTCACTAACACCGGTAATATTGTGACTGGTGTCATGAATTTTGGTAATTACAGCGGGACCATTGTGGGCATTTTGAAGGTAAGCACTTCCAGTGATCGCTAATCAACTGTGAATTGATATGTCAAAAATTTAATTTTTCAGAACTTATGCAAACTTGAAGTTTGCTATAGTTTACTTCTGAGATCTTTAAATTTTCTTCTTTTCAAGGGCTTTCTTGGTCTGAGTGGAGCAGTGCTAATTGCGGTGTATGACACGGTGTGCAGTGGCAATCCGAGTGCTTACCTTCTGATTCTTGCACTGTTGCCAAGTCTTGTGTCCCTTCTGCTCATGTTTCAGGTTAGAATCTATGGAACAAATTCAATTGATGACAAGAAGCACTTGAATGCTTTCTCTGCAGTTGCTGTGATTCTCGGTATCTATTTCATGGTCATTACAGTTTCGGAGAACATCTTCACTTTTTCATTACTGACACGCATAATTACATTCATAATTCTGCTGCTTCTACTGACCTCACCTCTAAGAATTGCAATCATAGCGGAAAGGGAGCATGCAGAGAGATTATCAAAAACATTTTCCACAGAAAGGAGTCCATTAGTTGACTGCTCTGATCCCATCGCATGTGATGAACTGCTTGATGATGCAAGTCAAGTTAAAGCTGCATTGAAGGATGAAGAAGATATGAATCTCTTCCAAGCAATGTGCACTGAAAACTTCTGGTTGCTGTGCATTGCCATGGTATGCGGAATGGGATCCGGGATGGCCACGATGAATAATATTGGTCAAGTGGGAGAATCTCTTGGCTACACAAAGACCGAAATAAATTCTCTGGTCTCGTTGTGGAGTACATGGAACTTTTTTGGTCGTTTTGGAGCAGGGTATGTGTCAGATATATTACTGCACAGAAAGGGGTGGGCAAGGCCATTGTTCATTGTTATTACTCTAGGAGCAATGTCTATAGGTCATATAGTTATCGCTTCTGGTTTTCCCGGAAACTTGTATTTGGGTACGATTATAGTAGGTGTTTGTTATGGTTCTCAGTGGTCTTTAATGCCTACAATTACTTCTGAAATATTTGGTGTTGGGCATATGGGAACTATTTTCAACACCATTTCCATAGCAAGTCCTGTTGGATCTTATATATGCTCTGTAAGAATCATTGGGTATATTTATGACAGGGCAGCAAAGGGTGAAGATAGTTCATGCTACGGCACTCACTGCTTTCTGTTATCCTTTTTGATAATGGCAGCTGTTGCATTCTTTGGGAGTCTTGTTGCCGCCTTGTTCTTTTTTCGGACAAGGAGATTCTATAGCCAGGTTGTTCTCAGAAAATTGCGTCAGCATTCTTCAAGAACTTGAGAAGGAAGGGCAGCTCGCCAAAGTATGCATGGCACTGTTGTTGTACAGAAATCAACATTTGATTGGTTTATGTAATGAATTGATAGCCTTGTGTATCTCTATTGATAGTTTTCAAAAACAAGACGACCCTATAATTTATAGTCTTTGGATGTTAGCTATTGCCAGGTGTATAATGTGGTGAGCTAATTAAATTTATTACAAGAAAGTTTAGGTGTAATAATATGCATTTAACTGCATATGGATCAAGTCCTACAGCGGTGTAACGTATACCTTCGGCATTTACTCTTCTACCCTCAGGTCTGCTCAAAACTAGACCAATGTCCACTGCAAACTTCTGGTTGCTGTTCATTGCTGTGTTATGTAGAATGGCCTCCGGCTTGCCACAGTAAACAATATCAGTCAAGTTGGAGAATCTCTTGGCTACAAAACCGCTGAAATAAGATCTCTGGTCTCTCTGTGGAGTATATGGAGCTCTCTTGGCCGTTTTGGAGGAGGGTATGTGTCAGATATATTCCTGCACAAAATGGGCCGGGAAAGGCCATTGTTCATTGCTATTACTGTAGCAAAAATGTCTGTCGGTCATCCTGTTGTTGCTTCTGGTTTTCCTGGAAACATGTCTGTGTGTTCGATTGTAGTGGGCGTTTGTTACGACTTCCAGCGGTACTTGATGCCTACAATTAGTACTACTTCCGGGTATTTAGTGTGAGGCACATGAGACTATTTTCAACACCATAGCTAGTCCTGTTGGATCTTATATCTGTTGTGTTGGAGTCATTGGGTCTATTTACGACAAGGTAGCAAAAGGTGGTAATAACTCCTGCTATGACACTCACTGCTGCAAATTATCTTTGATCATGGCATCTGTTGCTTTCTTGGGTGTCTAGCTGGCTTCCTATTGTTTTTTCGGACAAGCAGATCCTATAAGCAGGTTTTTCTCAGAAGATTGCGGCATTCTTCAAGAGCATGAGAAACAACCATCAGAGCTTCACTTATGACAGGCAGAATACAGTGCCAACCCATTTTTTGCTTGCCCATTTGTAGTATGATGCTGCTGTTAACCATTTTGAAGTGTGTATTCTTAGACTCTTGCTTCGAACTGATTGATTTCTCTGTTTTTTTCCCTTGCTGGGAGAAATAGATTATGAAGAAATTCATTTCATGTCAAAACAAGTCTGTCATCGGTCGTGGAATTTTTTATCTGAATCTTATTCTTGGTTATTAGTAAATTGCGAGGTTAATGCTTATTTGATCCATTTTTCTTTCTGAAGTAGTTGCCTGATGCTCCGACCAAGAGAAGATTTGTCTTTTTACCACGATATCTGCAACTCCTTCTTGGGTCTTTTCTGGCAATGCATAGACAGCACGTGCACAAAACAACATGTATTAGTAGCATCGGAACACGTAGAAATCAAACATAGAAAAACAATAAATTATTCTCCACTCCAGGGTAGGATTTTCGGATTGTTGTTGAAGATCAAAACTGGAAAACCAGTTAGCAGTACTCACGTTGACTTTGATCGGGAACAATCTATCTTCAAATTCGAGACACTGGCGAAATTCGGTATAGATAGTGAAACTTGCCTGGAAAGATTTTTGAAACCGTAATCCACTGAACAGAAGAAAGCACATGAAGAAAATGGAGACACTGAAGGAGCTGAAGCGCAACGCCAAGTCCAAGTGGGGCTCAACCGTAGCCAGTATCTAGATTCAGTGCACCAGTGGCTCACTCTACACCTTCTCCGTCTACTCTGCTACACTCAAATTAACTCAACACAACGATCAATCGACTCTCGACACTGTTTCAGTCTTCAAAGACATCGGCGCCAATACCGGAATTCTCGCCGGCCTCCTCTCTACATACTCCGCATGATATCGTCACTACCATCATCCACGACTACGACAGCCGTCCCGTTTTCTCGGTCCTTGGGTGGTTCACTTGGCGGGAGCAAATCAATGCTTCGCGGGTTTCTTCTTAATGTGGGCTTCCGTCGTTGGATTTATCCCAAGGCCACGGGTACCGGTTATGTGCAGTTGGCGCTATGAAGGCACAGTTTCCAAACCTAATGTCATGCTACGAGCACAGCTAAACTTAGTTCAAATTATAAAATTCTTGATGAATTGAAGATGACAGGCACAGATATGGTTGGGAAAATAAAAAGATGTTTGGAGAATATGGTGTACATGCCTAACTGTGGATCATTTTGCTTGTATCACTTATGAGAGAATTAAGTTTTCACGTATGATTTTTTGAATTTTTATAACTCCAACAAATTAGCGATAGAATTGCCTTATTTTCTGAGATCATTAGCAAGTTAAGACAATTGTTAAGAGATACTGTTATGTAATGAGTGCTAGATAATGCTACAGAACTCTTATCTAGCTGCAAAAATTTCATCTTGAAGCTAATTGCTTCATGGATAATTAGAACTTAAGGTGAGTTATTGAACAAGTTATTTGCTTGATAGGGATCTGTTGGTCTGAGTGGAGCGATATTGATCCAAGTATATCAAACATTATTGGACGACAAACCAACTGCATATCTTCATATGTTGGCACTTTTTGCCCACTATCAACTCTTTGTTGCAAATGTGGTTTGTGAGAATCTACGATGCAAATCAAAGAGATGAGAAGCACCTAAATGAGTTATCATTGATTGCTCTGATTGTTGGTACTTACATCATGGGGATTATTATTTTAGGGCACATCTTTGTTCGCCCATCTTTAGCATGTGTCTTTACATTGGTTCTGCTCCTTTTTTTGCTTGCCTCTCCAATTTGCATTGCAATTAGAGCCCAGGAAAGGGACACCACCAGAATTTCAGAGACCATTGTTTTTGAAGAGGGTCAGTTAACGGATGATCACCATCAGGAGTATGCTGGGAAGATTCATGCTGGACAAGATCCTAGTGGATATCATCGTTTGCCAAGCAACATTGATCAAGAGACAGAAATTGATGGTCCAAATACTCCACAATGGCGAGAAAATCTGAACCGCTTGCAAGCCATCTGCACTGTGGACTCCCGGATTTTTGTTTTTTGCAATGACATGAAGTATGGGTTCAGGACTTGCAACAGTGAATAATATCAGCCAGATGGGAGGATCTCTTGGTTACTCAAGCTATGAAACAAATTCCTTGGTTTCTTTTGGAGCATCTGGAATTTTTTTGGCCGCTTTGGAGCTGGATATGTATCAGATTATTTCCTACATGTTAAAGGATGGGCAAGGCCATTGTTCATGGTCATCACTCTTGGAGCCATGAGCATTGGTCATTTGGTGATTGCACCTGGTCTACCTGGCGCTCTGTTTGCTGGCTCGATATTGGTAGGTGTTTTTTATGGTTCTCAATGGTCATTGATGCCTACAATTGCTTCTGAGATAATTGGTGTGAGTCATTTGGGCACTATATTCAACACCATTACCATAGCCTGTCCTGTTGGATCTTATATTTTCTCTCTGAGATTGATTGGGTATATTTATGATAGAGAAGCATCGGGAAAAGGGGATACATGCACTGGCACTCGTTGCTTCGTGTTATCTTTTCTTATCATGGCATCTGCTACCATTTTGGGTTCTCTTGCTGCTCTGGGATTATTTACGGACAAAATGTTTCTATAATCAAGTTATGCTCAGAAGACTGCTGCATTCTGTGAGGGAGTAAAATGTTTAACACTGCGACATATGGTGAACAAGAAATTATATGGCAACAGACTGTGAGGTGCAAAGATGTTTCCTTGTCACAAAGGGTGATTTCTGAAATCTATGAAATGCTCCATCTCTCTCTCTCTCTCTCTCTCTCTCTCTCTCTCTCATACACACACACTGAATGCTCCTCATGAAACGATTTTGAACCAGAAATTATGAGACCATAGGGGATATAAACACCTAAATAGAAGACATAATGACTTAAGCTAGGAGCTTTGGATCACTTGTATTAATTACTGAACTCTACAGCAAGTGGGTATAGGTTTGAATATAATTACCATGCCATCTTCATTCTTGTAAAGAAAGACCACGTTTATCATGTTAGTCTTTTGCATGGAGTTGGAGCAAAGTTCTCGTTAAAAAAAGTTTCGAGCAGCCTGAATTTAAGAGCTGGTTGATTTCCAGCTCTGTTTGTTTTAACTTATGGTGGATGTTTGAATCGAAGATAGTGCTGTTTTTGTTTTCTGAAGTGAATACCATGATGCTAAATCTCGTTCTAAAAGAAATCTCCTATCTCAGGGCATATTGCAAGTAGTTTTGCCCAGAGATGGCTTATACCAAGCTTAACTTACTGCAAATCTGCTGCGCAAATGGATATTAAATCCCATCACTTTTGCAGGTAGTAAGCTGAAAGGGGCAACAGCATGCTCCACTTTTCATGTTGCATCTTAAGAATCCGTGTTCCTGAAACTCAGTATATCAGCCGGTGACTCGGGGTTATCCATAAGTCACCCGTAGTTTTTCATCCATTACCATAGATTGTATTGTAACATCCGGTAGACTCCATAGTTTCTTCTTGTAAAAGAGCCATTTGGATTTGTTTTCCAAGTGGCAATGCAGGAATAAAGAATAATCTTGTGGGGTGTAATTTTTTTCGACTTAAAAACTTGAATTAACAATTATTTGAGCAATATCAATTGACTTATCAATTATTAAATTATCTTATGTGTACGATTCTGTTCTTGGGCAAATTCGTCGCTTTGGTTAAATCCAAGAGGGGTGTAATCAGAATTTACATGAGTGCTTATAGTAACACTACCCAAACTGTGCAGCCCAGTCTAGCCGAAGGTCTAGGGCTAGTTCAAGCCATTGTTTGAGACTGGGGCTTCCATTGGGGAGCCAATCGTAATTTTAACGCTTAAGCTACAGAGAGCATCCATTAGAGAGGGGGAGAGAGATTGGGATATGGAATTCCCTCATCACACTATCTTTTCGGTTTATTTGTAATTTGAAGCACGAGTTCATAACCTGCGATTTCAGATTCGAAGCATAATAATAAGAAGAAGAAGAAGAAAGAGAAAGGACTTATTTCAGAGGGAAAAAAAAGATGAAGACAACAAAAGGAGGCAAAGTTATGAACCCTACTGATGCCTACCGTAAGGAGCTGCGTAAAAGGGAATTGAAAAGGGTAATTTTCTTCGAAAGTAGTGTTTCTCTATCTTCGTATTTACTTCTCTGCAATTTGGTGTTAACAATTCTTTTTCTTTTTCCTATCCAATTTGATATTTTCTTACCGTAGGACTCATCATTGCCCTAATTCACTTTGATAATGGGAGTATTGGATTCTTGTTGTATTGTGTTCGGTGTTGCTTCAGTTTCAGATGAAAAAATATTTGCCTGAAATTAAGCGACTTAGCTGATGTGGCCTTTATTTATAATCAGGCTTGGTAATTTTGAGCCACAGTTGATTGGTTACCTGTGACCTTACATCTTGCTATGTTTTCTTCGGAAGGGTGGAAACTTTGTTCATAGGGCCAGTTAATTTTACATGATAAACTTGATGAGTTAAGTCAATAAGAGTAAGCTTAGCAAAATCAATGAGAGTGAATGTAGCAATATTTTACTCGAGGGAACGGAAAGATATCAAAAGTTTTGGGTTTTATTTTGATGAAACTGCTTATGCCATTGTGTTTGCTGCTTGGTGTGTTGCGGTTGAGTTCATTCTTGAACAGTTCTGATTTTCCATTTTTTTGTCTTCGTCAGAACAAGAAGGAAAGAAAGAAGGTGAGGGAGGTAGGGATTTTGAAAAAAGATCCAGAACAAATCCGGGAGCAGATTGATAAGTTGGAAATGATGAGTAAGTCATTATTTGTTTGAATGTCTTTGATCGGGTGACCTTGCAGTTTAATCTATTTTGAACCAAATATGTGCATTTTGTTTTGTGTAATTTAAGTGCAATAGTTGAAATCCCATGTGCTAGGGCAGTTTGAGATACCCACTTTTTTTCCTTAATTTTTCATGGGACTCTTGATAACTGCAAGTTATCACGTTCCTCACTGGGTCTGCACATGTTGATTTTCTTTGATAGTTTAATGTTAAATGCAGCTTTTATTGGTAGACTTTTCCCATTCAATTCACTAATGTGTATTTACGGATTGTGGTAGAGGCGGATGGTGCTTTGGACAAAGCAAGGAAACACAAGAAGAGGCAACTTGAGGACACACTAAATCTTGTTCTAAAGAAAAGGAAGGTAATTTTCATTGCTCAGACTTATTAACCATAAACCATCATTCTAACCATACTCACTCATACACCCCAACGGAGGAAAAATGGGCACACTGTGAACCTATTGAAATCCAACCAGAGGGCTTGCCTATTAGCAATTTGTGTTTTGCTAATGTCCGATGGGCCTAGGTATAGGGTCAAATGTTAGTTTGCTTGGGGGATTTTTACTTTTGTGCATATTCAGACCTGCAACAAAGGGGAAAAAATAAAGGTGCTTTATCAAAGGTCTCACATCTATTTTGAAGCAGTCTCTAAGGAGTCTTGCATCATATCAATAGATGGCTTGGATCTTTTTTAATTATTTAGTGGAAAGGGTGCAAGATAATTTACAAAGTCAGATTGCAAATATCTGTTGAGAGAAGATGCTAGTACTAATATATTAATTTCATCAAGCAACTTATAAGGCCTGGGTTGTTATTTGCTCTTTAAAGTATAACGTGGCTTAATGTTTTCAGGTAATTTATTAGCATTATATGGTTTATTGTCTGGTAATAAATGATCATTGTCCTTTAATTTCGATCCACAGGAACTCCAAGAAAAAATGAAGGAGAAAGGTGAAGCACCAGTCATGTTTAGGTAAAGAGGCCTCTCTTCTGATCTATTTTTGTTTGTGTTTGAACTTTTAGATTTAACATCTCTTGATTTTCATTTACAAACTGTAGTTTTTCTTCTACTGCAGTCACTTGGGGCCTCCTCGAAGGAGGACAACAGCTGAAGAAGAAGAGAGAGTGAAGCACCCAAAGCCCGAGGTAGTATCTGGCTGACTTGTGTGCTACTTTAATGCTTTTCTGTTCAATTTTGAAGCTAGGTTTGCCTTTAATGTGCTTATTTGTTTACTCTTTTTGTGTAGCAGGACTCTGCTTACTACCACCCTACTCTGAATCCAACTGGGGCCCCACCACCTGGAAAGCCTCCCATGTATATATCCTCAATAGGTCTGCTGCTGCTGTTTCTTCCTTTTAAATTTCCGCTTCAGTACCTTGTTAGTCTTATATTCTGAGAACACAGCGCTCCCTCTCACATGAAGTTTGATATTACCGTGGCCTGTAGGGTCCAGAATTCCCTTATCTGCTGCATCTTCAAGTGATGCAGCATCATCCTCGAAGACGGAATCAGATGATGCTGCTTTTCCCATACCACCTCCACCTCCACCACCCCCTCCTTTGCCTGATACTGCAAGAGTAGGTGAGGATGGCTCTGTTATTCCTGAATCTTTGCCTCTACCGCCTCCACCTCCCCTTCCACAGCCCCCAAAGCTAGCTACTACCAACTTGGCTATGTCATTGCCTCCACCACCGTTACCACCTCCACCACCTGGCCCCCCACCTAAAGAACAAGTTGCAGGTCACTCACCGCTTCCTCCTCCGCCACCCCTTCAACAGTCATCTCAGCCGCCTCCGCCTAGCATCAGTGGAAGTGAAAGGGAGGGAAGTCTGTATACATTGTTAGATGACTCAGCCTCTAAGGCATCGGCTCAGGTTAGCTCTCTTTATACACCAAATCTGAATATGCTAGTACTTAAGAGCCATAAAAATTTAGCTTGTATCTATATTGTTGTTAGTATAGTTAATGTAGGGAACAAGTATCTGGTTGGTTTTCTAGCTCCAAATGGTTATATTTGGTTATATCTCAAAGTCTGACATACAGTGATTCTTTTAAAAATGCTAATGCCTCCTTTTCTTTGTCATTTAGGTGGCTTCTACACTTCCACCTCCTCCGCTCCCACCTGGGATGCCTCAAAAGTCAGCAAGTAATGAGTCCGAAGGTGCTCTGTCTGAAGGAGATGGTAATAATCCTCCAGCAACTAGTGATCTCCCTAAAATGGTTCCACCACCGCCACCTCCGAGGCAACAGCCTTCAGTTCCCGGGTCTTCATTGATGCCAACTTTGCAGCCTGATGTATTACCTCCTGGAATATCACGTTTCCCCCCACCTCCACCGCCACCTCCACTAGACATGCACCCTTCATTATCCGCTCCTGGACTTCCTGGTGGAGCCAACCATCCTGGTATGATAGTCCCATTAGTTCCAAGGCCACCATATGGACCTCCCCCTGGACCTCCCCCTATGATGAGACCACCACTTCCACCTGGTCCTCCTCCTTCCATGCTAGAGGGTGAATATGTGGCAAACAGGCCGACGGTGCCTCAGAAGCCATCATATGTGAAATCTGCTGCCTCAACAGTTGTTAAGAGACCACTAGCTCAGCACACACCAGAACTTACATCTATGGTTAGAAAATTCCATCTTCTATTTATATACCGGATCAATGTTTTATCTCTGACTCTGATGCTTGTTATATGAAAATTGTTCATTAGCGAATACCATAAATTAGTCTGTATTCCCATTTTTGGCCTGTAGTAAGAAATTTCGCTTTTAGGATTAGGAGCTGACATAATTCTGTTTGACCTTGTTTAATAATTTGAAAAGTTGCTACATCACAGTGCTACTGCTCCTGTCTTGATGTGCATTGTGGTTTGAGAGCTTCTTTTGCATGACTTAACTAATATATATATTTTTTATATTTACTACGACGTATGTTTAGCCTAATATTATGTGGATTCAGGTTCCTGCATCAGTTCGAGTCAGGAGAGAAACCGCTCTCCCAAAAGCCAAACCAAAGCCATCAATATCAACCGCAGTGACAACCATTCAGCCAGCTGCGCCAATAGTAGAGAAACAAGAATCAAGCAGCTCATCGTCAGCACCAAAGGCAAAGAGCATTGATGACTCATATATGGCCTTTTTGGAAGACATGAAAGCACTTGGCGCACTTGATAGTTGATATTATTTATAGTATGTGAGAGGACAAGGTAAAGAAGAGGCACGAACGCAATGGAAGGGAACAAAAATTTGTGTGGGGGCTAATCCTTGACTTTGGTTTCCTTCTTTCCCATGTTGGCTAGGATCTTACCTTTGTATCAAATATTCATCATTTATATTGCTAGCCTTTTCAAATTAGCAAGTTCTTGAGATGGGAATAACTAATGTGGGATTTCTCCGGACTGATTAACAGATGTATCAACCTGGATAAAGTTGAAGTGTATGAGATTAAAATTCAGAAACTTTATACCTTCCTGCATTTCGCTCAATCATCACTAGAGCCTGGCCGGCCAGAGGCTTATGTATTTTTATTTGGTCTTGCAACGGGCACCGGCATATTCCGCCGACAGTTTTCTCATTCCGCGTTAATTCACATACTTCTTACTCTTCTGCAATAACAATTGTTAGGCGACAATTGTGAATGTTTAATGGGCCGCGAGAAAACTTGAAAAAACAGCACTGCGATGCCACTCTTGCATCCTGTAAAAACAGCCATTTGATTTGCAGGACTTCCCATTTGACTTGTGTTTCCTTCAAGGTCCAGACACTGTTTCTTTGAAATGTGCGTGATCGTCGCTGGAATACAAGTACAGTTTTCGTGATGGGGCCGCATTCGGATTATAAGTCATTCAAGTTCCTTCAACTGTCATCGTACTCTCGTCAACATGATGTTTGAGAAACTCTCTAGATTAAAATAAATCTCATTTAGGAAATCAAAAACTTGGTTTGACGGAAATCAGTGCAGTGGTAAGAGATAAAAATAGATGGCCTGAAACTAAGATATAAATCTATATTAAAATGCAGATGAACCTACAAAATAAGTTCTGGTCAGAAACATTCTAAGTAGTAATTTCTTCATTTGCTTCCTTGTGCTGTAGAGATGCACATTATTGGTGTTCTTTTCACTGTTGTTTCTCAGTCATCTTTCATCATACGCTTTATTTACTAACTCAGGTGGGTCTTTCTGTTTTGTGTTTATGAGTCTATTCCGAGAGACTGTTGCATTCGTTTACAGTCTAAGGGGTGCTTTCATGTGATGGAACAGAGGTGCCTTTTAAGCTTGAGAGCCTTTTTAGATTTTGTTCTTACAATGAAACAGCCAGGATGGAGTGGGAGATGTGCATGAAATACATGTGTGAATTGTGATCCTGAAAAGCTTGGTGCTGACGCTGGAGTCCAACCATGTATCATACCGTTATTGCTGAATACACTGACAATGATACGACAAGAAAGCCCTCCTTTGTACACATCTGCACTTCGCTTAAGAAAATTGTCTCCAGATTTTTATATATTGGCTTGCTACATGATTATTCCGGGGCAAAAGGTGCAAATTCAGCAGAAGTGAGAACGATATTAACAATGGGCCCTTCACAGTGTGGAGGTCATGCGGGTCAAATTCTTTTCGGACCAGCAGATGGGTGCCTATACTCTTCATGATAGGAGATAGTTCTCACAGAGATGATCCTTACAATTTTGCTCAAAACAAGAAATCCTTCCTAGGGAAGATCCTGAGAATTGATATAGATCACATATCAAGTATGTTTACATATGAAACACTCTACTTCTTTTCCTCCATTAGTTCGTTCATAGATCTGTTGCTTTTGTCAAATACATTTTCTTGATCTGAGATACGAATCCGTAAATCAGGTAGTGACTGCTATTGGATCATAAATTCCCATAACTTTGTTACTTCATATGTCGTCATGAACATGTGAATATATGGAAGTTGGTTAAATTTCATAGTAAATGCTGCATTATGTAAAGTTTAGACAAAATGACTACGTCATTATGATCTGCCATTTACTAGGCATGTGAAGGGGGGATACATTCAACTCTAGTTTCAGATACACTTTTGTTGGTTCAATTTGATGCGTGATATTGCTGTCTTTGATGTTGACAGTCCATATTTTCTGCAATTAGTGTACTACTCTTCAATCTTCACCTCTTAGTTTGGTCAGTTTCAAGTTACCACCTAGGTTGAACTCTATACTTTTTTCATGTAATTTTAAGATGCTATAAAAAAAGACATTATGTTGTAGCACAGTCCTAGAAGCTCTTAGATTCTACCGTGAATGTGATTCAAATCTTAGAAAATTAGTTGAGTTTATTAAAGATTTAGTTGAGCAAAATTAGATAAGTTAAATAGATAAGTTAAATTGTTAAGTCTATTAAATTTTTAATAAAACTTTTTACGGTAGTTAATAACAAATGTAAATTATTTATAATTTGTTTTAAAAATTTGTAATTTGTATCAAAATAAGATTCTAGTTTAAGAGACTAATAAAATAAGAAAGAGAAAATTTTCTCTTGAAAGAAATTATTTTCTTCATCGTTTTTTAGTATACTTGTTTGTTGACAATTTCTTTCATTTTTTACTTCTTGCATTCTTAGTAGTTAGATATTGGGTTCTAGCACCTAATAGATGAAGCAGACAAGCTGTATAAGCCAGCATAAATGCTCTATCATTTTTCGGTTGAACATATTTTAAATTCACAATGCTACTAGCTGCGAGGGTAATAAATGAGCTTGGCATATGGGGAAATTAATCTATACCAAGAGATGATCCATGTATAGCTGACAAAGAACTAGAGTCAGAGATCTGGGCCTTAGGTTTTAAAAATCCCTGGGGATACAGTTTTGATTCAGAAATACCACTCCTTGTGGAGACTCTGGACAGATTGTAGATTCTAATTTCTCTGATAATCTTTGGCATGCCTTCCTGTCTCCTAATTGTTTTGCCATGAATTCTGACAGCAACATCGAATTTCCAATTTTAATTTACTATAAAGTTTGTTCTTCATATTATTCACATCATCTGGTTTGATGGATCAACTCCCATTTGTCATTCTCTTGTGGATCCTGGCATACCAATGATCCAACTGTACTGATAGCCAGTTTTTATTTATTTTGAAAGTTATTTCCAACTTCCACATGAGAACATGAATTTCAACCTGGACTCACTTCAAACATTATTAATATATTCTAGCATTATTTAAAATTTTGGTTATCTTCCATGGTAAAATATTCAGTCAGGAATCTTGTGTCAGTTCTAATTTACTACGGCTCAGCCGGTGATTGTTTGCATAATTTAGCAGCATATGATTAAGATTAAGCACCATCAACAATGCTTATATTCTATAGTCCTTGTATGCACTTGGGTCACATTATAAGAAATTAATATGATTTGTAGTCTATTTTCCAGTTGTTAAACCTTTTTTTATTTATTTAAATCATATTATTGTCTCCTAGTTTTTCATTTTTGTGACGTAGGATCGATAGGAAGAGGTTGACATTGTCGTAAGGGGTGGGAACTGTGGGTGGCGGGTTTGCGAGGTTCCCCTGTTCCATGCATACTATTTTTCCAGTGACGGGTTATTACCATTCTGAGGTAGACATGGATGTTGGGTCAGCCTCAATTGCACCTGGTTATGTCTATCGATCCATGACTGATCCGTGCATGAATGGTAGCTTAGTATACACAAGAAAACACCATTTCAAATGAGGCTTAACCAAAAGTTCCCGATAGTTCCCATCAACTCTCCAATCCAATGTAGCTTTGTGGCAGGAAATCATCTGCCTGAACTGGGTTATGTCTTCTCAGTTGCAGAAGAAAGAAGGATCTTTATATTCTAAGCACAGGTATCGGAGTAGCACGACCAGGCCGCTGTAATTTTACATGTTTCAAAGAACATCTTGCCCCTCCAAGACCACATTCATGTTCCACAAAATCCCAAAATTTACTGTGGAGTTGCAGAAATACCGATTTCTTACTTTCCTTTTCGTTACTCATCCTGGATGTTGTCTGGTATCATTCAGCTATCAATCGTAGTTGTTCATTTTATATTCCTGACAGTAAATATTCAATACAAATGAAAAAGTAATTTATTCAGACAATTGGGAGTCCAAATCTTCTGTTTATTTGATTACTCTGTTATTTTATATGAATCAACAAATAATTTGTGATTAGGACCAACAAACATGTCAATTACACGAAACAAACAGGAGCAAGTCAGTGATAGCTTCAGCTTACACGAACTCAGATAAAAATGGCAGGTTGTTGTCTTGTCACACAGTTTTCCTGTCTTGACTACAGGCAAGAAGATTTTCAGGCGATTATTGCAAGAATCAAAGAAGGTATCTAAATTTAGAATGTCATTAATCACGTGGAAACTTTGGAAATGTTCATTTAACTAAGGTACGTTTGGAAAAAAAAAAAAGAAAAGTGAGAAACTTTATTTTAATAGACGAAAGTCAAGAGACCTTTCTGTAAAAGGTCCCACGTTTATTTCAACTAGTTGCAGTTTTTCAGAAAACAACATATCAGTCTATGTAATAGACTCCCACCATTGATTCTATGAAGATGGGCTGATGCACAGCCACCAGTGAATCTATGATGACGTCCATCGCAGGCCACGTGACTCGCACGTCGAAGCATGAGCGCGCCCGACTCGCCTTTCTAGATTATATGTGGAAAGATCAATGTTGGAAAGTCCTGTAAAAGCGGAAGTTAGAGGGGTTCGTTGGTTTTGTTGTAATAAGACATTTGAGTCAAATCAGTATTAAATCGGTAATCTATTTGGGACTGCAAAGAAGTACACTTTTATTTATAATAGTAGTTAAAAAGATCTTGCCCGTTGGTAGTACCGAACCGGCATAAGCCATGAGGCTTCTCCACTTAATGCGTAGTAGCGAACCGGCGTAAGCCATGAGGCTTCTCCACTTAATGCGTGTCTGCATTTTCAACCTTTTACAGGACAGCTACTTTGTTCACTGAATAAATGCTAGAGTATGCTTTGACCAAATTTATTATCTTTTTAATAACTAGATAATGTTGTCTGGCATTGATGAGGACCGTGTGAAGTTCCCATTTGTTTATCCAGAAACTCTCTTGTTAGATACAAATATGTCAGTCTACGCATCGTATCTTTGTTTCTTCTGGTTGTGATGTTATCTATTCTGTTATTACTTCTTCGAGCTCCTACAATGATAAATTTAAGTGGGAAAACAATGGCTTGTATGGGCAAGCAAGTGGGTGGAATTCATCTCAATGTACCTATCTATTTTGGAACAAGATTTCTATTAAAGTCAACTAGTTACACTGTCCCATTGTTTTCTCTATTTGATTCAAAGCTATTGGTGACCTTTATCCATGGAGTTTAAAAAGAATGTTAAAAGCTATTGAAAAAGAGAGAGTGTTGAGAGGGAGAGACAAAGCTGAAGCCAAATTTCCTTTGCAAGTTGAGTTAAATGGTAACTGAGGTTGAAAGAGAGTTGATGATAGTTTTGGAGGTATAGTGGATAGATATTTAAAAAGAAAACAAACAGTTGGGGAGTTGAAAATGGTATCTTTTCAGGAAGCTGAGCCGAAGAGTTTTTAATATGTATAGGGGGAGCACTGTTTAGTTGGACCGACTATAGATAGAGAGATTAAAGATACAGAAAGATTTAGGATTTGGCATTGGGCAGAATGTTTCAAAACCAGAAATAAATAATCCTATTTTGTATATTTGAGTCAATCGAAAACTGTTGTTGCTTCTGAAGATGGACCTGGAATGGAAAAGCAAAAGGAAGGGCTGTTGTATGGTAATATGTGTTTTCCTCTGTCCATTCGGTAGGGATGGGAAGTATTCTTGCCGTTACCTTCCTTTTGGCCAACTTTCTCCTACTTCCTGATCTTTCATTTTCCCTTCCTCTATCCACTGATTCAAGTGAGTATATCTCCCATGCTATTTTCTTATCTGAATTTTGTTTAGTTTACACTTTTATTGCACATAATTTATTTTATTCTCCAGCTGAATATTCATTTGTTTTCTACTTTTCCTTAAATTAATTGGTATAGGAGCTCCTTTTACTCTGAACACTACACAAAGTTTCTGCCCGTACAATGGAAAGACATGCTGCAACTCCACAGAAGATTCGCAAGTGCAGAAGCAGTTTCAAGCAATGAATATCTCTGATCCTGGCGTCTCTCCTGAAATCAATACTTTGTGCTGTAAGTTTATTGTTTCTTTGAGGATAAAACATGAATTTGCCCGTGCTGCTGTCAAATTTTAAACCTTGCATTGGTTAAGTTCTTAATCTCATTCGGAGCAATTTTCACCATGCGGCTCATTTCTTCATTACCGTTGTTACAGAAATGTGATCAATTTTCAGCAGAGCTATTTACAGTTAATTCTGTACCTCGGCCAGTTCCACTACTCTGCAACTCCACTGTTTCAAATTCATCTCAGTCCAGCAAAGTAATAATTGATGACTTCTGCGCTGAAGTATGGGATACATGTCAGAATGTATCTATTCTAAATTCCCCCTTCTCACCCTCATTACAAGGTCAAGCTGGAGTACCAGTCAATTTTAATTTCTCCCAGCTGACTGAATTCTGGCAGTCAACCTGATTACTGCAATGCATTTGGTGGAACATCTACAGATGGATCAGTCTGTTTTGATGGGGCACCTGTCACACTAAACCACACTGGTGCACCTAATCCTCCACCTGGGCTGTGCCTTGAAAAAATGGGGAATGATTCTTTCCTCCATATGGTTGTTCACCCTGATGGGTCCAACCATGCATTCTTTTCTAACCAAGCTGGCAAGATTTGGTTAGCAACTATTCCTGAACAGGGATCTGGTGAAACTATGGATTTTGATGAATCCAGTCCCTTTGTAGATCTAACCGATGAAGTTAACTTGGATTCTGAATTTGGGATGATGGGTATAGCGTTTTATCCAAACTTTGCAAAAAATGGCCGATTCTTTGCTTCATTCAACTGTGATAAAGTTAAGTGGCCAGGATGTGCTGGAAGATGTTCGTGTAATTCAGAGGTGAATTGTGATCCTTCTAAACTAAGTACTGATAATGGTGCCCAGCCATGTGAATATCAAACTGTTATAGCAGAGTATACCGTTAATGGCACTTCATCTAAGCCTTCCTTGGTATGCATGTGCATAAAATCACTTAATTTCTCCTCAATATAGTTGTAATTCAAGGATACTAACTAAGCCTTGATCAAGTGAGAAAGATTTTTACCATGGGCCTCCCGTTTATAGGTCATCACGGGGGACAAATACTACTTGGACCAAAAGATGGGTACTTATACTTTATGATGGGAGATGGTGGTGGTACGGGCAATCCCTACAACTTTTCCCAGAACAAGAAATCATTGCTTGGAAAGATAATGAGGCTTGATGTTGATAATATACCAAATGAGTACCAACGTGGAATAATTTTGATTTGAAATCCGTCACTGAATTGTGTTGTTAATATCTGCTGCCTATTCCCACGGAAGTGCGTTTGCTCATCTATATATACCTTTAATGTTGCAAGTTTTACTTTACTGTGCTTGCCAGTCCTGACAAATCAAGAATGCTTAGAAACAAAAGAAACACTTACAAATTCTATTTTCTTAATATAGACTCGTGTTGTTTATTGATCATCTCAATAAAAGAACAAAAAATTAAAGGTGGTCAATATAATTTGTTTAACAAGATAGTTTATTTTTGCATTTCAGTTATTCGTTTCTTACTGATTGTCTATCATATGATTCACATGCAGGTGAGGCAGAAATTGAGAAACTTGGTTTGTGGGGGAACTACTCTATCCCCAAAGGCAATCCTTTTATTGAAGATGGTGAATTGCAGCCTGAAATATGGGCTTTAGGGCTAAGAAATCCTTGGCGCTGCAGTTTTGATTCAGAGAGGCCTTCCTACTTTATGTGTGCAGACGTTGGACAGGTATGAGGTAGAAATAGCCGTTGATAACTGGTTAACTATCACTATTAAACTAAATTAGTTTGTTTGATCAAACATGGAGATCTGTGAAAAAAAAAAAGGTAAAAAAGCCGAGGTCTTTCAAGTTAAGAATACTTTTAGGAAGCTGCCATCAGGCAACCATGTATTGCAGCAATTACTCATCATTGATCTTCTGAGCCATTGCCATGAGTAGTATCAAAAGAAAGCTCAGAAAGTTTACGGCCGAACATCACATTGTGAAGATGTTAATGCTAATTTTCTTGTATTACAGTAAAAAATGACTGTTATTTTAAGCTTAAAGTGGGACATCATGATTAAAAGAATAAAAAAGTGATTAGTTCTGCAAAGTTTTGGTAGGCTTTCCTCTAAAAGATAACTCGGGAAAATCTATCCTGTCTTGAAAAATTCCCTTGATTGATTTCTACTACAGTAGAACATATCATTTTTTTTTGCCGGATCAGTTGCATGAATCTTCTTCATGTCAAATAATGTGCATAATCATTATGGAAACTCCTTTTTCCTGTTTTTTTTCCAATGTATTGCGTAACCAACTCATATTTCTAAACTTGATCCCCAAATACGTGCTATTAGTTTCTCAATCTGGAGCATGTTTGACACTTTTAACCAATATCATCTGACAGGATGTACATGAAGACGTTGATATCATCACCAGAGGTGGAAACTATGGCTGGCGTCTTTATGAGGGACCCTTTCTTTTCACACCTCCAGCATCACCCGGAGGAATTACACCCCTAAACATGGTTAGCCTAACACCGCCAGTTATGGGATACAACCACTCTGATGTAAACAAAAATGAAGGATCAGCATCAATCACTGGGGGCTATTTCTATCGCTCCACGGCTGATCCATGCATGTTTGGAAAGTAAGTTTTGTTCGTATTGATATTAGTATATTCAGACTAATTTTTCACAAATTGTTGTGGTAGTCGGTCATAGATATATGAGAGTCTGAAGATTCCTCTAAAGAGTACTGGTATCCTCAATGAAGATAGAAAATTCAATGTGATAACTTCATGAACAAATGTCCCTGAATGTTCTAAAATTTAAGGCTTTTCCTTGGGACTACCTGCACCCACATTGACAATTTTATGAACGTGTTGTGGGATTTTCAGGTACTTGTATGCAGATTTGTATGCTAGTGCTATATGGGCTGGAATTGAAAACCCAGAAAATAGTGGCAACTTTACCGCTAACAAAATTACTTTCACCTGTGCTCATGACTCACCCATCCAATGCAACTCCATGCCAGGAAGTGATATTCCGTCTTTGGGTTACGTTTTCTCGTTCGGGGAGGACAATCATAAGGATATCTTTATGCTTACCAGTGGTGGAGTTTACAGAGTTGTTCGTCCAAGTCGCTGCAGCTACTGTTGCTCAAAGGAAAATGTCACAGTTGTCGCAAGCCCAAATCCTACTTCTCCTCCTCCATATGCAAACCGATTGAGTGACCCATATAGCAGTTTGTTGCTCTTATTCTCTTCCTTGATGCTGCTTCTGCTAGGTATTTTCTGTCGCGCCCTCAAAACTAAGACTACTAAACTAAGGTTGGTGTAATAATTTAAAGCGAAATAACGAGTAGCAGGTATTTTGGCAAGAGTTTTTATTCTCTATAGATAATATCAATATAAATTTATTAAATATTAAAATTTTATAATTATTCTAATATTTTTTTATAAAATTTTAAATTATAATTACAATAAAATTCATTGTATTAAAATTTAATATATTTATTTAGTTACATATAAATAATTTTTTTTATAATATTCTAACAAATACAATATATTATAAAATATTTTTCTAAAATATATTTTAAAAAGGTAAAGTTTTTTTTTTAATTCACCTATTTGCTATTGCTAAAAAAGTACTTGAAAAATAACGTGTGAGTCAAAATTTTGTAAATATTTACATGTAACTGAAATTTTTTAAATAAATTTAATAATAATTATACTTTTAATTAATCAAATTATAATTAAACATAAATAAGCATTAATAAGTATAAATAATGATAATGTAATAATAATATAATTTAATTATCACTATATATAATGTGTAGTTTTGGGACATTGTTTTCAAGGATTGCCATTTAAAAAATGTATTGTATGTATACTTTAGGGTTTTATATCAAAGTACTGCCATTCATAATTTTAAATTTACAGGTTTTCATCGTAAGCATAAAATTAAGTTCATAGTTACCAATGCTAGACAAAAAGTTATACATCATTTTATAATCCAATCATACACAATAATAACAAAAAAATTTATTTATATCATTTTACAATATTTCAAACATTAGAATAATAATTTAATAAGAATAGTATTGCTAAATTCTTGAAAAATTTATACAAAATAGGATATAACAGTAATTATGTCATTGAAATATAATTTTGCCATAAAAATTTAATATAAAATCATACTTTTCAGTTTTTAAAATATTAAAATACTCAATTATATGTAAATTACCTGTATGAATTGATTTGAAAGTATTCTTTTTAAAATTTTACTGATTTCTTCTCTTTTTTATTGTTATTGTTTAGTAACATTTTATAAAAATTAATGCAAATCACCAAAATAAATTAATAGCTTGTATTGTTTATATTAAAATATAAATAAATTTTTGACTTAAAATAAAACTAAGGTTCAATTTAAAACATTCTAAAATTTTTGGATCTTTAAAATAAAATTTTTTATAATGATAAATTATTAAAAAAACTCATAAAATATGAATAATTGTAGAAATATCCAAAAATTATTTACACTTAAAGTTTAAAATTTCTTCTAAATTTGTCTATTTGTTACTGTTTTAAAAGTACTTAAAAAGTAAAGTGTGAATCAAAACCTATTAGATATTTACGTATAACTGAGATTTTTTAAATAAATTTAATAATAATTATACTTCTAATTAATTAAATCATAATTAAATATAAATAAGTATCAATAAGTATAAATAACGATAATACAATAACAATATAATTTAATTATCATTATGGACAAGATATAATTTTGGAGCATTATTTTCAGGAACTACGGTTAAAAAATGTGTTGTCTGCATACTTTAAAGGTTTTATATCTAATGACTGCTACTCATAATTTTAAATTTACGAGCTTTCGTCGTGAGCCTTAAATTAAATTCATAGTTACTGATGCTAAATAAAAAGTTATACACCATTTCATAATCTAATCATACACAATAATAACAGAAGAATTTATTTATGTCATTTTATAATATTTTAAATATCAAAAGTATAATTTAATAAGAATAGCATTACTAAATTCTTGAAAAATTTATATAAAATAGGATATAACAGTAATCATATCATTAAAATATAATTTTACCATAAAAATTTAATATAAAACACTACTTTTCAGTTTTTAAAATATTAAAATACTTAATTAGATGTGAACTACCTATCTGAATCGATCTGAGAGTGTTCTTTTTAAAATTATATTGATTTCTTCTCCTTTATATTATTACTGTCTAGTAATATTTTATAAAAATCAATGCAAATAAAAATCAATACAAATCACCAAAATAAATTAATAGCTTGTACTGTTTATATTAAAATACAAATAAATTTTTGACTTAAAATAAAACTAAGGTTCAATTTAGAAAATTTTAAAATTTTGGATCTTTAAAATAAATTTTTTATAATGATAAATTATAAAAAAAAACTCATAAAATATGAATAATTTTAGAAATATCCAAAAATTATTTACACTTAAAGTTTAAAATTTTTAAAATTTATAATTATACACTAAATTATAAGAAATTTTAACACAACATAAATTTTTTAACTATTTACACACAAATTCACCTATTTTATAAAATATGATAAAATTTTTGTAATTTTATATTTTTATTTTTAATTAAAATTTCACAAATTTTCAATAATTTTTGAGAAGTCTTCCAATTAAATTATCAAACTCAACCCAAAATCTATTGATCTGAAATTTAAAAATTTAAAATAGTAATAATTTTAATTATTAAATAATTAAAATAAAATTTATTTATTTTTTAATTTTTAATAATTTTTACACTAAATATAAATATTTTTTTTCGAAAATAAAATAAAAAAAATCTTACATTCACTTTTTTACTTCTCTTTTTAGTTTCCTTCTCTTTCTTCTTTCCCCTTCTTTCTCTCTTTTTTCCCTTTTCTTTTCTTCTTCTCTTTCTCTCCTCTTTTCTTTTCTTTTCTTTTTTCTTCTCTCCTCCTGTAGGTTCTAAAATATTCTCCAAAATTATAGGTTATATTCACATTTATCTGTATATTGATATACTAAATAACATGAGCCAAAACTAAAGAATTTGAACTTGAATAAACTAAAAAATTGGGCTTGAATAATTTGACTTGGAGTACTACATTTTCTAGAATGCATGATCGCTAAGTTCAGACAGAGAGAGAAGTGCCATTCTGAGTTTGTACCATAAGCCTTCTTTTTCGTATTCTTTCTTTTTTTCCCCCTTGTACCAATTGCTTTAGGTTTTTGTTGATTGCAAATTTGAGTTTGGCTCACTTCCTGGGCATTCCAGCTGAGTAGCAGTTTGCAGAAATTGACATTTTTCATAATGAATCATGATGTATGAAAGAAGGATCCCCTATGGTCCATAGATTTTCAGCCGACCCTATATAAATATACACAGAGAGAGGCTAGTGCAAATTAGCTTTCATATATCAATGTAGTTGTTAATGTCTTCCATGAACCCTTCAGCTCAAGTTATCAGATTCACAACTTGATAGAAATCATTTCATGTTCAATGCTTGAGATCTTAACAGGGGCGTTTATCCTGAACCGTTTCAGACGGTTGATCGGAAAACGACACTGCAGTGTTTTCTCAACATTCCACACTGCAGTCTCGTCGTCACACGTAAACCATAACCCCCACGCTTTTTTAGTTTAGTAGGCAGAGCAGAAAACGACAAAACGCAGCGTCTTACACAAGGGAGAGGGTGTTGACTCCATGATAGTTTTGATATGTAGCAGATGTAACGCCATTTCTTTTTTAGAAAGAAATTAAAATTTCTCAATAAATTCGTGTTACTTTTCAGTTAATTTATGCTTATTGAATGTTAATTTTCAGTTAATAGCTGGGAAAAGGTGCAATTTTATAAACCCTGATTAGGCGAGCAAAGTAAAAACCTGAAAACAAAGAGCCAAGTATCAATGAAATTACCAAATAACCAAAGATTTTGTCACTCCCTCAAAAGTCATCTCCTTCCCGATTCACATACCCTTCTGTCTCTTCCTCCCCCTCCCCTTTCCTGCTCTCCTGTTTCCTCGCACACGACACGGTGCTTACAAATAACCAATAGAAACAGTAACAGCTTTATGTGAAGGGAGAAGTTTTGGAGCCTAATCCAGCAGTTTTCTTCATCTGTACTTTCTTACTGTTAACACGACAAATTTTGACAAGCAACAGCATTAATATCTTTCAGTTTGATTTCTTAACCTAAATGTCTAAACCCATGATCCTCTGTATGTCATCCTACCTTAGCTAACCTAAACCCTTTCGATCTCCCCGACTATGTCCCGGGAATCCACCCCTGCTTCTCCGATCCCTAACCACGATACCCCTAATCCCAAAAACGATGCACACTCTCCTCCAAACGATACTACCACTACCACTGCCCCTACTCCCCCAATAAATAGAAGCAACCGCCCCTCCCGCGCGTGTACTCTGCGGACGGCTCAGCGGCTTTATGCTGCGTCCCAGGCCCAGGGGCAGGCCGTGATCGACCGGAAGACTAAGAAGAAGGAGCTGCGCGAGAAGCTTGTTGAGTCGCCGCAGCAATGCAGCGCCAATAGCAAGATAGTCACCCCATTGGTCGGGGACCCGCCGCTGTCACAGCTGCCGCGGTGGAGTCTCCGTGGCATGTGGGAGTTAGCTTCCGTACTCAATTTCTTGCATGTAAGTGTTTTTGATTCGTAAAATTTCAATTTTTATTTTTCTTAATATTTTTTGAATGAAGTTTTGTTTTTTTAATATGGTAGGTATTTAGGCCGTTGTTGAATATAACTGCTGAGTTTTCGGCGGAGGAGTTCGAGACGGCGTTGATTACCCCGAATGATACTTTGAGTGATATACACATGCCTCTTTTAAAGGTAGATGCTTTTAACTTTGTCTTAAAGTTAGTTTGTGTTTGTAGTTTCAGTTCTTTTTAGTTTACAGTTGAAGTTCAGTTCAAAGTGTGGCAATGCCTGTACTTTCAAGACTACTTGTTTCATTTTCGTTTGCTTCCATTAAATTGGTTATTGTACCTCAAAAATTTATTGCTTTGGATGGGGAGTAAGCAATTTTTGTTTTCGAATTGCGTATGTTGATATGTGGATTAGTATGTTCTTCAGAGTTTAAGTGAGAGAAGTAGTAAATACTTAGGAATATGCCACAAAGCATTTTTTTTTTTTTTTACAGGGAATTAGCCAACAATGGGATGTTATGATTGAAAAGTGCTAAAGGTAATGCAGGTCTCATTTGGAGAAGCTATGAATGGTAATAGGATTCAGTGGAGCTATAAAATATGTGTGTTTGATGTGTTGACAGCATCGATAGAATTCCAAAACACTGTAAAAGGAAAGAGCTATGTTAGTTTGTTTTATGATTATATATTGAACAATGTTCTTCCGAATGAATACATTTTGTAGGTTTCAAGTCTCAGCCAACAAGTACCTAGCTTTTGAAATTATTCCTTCCATGGCATGTTCAAGGAATGGCTTTGAATATTGAAAGAAAAGTACGTTAATTAATCCTTTTGTGCTATATAGAGGACAAAAATAATTGGTATTAAGATTGGAGCAATGTAGAATATTTTTATTGAGTGGGCAAGATAGTCTTGGGTTGCTCTCACTTTAAAGAACGTTTAGTGATTATATGCGGACTTTTTACCGCAAAAATTTGTTAAAAAAATTTCCTTGAACTGTTTCCATGAAGTTTGATGTCTGCCTTTTTAGTATTCAAATAATGTAAATTCATGGTAAAAAATTTTCCCTGGTGCTAGCAAAGCAGATAACAAGAAAAAAAGCATTCTAGAAGGTTTATTGTATAATTTTTCTTCTAATGAATTAGGAGTTGTTTCCATTTGCTTTATGTTTGGGATCCTTGCAACTTTTCTTTTAGGATCTGATGCTGATATGATGGGTGTCCTATGAGCCGATTTTATCTTTATATATTTTAGTCTCAGAGTGTTGGCATATTGATAACTTTAAATGACTAGATTTGTTAATTGTCTGATTTTTACTAGGATTTGGTATCATAGTGCTGCTCAAATTTGGCCACTGTTCTGGCCTTTCAGGCAGTTTTAGGCACTAGTTGGGATGGTTTGCTCTATTAAATGGTGAGAAGCCTTAGAGGTGTTTTATCTTGGGGGTATTCTGATTTTGAAGTTTCTCCTCTCTTGTTTTTTCCTTTTCTTCTGTCTGATGGACTTCAAGGTAGCCAAACAAATTGTTTGTGCAGATTTACCTGATGTTTGAGAGTTTTGACAAGAGGATTACCATCTCTGAAGGGGTAAAAAAGATAATGAACGATGTTGGTGAAATTAATATTTTTATATTTATTGTAGCTGGTGTAGTGATAGGCCTTGGAGTTTTGAATATTGGCTCTAACAGTAGAATCTGATTAATATTTTTAAAAGATTCAAGGCATGTTTAATTGGGATATTATATGTTTGACAATAAACATTTTCCTTGTTACACAAAAAGATTTGGATTGCGTAGTGCAATCTAACCTGTTCATGGAATGCTGTCAGAAATTACAATATATAGTTAAATATATTTTGAAAGTAATATTAATGCTAATTTAAGTGCTACTGCTTATTGGTTTTAGTTTTCCTTGTTATAGGCTATCCCTCCTATTACACGAATGGCCCTCACACGTGATACTTGGGTTACTGTTTTATGCAGAAAATTAAGAGACTGGTGGCATTGGGTAACTTGATCACTGTACTGTCAACTAATGACATTATGCACCTTGCATATTAGTTCATCGCTAACATGAGCTTGTAATCTTATTGCAGGTTGCAGAAGGGGATCTTCCTATTGTTGCTTCGCATGGGTGAGTGGTTATGATCTTTGAAATACTCAGTCTGTTATTATCCCTGTGTTGCTAATGAGGCATGTCATGCTAATCTGTTAGGACGGAGATAGAAGTATATAAAACTCTTGATCCCAGGGTTCGTGTATTGATCTTGAAAGCACTTTGTGATATCCGTGTTGAGGTAATACTATCATTATTAAAGGTTGCCTTATATTTCTTGTAGTTAAATACTTGCTGCTTGGCCCATGATGATCTGTCTCTTTTATTTCCCTCAACTTCACCTTGAAACTTGTTATGCTCATAACATGCTTCATCCTTAACACATAATCACTCAATCCAATAAAATCATAGTCTTACATTCTAGACTGCTTTGGATTGTGAATCGTTTCATGCAATTTAACTCTTTCTAGAACCTTTTTTCTTCAGAAATTTTTGGCACTGTTTTCTTTTTCCATTGCATAAATCCTTGTCCTTTCGGGGGCCTCAACTTGTAGTTTGAGGTTTCTTCAGTTGGAATAAGATAGGTCCTCCTTACTGGTATATTTGTTTCTTTTGGCTGCAGATTATTGAGAAGCACTTATATGGCTTCGAGTTGGGATTTCATAACCTTTTTGCATTTAATTTATTCTCCATATTGCCGTCATCAATATTATCAATTTAGTATTCATCTTCCTTGCATTCATATATTGAACTTTTTACTGTCTATCGTTCAACATCTTATATGAACTATCTTCATCACTATGCCAATTACCTACGCTTTTTGAGAGGAATTGAATCTTATTTAGTTATATACTGCAGCAAGATGATATCCGAAGCTACATTGACAACTTAGTTAAACATGGTGTTCAGCTTTCTGCATTTCGTAAAGAGCGTGTTGGGGGTGATTCACATGGAATTAACTACTGGTAACATAATTAAGCTCTTTGTTATTAATTCAATAAATTTTTTTTCATTTTGTAATTTCTAGTTTCATGTGTGATTGACTGGATAACTTCTCATTGGATAAGCAGCAGGGATTTGGTATGTATTCTCAATTCTGCATTTATGTGTGCTATTAGAGATATCAGCCATCTATCTATTGGTACAGGTATGAAGATGATCCAGTAATAGGTCATAGGTTGTACAGGGAGATAAGAAATGTTGAGGTGAAGAAAGTGAAAACCAAGGGCTCCAATATCCTTCCGAATGCAACATACCAGTGGGAAACAGTTGCAACTAATTTGGAAGAATTTCAAGATGTTTCTGTACGTTTGTAAAATTCTGTCCATGTGTAAAGAAAATTTTTTTTTTGGCTTTTCTGTGTGAGAGATTTGGAGAGTTTCAAATTTGCTGCCAATTACCCGATATTCACAGAGGATATGAAGGGTTTTTTTTTCTTTTTTTGGTCACACCTTACACTCTTTTAGTATTTTCATATTACTGTTGCAGGAAAAGCTTTTTTCAAGTAAAAATAGAACTGAGGTTTCTCTAGGGAAGAAGTTAAAGATTGACATGCTTCCTGAAATTGAGAAGGAACATAAGGTACCTAGAACTTCCTTTTGACCAAAATCTTCTAGTAACGTCTTCTTTACTAGTTGTAAAGGGAATTGTTGTGTCTTTATCATTGCATTTTATGACGTTTCTCAATCCTTTGCAGTCTCAGTTCTTTGGCTTTGGTAAATAATGCTTGATTTTCATGTGCTGTTTTATGATCTCAGAGGAAAGAGAAATTGCTGAAAAAACAACACAGACAAGCTCTGCTTCTCGATAACTTTGTGAACGTCGACGGAATTGCTCCAGGACGCTCTCTTCGGGACAGAAAACCAGTCACGTATACATTTGGTGAGAGCAAGAAAAATCTGCTTCTTTCTTTATTATCTTAATATTTTTTTCTGCTTACTGTTACTAGCAACCCACCAAGTTTTGGCATAATGGATTCCAGGAAATCTGATATGTCAACCCCATTTTTGCAGATGATTATGACCGGTCAATCAATGAGGCTATTAAGATAACCAAGTATGGAATTACCCCTGAAACACTTGTTTTTTGGTTTACATTCTATATAGCTTGTTAGATGGAGAAAAAATTGCATCATTCTACATTCTATTGATTTATTTTTCTCATTCTCTATTTTTGTATCAGGCGGAAACCACCATCCCCAGAGCTCATGCAAAGAAGAGAAGTTGATTCCAAACCTGAAGCTTCTACAAATGGTAAATGGAGTGATTCTACACATGCATCTGAACACATCACTTTCAATGCATTGTCACCAAATTCACTTGATTATGATGATGATGATGAAGAGCATAAATCTGAACCTTTGGACCGAAGGTGAGACAAATTCATTTGTGTATTTTGTTGCTTTATGACTTTATATAAATTAACTAATAAAATGAATTACATGTAGCAATCGGCGAAGACAGAGGCCTCAACGGTATTCAGTTAAAGAGTTTGTTGAAGCAGTTTCAGAGAATGAGGCTGATTTTGACAGTGATGATGACATAGTTGGAGAAGTTGTATACGACGAGGAATATCTGAGGAAACGGAAACAAAGGAGAAAGCTGTCCAGCAGCTCTGAAGGAGATGAGGAGTACCGTTGGGATGAAGAAAATGCTGAGGACGAGGAGGAAGAAGAAGATTCCCTTAGTATCAGTGAGGACAGTGATGAGCCTCAAAAGGTTAAGAAATTGCCAGGCCGTACTCGGAGGGAAACTAAATTAAGGTCAGTAGGTGAGCTCCAGTCGGGTTTAAGACGCAGTAAAAGGGCCACCAGAACCCACATTAATTACCGACAGTATGAGATGTCAGGATCAGATACAGAGTCGGCAAAACAAAATAAGTCCAATGAATCAGATGAACAGTCAGATGCAAGTGAGAATGCTGAGTATTCAACTGGCAGTCAAGAATCCGATGGCAATGATGATGAGCGGGAAATAAAAGTTGATCAACCTGTTGTAGGTTGTGCTGAGACAGTTGAGAAAGAGCAAAGCCAGCCACCGGTGAAACCAAACAGCCCTGGTCAAAATGAAGTTGAGGGCATAAAAAAGAGACGTTTCCTTGACCTGAATGAGCTTGCCCCAGTTTCTGGTTTTGATGATGGTCCAAACTCAATAAAAGACGAAGACACAGATAATTTATAGAGCTTCCCTCCTGCGGAAAAGTAAGAGTTGTCATTCTCTTATGAGGAAGCTTGTGTACGATACTAAACTACATAAAGTTTGGATTAGGCTCGTCTTGGAAATTACAATCAGAGCCCTTCCATGGCTTAATTGAGCAGCTGCCCTGATGCAGGTCATTCTAAAATTTTGCGGCAGGGAGCGACATGATGCTGAGAGCTATGTAGATTAGGTAGTCATTTTTTAGTATGTCTACATTCAAAGAAACCTAGACAGGTGGTTGGGAATTCGTTGAGAGTTCTTCAGCTCATCCCATTAATGTACAATAACCTTTTAACTAATATTGTAACTGACAAGTTTGGCTTTTAGATGTTCAAGTGCTGTAGTTTATATTTCATGATCATGAGTGTGATCTGTCTCTTGAAAATTTGGGTTGGTTGGATCTGTTAGGCAACATATTGAGGTTAGAAATGTTTTCAACGTTGTAATGGAACCATCCTGCCTAAAAATGGTCACTATTGTTTCGCTTACCATTTCAGTTGTACTCAATTATGTGGTTCTATATATAATGAGGCAGTGTACTTGGATTTGCACTGCTCTGGTTTAGTGTTACTGCACTGGATTGATTTAATGTGTTGCTTAAACAGCTTTTTCTTACGAATTAAACGGGTAAAGCATTACATAAATTATTAATATATAATATCATAACTCCATAATTGAAACAGACAATTCCTCAAAAAAATTATTCCTGACATTGTTGCATTTCTGGTTCACAATATTTATTATGTTTCTCCGATGACCTTCGGCTCAGCATCATTGTCCTTGGTCGGCTTCTTCTTTTGATTCCTCAGTTTGCTTCCTAGCTGCTTCTTCCTTTCCTTCCTTGAGAGCTTGAATCAAGCCCGAAAGACATTTCTCTACATAGTCAGACGGAGACTTAGGCATGAGATTCTCAGCAACATCGGCAGGTGTGATCTTGGTCTCTTCCATCAGTCTCTGGATTGTATCAAACAGGGGATGAGTCTCCACCCTGAGGTAATTGTTTGCAAGCACTTTGAATCCCTGGAAACTGCAGTAAGAAAGCTCTATATGTTTATCCATTCTGCCCCTCCTTATCAAAGCTGGGTCAAGTTTCTCTACATAATTGGTAGTGAAGACAATCAGTCTCTCACCTCCACAAGCTGACCAGAGTCCATCAATGAAATTCAGCAGTCCTGATAGAGTAACTTTGCTGCTGCCCTCTTCCTTTGGTTCTTTCCTGGAAACCTCCTTATCCAACTTTTCTTTCTCTTCATCCGACGATTTCTCTGCTTTCTTCGTCCTTTGACCTGTTAAATCAAGAGAGCAATCTATGTCTTCAATTACAATGATTGATTTACTGGTAGTCTCAATCAAAAGCTTCCTTAGCTCTGTATTGTCCTTTACTGCAGTGAGCTCAAGATCATAAACATCATAATTCAACAAATTAGCCATTGCAGCAATCATAGTGGACTTCCCAGTTCCTGGAGGACCATAAAGAAGATACCCTCTTTTCCAGGCCTTGCCAATCCTTGCATAAAAGTCTTTACTTCTGCTGAAAGTCAGAAGATCTTCAATTATCTCCTGCTTCTTCTCCGGCTCCAAAGCAATTGTCTCAAATGTTGCAGGATGCTCAAACACAATATGACTCCACATGGTTTGCTTGTAACTTGGCCACTTATAACCAGGACTATTTGTATAAAGCTTCCTCTGCCTGTTTCTCACCCTGATTTCCTTCCCTTCCTTCACCACATGCTCCAAATAAGTCTCAGTTATAATCTCCCTGTACCGCTTGTGAAATGTAAGCCTGTAGTATCTCTTCTCCTGCTCTGTATAATACGACATGCTCCTTGTCGGCGAAATAACTTTGCTGGAAACCCACCAAACTTTCACCCCACGAAATTCATCAGTAACTCTCTCATACTCATCCATGCTAAGCACCAAATTGCTGCTATCTTTTCCCATCTCAGCCTTGAGTCTTTTAGCACTCTTGGATGAATTAACACTGAGATAAGCCTCAACAGCAGCATAAGCCTCACTGCGCTTGAGACGATCTCCGGTGAATTCATGGATTGAAATCTTGATGTAAGGATAAAAGAACCCAGCGATTCTGTGGGTATATTTCTCGAAGTAGCGACGAACTTCATATGGGCAGTATTGGCGAATGATAGCCCAAACAAACATGAAACTCGCGATTGTAGAACCCATTGTTGCCCACATCTCGGTCATTGTTGGTGGTACCATCTTCATTTTGACCTCTGATTGTTGCTTTCTTTCTTTCTTCTTTAAAGTTTATCCAGCCTTTTGATTCTTGCAACTCTGGTTTACGCGATTTTTTGCTGAAGACACTATCTATTGACAAGATTTGTCATGCCAGCCTTTGGATCATGACACTGTCAGTCACTTAAACAAAGTAAGAAACGAGAAGCGGAGTAGGTAGAGAATGAGGAATGACCGGTTTTTATCAACACAGAATAATATATGTCCATACAACAACTACTAGTTTTTCTCACAAGTTTCGTAAATTACAAAGAGAATTTGATTGGTGGGTCTACGTGGATGGTGATCCTAAACGACAAATTATGCAGGGTACAAATCCACAAGAATGAAGCGTTGCATGCGCGTAATAAGAAAGAAAGAAAGCAAAGTGGGACTTGGTGATGTTGATTGTCAAAACTAAATTACCAATTTTGGAGAGGTCGTGGTCGTGGGGTCTCTTTTATTTTGTGTCGTTGGTTTTTCTTTTAATTTACTGATTTAAATTTATAGGTTTTATCTTGTTTAGTACTTGCCTAGTCATTCCCCATGAATTCAGCTCAATAGACTGGTAAAAATCTTCCAGATTGCCCTGAAGCATGATGCAGTATCAAGGGAACTTCATGGAAGGAAAGATGTCTGAAACGGAGAATGAGAGCTATGAAGTCATCTCATGACAATAAGCATGACATTTACTTGCAATTCATCATCAGTCATTCTTAAACTTATCAATAATTATACTGTCTTTTCAAGTTAAGGCCACAACTAGGCCGTTTTCATTTGTTCATCGACTGACATCACAGGAGCAAATCCAACATGGGTTTTGACTATGGTATAGTTTATTACACTCATAAAGTCTAAAGTCCCAGATTTTGCAATTTTTATGCTTTGACTGCAAAAAATTAGTACCCATGACCACTCTCTTTTCACAGCAGCAGAATCGAAAGTCGTTTAGCTAAGCTAGCAATAGCAAGGATCTGAGCCTCAGGTGGTATCTAGCCTTGGCTTTAATGCTAATTAAAACGAAAATTGGTCAGCAAAGACGTGGCCACTCAAACACAAAGGCATTATGCATTATTAAACAAGGGGACCAGTAACGCAGTTAAGTTAGTCATTGGATTGATATGGTCTTTCAACTTTTGACGATAGAAAGAAGACAAATGGTTAAGTCATATCACTCACATGAATTAGTACTATATGAGTGTAAACTTCGGTCCAAGTACTTGGCAATTATTGTGTTATTGGACGTTTGTACTTTCTCTCTCACTTTTTCAGACTCATCAACCCCGTCCATTCCTTCCTCTTTCTCTTTGTATTTGTTTCAGAACATTATTAACCGCTAACATCCCGCGTGGACATTGATATTTCTTCACATTTTTATGGTACGAATCTGGCTTCTCTACCGTTCATGTAATCAATTGTTATGGTGAACTACCTAACATATTACGAAGTTTCCTCTTTACTTTCTAGGCATTCGGTTTGAAAAGCCAGTCCACCGTCCTTTCCCAGGAATATTTTATGTAAGTGGCCTAAAAGGATTAGGCACTCACTCGTAAATGTCTTTATATTTTTCTGGTTTATGGGTCACGCACCAGGAAATACATGGATTCCTCAACCAAAAAGAAAAGCCAAAGCAGACGAAAAGTGCTGTACAACACTAGTGAGAATGGATAAGGTTCATTGAAACGTTGGTATTTTAGATATTTCTCCGGTTTTAGAGGAAGAAAAACAATGAAATGAAATGAAGAGAACATTTTGGGTAAAAATTTTTGGGATGTGTTGGCATTGAACCAATAATAATATCGTCCAACAGACAAAATGTAGAATGCACATGCAGGAGACAAGTAAGGTCCATGACTCATCTTCAATTTGTGTTTTGATGCTTGATTGAAGTAATCGATTGTAAAATATGACACGGGCTAGCATCTAGACTTGCACGTATTGTCACCTCAGTTTCTAACACACCATAATAACCTGAGGTAGATGTCCCAAGCAGCAGAGATAGTTTAAGTTAGTTAGAGGAAGCTGCATGAAGATCGCAGCATCAAAGCTTCATGGAGAATACATTGGATCATAAGTATCACCTTTTCGCATTTTCAGAGATGCAGACACTTGATTTCTTCCTCTCTGGCAAACCACCCGGTATTATGCGTGCCAAGAGAGGTTAAAGATCCCTGTAGGCATTCTTGATGGTCCCTTCAGCAAGTCTAGTGACAACGGAGGGAGATTTCTGCAAGCACACTGGCATGTATATTATCTAACACAATTACTTAAAAGTTCCAAGCTTTCTAGACTTTGAGAAGCTTTGGGTCATTTGATAGTTGAGTTATGATGCAAATGATAGCTTCTGCCACTGAGATCGGGCTCCTCCTGTGCAAGTAAGCTAATATTTAGTTTTATTCAAAGTATAATGACACCTATCTACACGAAATTTATTATTAGTTTTCTCATGGAGTGGTCAAAGGATTCAGAATTCTGCACAGCTTCTTGGGCAGCCATGACTGCTTGATTGGTCATTTCAAGAATTGAACAGAAATGTCTCTACAGATTGAAGATAAAAATCATGTAAATGGATACACAGAACAATCAAAGAAAATCATGTAAAAAAGAAGAGGCACAAATGAACGAAAGGGACAAAACGCAAAAATTGTTTAGCAACAAGCTCACCAGATAGACCGAAGCATGTATAGTTCCCATTTCCACATATGACCCATCTCTGCTTCCAGGTGGATCACAATGAATTCTTTTGCCAGTCCTATTTCTTTTTTTCTTGCGCCATTAGCAACAGAACAAAATTCTAATTGAAATCTCATAGTTAGCCTAGGGAATCCAAAAACACAAATAACAAGATCAATAAATTATCAAAGAAAGACCTCTTGGTGGCAATCAATGTCCAGGTAATATTGATTGGAGGCAAGTAGCCACAATCAGAGTTGTTTATTTGGTCGATTTGGCCCTTGAACCGAATTGAACCGACCAGTATGAACAGTAACTCAGGATCCTTCGGTATCGGGTCAGTCTTTCAGGCCATGCTGGTTTAATGAATATTCAATCGGAGGCTCGGCTCGCAATGGACTTAGAACTCGTGTGAATCCAATTTGTATATGAACTACTAGGTTGAATGACCCAACGGTTCCAAAAAAAAGAGGAGGATCTGCAAACTTTGCAGAGAATCCTTGCAAGGAATGTTTTGCAAAGTTGCAAAATTGCAACATTATAACATTGCAACAACGACGTATCTATCTCCTCCTAAAATTTTTTTATAAATTTTCATTTATATTATTTTTTTCCACTAATTTATTTTTTTCACTTTATCAATTTTTCTCGATTCAGTTTTCTTCGTCTTAATACAGCCCTTATAATTAATTCTTATGCTTATAAATTTTAAATATTTACTCTCATTTTTAGTTGTTTAAAAATTTTATAGAAAACAAACTACAAACACTGCAATGCAATCATCTTTTAATGAGTTTTAATACTACATATAAGATTTACTAGCTAAAATTAAAATAGATTTCAACATTGTAAAGTAGTAAAAGAAAAATTATAAAACTTATTATATTTTAAAAAAAATAGTATGAAATTTTCTAGCACTATTAGTGTCTATAATTTTTTCGAAAAATACATTTAATTTAAGTAGGCGAATATTAGACTCTCGTAGAAGTAAGATAGTTTTGTATTGTCATTTTTTTATTTAGTTAATAAAAAATAATATTATAAAAAGTAATTTTTTATTTTTTAGATAATTTAAAAGTAATTTTTTAATTTTAATTAAAATAAATTATATGAATCAACTCGAACTGTTTTATTAACTATCTTGTTCTTATTTATTCTGATTCAATTACACAAATTCATTCGGTTCAAAATTTTTAGAATCATGACTTAACTCAGATCAATTCAAAATAATAAATAATTTGTTTCAAATCATAATTTTCTAATTCCAAACCGAATTAGATCAACTTGAACTAGTGGATTTAAACTTGTTAGACACCACTAGCCACAATTGCTTTTTGAGTATGTCCGCTAAGACGACTTTGCTCTTCTACCATCTCATAGATTTCATTAGCTCCATCTTTAATGTCAAAAGTAGAAACCGATAAGCAGTCTAAATGCAAAGACCCTAGTTCAAACCAAGATGTAACCAAATTGTTTGAAAGCAAAAACCAGCAGTGTATTTTCATCCAAAGAAAAATAGCACACAGTCATGTCATGTCATGTCATGTCGGCATACAAAATCAACTTACAAAAGGGATACATATGCTTCCAAGCTATTTTGTTTAAATCAGTAAACAATCAATGACAAACTTCCTTCAATTATATGCCCATTGACCCCACTACTTACAATTTCGCATTTCAACTCAAAATCACGACTGATCAAGCTATCTTAATCATGTATATATCCCTGACTTCCTCGGGCAAGAACTAAATTCAATATTGGCTGTATGCAGTGTGACTCAACTGCAGCAAATTTGATAAACACTAACCAGACTAGTTGCATTGAGAAGCGTAAATATCAAGACTACGTAAACTTTTCATCCATTAAACTCTAAAATAAGCTGGACAACGTCACTTTCACAAACAAATTTCATCACTACCTAACCAACTTGTTCTCAACCTCATCTTCACGCGTCAAGACATCTTCAAAGACTTTTTGCTATCACTAGAAACGCTGTGTTACACTCCCACATGCTGCAGGATGTCCTACAGAGGAAACACCTGTAGATTTGGATAGAATGGGATGTCTATTTCCACTTTTTGAGCTTTTCTGATTTCGACAAAATAATTCAGTTGACAGTAGGCACGATAGAACCTCTCGCCAACCGACTCTTTGGCTCTTTCTTATCTACATTGCCAATCCTTTTAGTCTTGTTAAGTTCACAATGAAATTCATTTCTGCCACCCAATGGGAGGAATGACGACAGGAATCCTCGTACCCATGGAAATATTGATTTCCAACCAGGCCACAAGAATATCTGAATGTGCATGTGCACTCATAACAGTATCTCTGAATAATGAATAATTTAAGTTAAATTTTTTTGATCATTTAACAATCAAAACGACAACACAAAAATTTTGTGAAGTGTTTCTAAATCATGCTTGCCACCTTAAGAATGCATGCAACTTATTCAACCATACCTACTACCATGTCATGCAAAATTACGTGGTTTTTGAATTTGTGACCAACTTCTGTTAATTTGATGAACTTGAATTATGCCAATACACCAAGTAAGAAAAATGCCCGGATCAAAATCTAAAACCTATAGCTTGTTCAGAAAATTTGTTAGCTGTGACATGGCTTTGTTGGCAAAGCTGAAAACCAATTGGAAAATATAACCAATAGATTGAACCAAGCAGAATTGGTACAGCTAAGTATAACAAACTTGAAAGCATCAGAAATGTCTTAGGCCGGGAGATGCTAGTCAAAGATTAGCACAAATGAAATTTCTGATTGCTGCATCCGAACCTGACCTTCCATTTGTAGCTTGTTTCTTAGTAAGAAATCCTGGGTGGGACGGTAAAGTATGTCCTGATTTGTGTCTCAATCAAAATCAACGACGCGCGCTGGCGATTGCTGCAAGCGCTTATCACTGTTTTCAAACGGTGGACAATGTAAGTTATGACGATATCACTGGTGATGGTGAGGATGAACAGCATGGAGATGAAGATGAAGATGATGGAGATTTAGAAGAGTTTCAAATTAATTTACTTATTATAATAATTATTATCTTTATCATTAGCATTTATTAAATAAAGTTGTATTAGGCACTCCTACTTGCTTCATGTCATAATTTAGTTATTCCTACTGAAATGACTGAACTCTTTCAGCTCTGTTTTGATCGACAAATAATGGGGATCAAACTGACAAAAATAATAAAACATAAGCAATATTTGAAAAATACTAAACTATTAGGACTAAAAAGCAAATTTGCAAAAAAAAATGGTTGATAAAGCTCGTATTGCATAGGAAGTCCGGTAATTTGACCGATTTCTGCGTATTAAATTGGTTGAGGGCCGAACCACATAAGCCGCCATCGTCGCAAGTTTTTCTTCTTTTCTGTGTTCTTGATTGCAGCAAATGCAGTGAAATTTGATATTGAATCATGAGAAAGAGAAGCCGACGGACCTACGCAAAGCAGGTGTTTTCTGCTGCTGCTTCAATGGTTATTTATTTTAATATTGAATTATTTATTTAATTTTTCTCTATTTTCCCATTGATAGTCCAGGAGGATGATGTAATCAGTCAACATCCAGACGATGTTCTCCTTGAAATTATCAACAGGTTAAATAGCCTTATTGAAGCTGCAACGACTAGTGCCCTTTCTGCTAGATGGAGATATATGTGGACTTTCTGCACTAATCTTAACTTTGATCCTCCAAGGAGTCTGTGCAAGTCTTTGAGTGAAGTACATGTGTCAAAGCCTCAGTACGTCAACTGGGTTGATAAAGTTTTAGAATTGCACACAGGCTCAGCTCTAAAGGAGTTCAGAAGACATTACGAATTGTATCATCCTGATTCAAATGTCCTTACTAATTGGATTCACGCAGCCATAGCAAAGGGTGGCGGCGTTCAACATTTTATGTTGAAGTTGAATATTGAAGGAGCTGGTAAGAATCCCATGTATGCATTTTCACAAGAGTGTTATAATAGCCTCAGAAGCACCCATGGTTTATCCTTTGCCAAGTCTCTAAAATCTCTTTCTTTAACTAATGCGAACGTCACCGGTGAGATTCTTCATTTCTTCATATACAACTGTTCTCTTCTTGAGAGATTACTCCTTGCTCATTCAGAATCACCCAAATTTTCCTTAAAGGTTGTTGGTCCATCAATCCGATTGAAGTAATTAGTGTTTTATTGTTGCTTCTATATTGGAGAAGTTGAAATTTCTGCTCCAAGTCTCTCGTCATTTAAAATTTATGGAGCAGACATCGTCTTAAAAGTGGAGAATGTTCGTCAACTTCTTGATGTACCAATTGGTGGATACTGCTACGCTCGACTGAAGAAATATATTGAATCAATCATGAACTACCTCCCCCAGCTCCACACTCTTGAGTTACGCTTGCACATGTACTTTCACCCTACGGTAACTAGCACTACACCACAAGTTTTTATGCCAGTGCCTGCCGATTGTGTATACTAAATTCTAACGATATATAACTGTTTAACTCCACTTTCTTTTTAAGGGCGATGCACAGTTTCCATTTTGTGAATTACCTAAAGTAAGGCACTTAATATTTTGTGTGGGTGCTTTTCATAATAAAAATTTTCTTGGATTGACTCGCATGATAGAAGCATGCCCCTGTTTGGAGAAGTTCACACTTAAGGTATTAATTGCTTGCAAATTGAAGAAGTAAACTTGTGTCTTGCTCATTTGAATTAGCTTATGATTCATTTGCGGATACAATAGTTGTCTTATGCCACTCTAATTCAATGTCTTGCAGTTGGTACATTATGGGCATAGTCCAAGAAGAAAAATAAAGGAGTTTCCTAAATGTGGTCATGAATATCAACAGCTGAAGGTGGTGGAATTCCCTGGATTTGTTGGGCGTCCAATTGATCTTGAACTTGCATTCTATTTCCTTGAAAAAGCCGTCATGCTTGAGAAAATGATCGTTAATCCTATCTTGTTATTTTCACTTGGACTTCATATCGAAGTTGGAAGCCGGCAACAAAAAAGACGCTAGAAAAAATGCCCAGCAGTACGAACGGGAAAACGTACCTCAAGGGGTTGCATTTGTAATTTGCTAATCCATTTTGTAATTTCATAGTAAACATATCTGGTTTTCGACGGGATACTAATCCTTAAATGAAAGTGGTTGAATTGGTTCAAGGAAGATTTGGGTAGTCCATTTTGACTAATAATTGCGTGGAATTTTATGAAAATTAGCATTTTATAGGATATTAATTTATATCCGTACGTGATTATAATTAATAAATCTTTCTTTTTCAGGATAAATTTCCTTTCCAATCATGTGAATTACCTAAACCAGGGCACTTAACCTTTACTGCTATTGGACATGATAGCAGAAACCTGTTCGAACTGATTACTTTCATGAAGGCGCCCGTACTTGCGAAAGCACACGATCAGTGCACGTAAATTAAGCATGCATGCTGTTGGTCCCGTAGTGGCTCCGGAAGGGGAAGGAATACAGAGGAGTTTCCATCGAATAAATGTTGTCGTCAAAACGTTAATATTGAAAAAAAAAATCTTACATAAAACATTTTTATTATGTTAAGGTTATTAGTAAAATTATTTAAATTAATAAAATAAAATAAATATATTTATTGATAATGAATAAAAAAATTAATAAATAATTTATAAATTTTTTTTACGAATATTTTTTTCACCCACCACCAATTAATATATTTTTTTTATCTTATTTATTAAATGATCTCACTATATCAATAATATCAACACAACAAAACCATCTTATTACAAACTTTTTTCAATATCTAAAGGTGTTTAAATTTGATAAATTTATTGAAAGTCCAATTCATACGGAGATTGTATTTTACGTGCTTGAAAATGCCACAATCTTGGGAAAATCACTGTAAACCAAACAGATGTATGTTCTGTGGGATGTTATGACGAGTTTAAGGATCAAAGTGTGCCACTAGAAGAAAGCTGCTTCATGGTGTTGAATATAATTTTATTCTAGATTTCATTTGAAATACGAAGCAGCTTTAGATCAACAGGACAATTTCATAGGAGTAGCGATTAATTCTACGAGAGACTTTCATTCATTCCACATATAAACAATGGGCATACATCTCATGGGTCTAACAAGTGTTGGCAGCAAATTGTTCTGTTTCTTCTCTAAGTGAACTTACAGTGTTCGTGACATAAGCCTTATGATAGTATTGAAAACATTGGAATAAGAATGATTTTTCTATATCACTATATGGCTTGTTTTCACCGATGTAGTTTATACATACTGGCCGTCGAAGAAAACTTTTAACCAAAGCAAGCAACCAACACATCCTTCATACACACAGGCCAGAAAACTTTAACCAAAGCATGTAACCAAAAGGACCATCATACACACACATAGATACGTGCCTGCTTACCTTGAAACCCAACCCCACTCAGATGCAAGCATTCGTTACTTACTCTTAATTTATGGCTTTCAAAGTCGGATGCAATAGATTGCGCTATGTCCAATGACAAAACGTAGGCTGGCCCATTTGCATAGGGTGGATAATCTTCCTCTGACCACTCCTGAAACCAGAAGCAAATGAGGAAGAAATGTGGAGAAAATTGACTATCGCACTGATCAAAACAAAGCAGTGCATCATTGACAGTGACTTGGAATGTATTGAAAAGGAGATCGAAGTTTCATCACAAATCAGATAAAAAAAATTAGAAAAATAGTTGAGTTATGCACGACAGAAACAGAAATCTTCACCAAAGGCAAGTGTAGCCCATGAATTTGTCAAAAGAAATTCAGTTAAAACCTATGGAAACTTGACTGCAAGTGGAATAGGTTGATAGAGAGAGAGAAATAGAAGATGCAAGCAGTACGTACTCCCATTCTGTGCATTAGTATACATATGATTTGATCAAAATTATGAGGTTATCAGTCAGAACTTCATTGCATGAAATTGAAGACGCAACTTGAAGTTCACATACACCAAGAAACAACATAAATGAACTACTTGATGAGATCAAAGGTTCAGCATGTCATCCCTACCTCATATGCCACTTCCCATTTGCCATGGCGCAGCGGCTTCGCGTAGTAGTTGATGTTCCTAACACACAAGCTCTTGCTCTCGGCTACTTTCTTCACTTCATTTAGTACTGCATTTGCTCTTGCAAAGGTGTCATTGTCACATTTGATTGTATACTAAAAAGACATTTTGTGAAATCATTACATATTGTCTCTGATATTAGACAGAATTTTAAGTGAAATAATATTATTATATTAGTATTACTAACATGATAATATTATCTAATTAATAATATAATAAAAATATATTCATTAATGATAGATAAAAAAAATTTAATAAAAAATTCACTATTTAATTTATATAATAAAAAAAATTTATTATATTTTTTATTAATTTTTTTCATTTACTATCAATGAATATATTTTTTTTATTTCAATAATTAAATAATTTTATCATATCAACACCGTGTCACCTAAAACTCTCTCCATTATATTAACTCTTATTCTTTCAACTTAAATTGTAATTATTCTACTCATTCTTATTCACAGATGGCAATAGTTTTCAACACTGCAAAGTCATAGCTACCCATGCAAGGAACAATCACAATGTCTGCTTCTTCCTTTAAGACCACATTTACTTATTTCCTCGCATCCTTCTCATACACAAAAATGGAAATGTATTAGGATCTCCTGCTACCGAGCATTTGTATGTTAACCCCGTAACGAATCATTTAAAGAGCATCTGCTAAAATGGTTTTTCAATTACCAGTGTTACAAAGAATCGAGCCACCACATTTGAAGATTACACAAGCTTATGCTAAAATGGAAAGCTTGCTAACTTGCTTGGATTAGCTGTTTGCCACATGTTGTAATTGTATTGTATGATCTTTTCGTATATACAGTAAAATGGAAATAAAGTGTATTATTCTTAATTCTAGCTTGCTATATATGCATATATATTTTTGGGGTGGGATAATACTGAAAATGGAATCTGACGACATAATCCATTATAACAATGGAGTATTAACTTCCATATTCTTGCAGGCTAAGCTATTCATTATTTCATGTGTGGACGACTTAATTTCACTGGAAGGGATTATTAAATGTCTCGCCCACAAAGACAAGCAATAATAGGTGCAAGTAATTCTGAGGCTGCACTGCATTGACTTAATCACCCGTGTCTGAGGAAGTAGGTTACAGCCATTGTTTCCATTCGAAGCTTCTAATTACTCCATGAATAATATGAGTCGCTGCTATATATGGCAAAGCTAGCTGCTCAACAAAATGCAAATGCTCTTCTCCATTGGTTGAAACTTTCTATCAACGCTTCTTGCTTGATGTTCCAAGTAATATCTGCATGCATGCAAGATCTCTTTATAACTTGAAATACAAACCATCGAAACGTAATATATATCTACAGATTTTTAACAGCTCACAGTTACTTGATTATGATCTCACAAGTGATAATATAACATGGGTTCTTTAGATTCTAAACATTTTCCACAGCCAAAATTTCACAATTCACACAGATATGGTGAGTGTAAGTTGCATCAATTAGTTTAAAATGGTTACCTCTCATCCAACTTGTGACTATCAAGAACTAATAATAACTCATCTTGTATGCAATGAATAGTTTATGTTAATACTTCACTGAGAATTTCTCTAAGTTTAACCAAAATATTCACCCGATTCCAACCTGAAATCAAATGCTCTTGGAACCGAGTTTATGAGTTACAGTTTGGTTAGAAAGAATTAAACAAATTTAATGTCTAAATCAAATAAATTCATTTAGAACACGAAGATACCATTCTTCATGCAAATGTAGTTTAATGGGAGCTTAACCCCCCATGCTTTTCTTGCCTCCACAGTTGTTATACCTTTATACCCATCCTTCTTCCTCCCAAAAAGCATTTCCAAAACTAGTTTCAACTTCAATTTTATTTTTGTTTTCTGTTTTCAGGATTTGATATTAAACAAAATTTTGTATCGAAGGATCATCAGATGGGGAGACCTCCTTGTTGTGACAAGCTGAATGTGAAGAGAGGCATTTGGAGTGCCGAGGAAGATGCAAAGATACTTGCATATGTTTCCAAACATGGAGCCGGGAACTGGACTGCTGTACCGAAAAAAGCAGGTTAATTTTGTTATGGAGATGTTGTATAGTTTTATTTTTTATTTTTTAGCTTGCAATTCTAAGATTAATTATTTTGATCTTTTATGCTGTGAACTTCAACCCCAAATGCGAGCTTGTTCTCCAGGACTTAGGAGATGTGGCAAGAGTTGCAGACTTAGATGGACTAATTACCTGAGGCCTGATCTTAAGCATGAGAGCTTCACACCCCAAGAAGAGGAGTTGATTCTTAGGCTTCATGCGGCCATTGGTAGCAGGTCAGCTTGTTTTATGTTCTTTCTTACATTAGTTAGTCCAGTTTTTGAGACTGGTTCCCGGAAAATAAGCCATGAAAACTTTTAGTGGACAAACATGGTATTCCATGCTCTCAAGTACCAAAATTTTAAAAACGGATGAAACACTGTTGCTGGACTTTTACTTAAGTCAGATTCTATTCATGGTTTTGTGTTATTAAATCAGGCAATCGCTGACACTATTAACAAATTATAGGTTCAATTCACAGGAGAAAGTACATGCATGACCATAACAAACATAACTGTCTGCTATGAGAGAGACAGAGTGATCCCAACTGTTTTAACTGCCCGATTCTGTTATTGCAAAGATTAATGAAACTCTTTGTGGTCTAGGTGGTCTATCATAGCCCAACAACTTCCTGGAAGAACAGACAATGATGTGAAGAATTACTGGAACACTAAGCTGAGGAAGAAGCTTTTTGATATGGGAATAGATCCTGTCACCCATAAACCTTTCTCTCAAATCTTAGCTGATTATGGAAACATTGGTGGACTCCCGAAATCCGGAACCCGGATCGGATTTCTCAATAAAGACATGAAGAATGCATTCGTGCCAAAACCTGAACACCATCAGCCGCCCTTTCAGGTTTTTTCGAACATCAGCAGTCATTTGATGACAACAATGGTTTCACCAAAAGTAGAAACAATCCAAGACACCCTCGTGAACAACCATAGTAACAGCAATTCATCAATGGATCTTCTTGCTCAGCTTCAAGCCATAAAACTGGTGACCGAAGCTTCAAATTGTGCTAATAACCGTGAACCTATGTCACCTTCATTCTTTAACGAAGGCTCACTCCTGTCATCATCGTCATCTTCTTCATCTTCAACTTGTTCCACAGCAGGACAACAGAAGTCGTCGGTAAATTTTACCTGGCAAGATTTCCTTCTCGAAGAAGCGTTTGTATCTGCTGATCCAGAAGAAAAAGAGCAAGATAACATGGTGGAATTTTCATCCAAGGACTTCAGTAACCACACCCAAAATGTGATACCACAAAGTCAGAACAACAACGAAACTCCTGCACAACTAAATAATGGAGTTCAAGGAACAGATATTGGAGTACCAAGCTATGAGTTTGGTGCTTCATCATCCTCTACCAGTAGTTCTTTTGTGGAAGCCATGCTCGACAGAGAAAATGAGATGTTCTTGGAGTTTCCTAACCTTCTGGAGGATCCCTCCTTCTATGACTGAGCCATGGATTCTGTAGCCTTTGATATTTGGTTATGCCCTTACGAATTCAGCAAACTTTTCGTTAGGTTACATGTACTTGTTATACACATATTGTTTCGAGGCTGGATGATCAATACTTGTCTCGACGAAGTCGTGCTGATTAATTTTCTGTCTTATCTTCTCGAGCAATAATACTTTCCGCAATAATTTTGAACTTTCAATTTATTGTCTGTAGAGCAACAAATTTCAAAATGTATACATTCTCGTCCTAATTAATTGTTTGAAATTTTTTATTAATTAAATATTATATTTTATTATCTTAAAAAATATATAAAATATCAGAATATTAAACGATGCCGTTTTTAGGTTTAAAATAGACTAATTTTAAAATATTAGAAAGGAAAAAAAAAAAAAAAAGGTACTAATTACTTTGGTTGGACACGACCAGTCGATTTGTGTTAAGTAACAATATAAGCAGTTGACGAAAGAGAAACAAGAATCCTCCCAAGAAAGAAAAAAATGGTGGCGATATCTCTGTACAGGGGAAACCTTCACCGGGTCCCGGACGTTCCTCGTCGATGGCTAATGCCGGCGCCCAAAATGTCTCTCAAAGATTTCAAAACCCTATTGAACCGCCGTAACAGGGCCCTGTCTCGCCTCCGCTCCATCCCCACCAACATCACGCTAAACCCTAATTCTAGCTCTAAACAACGACCTGAAACCCCTAATCCTAATGGGTTATCTCTTCAGCCTCAATTAGAGGAAAATAAAGTTGTTAATTGTCAAGAAGAAAAAGGGAATGTTAAAAATGAAGAGATCGTGGATCAAGGAAAATTGAACGGTGGGGATTGTTTGATGAAACCTGTCACTGAAACTGAGGTCGCGCCGGAAAAACCGCTCGATGTGGTGGATGGTGATGGGAAATTGCAAAAATCGGAGGTAGTGGAGAAACCGGCTGAGCCGGCTATACCTAATGTACAGGTATTGAAAACTGAAAACTTTACTCTTCCTATTGGATTTTTTGTAATTAAAAAAATAAGTTTGGTTTATTATTAGACATGTATCACTCTGTTGAGAATGAAATCCTTGCAGAAAGTATTAATGAATAGGAAAGTAGTTTAAGAAATTGCATAATGTTATTCTACTCAAATTAGTATTTCTTAGAGCTTGTCAATGTGAACAAAAATAAAACTAAATCATTTGATGCATTAATAGTGGCCTAGTTGATTTGGCCGTTCAAATTTTTGTTTTTAGCGTCACATCGATGCATATTCGCACACTGATTGCTAATTTTCTGGCTACTAACTAATTTTCATCGCATGTATTTGCATCTCTTTTGAGTTGATTTTGTTGATGGTCTGTATTTGTTTTGCTTGCTAGACAAATGATAAAGTGGATGTGCTAGATGATAAACAGAAAAGGAAAAGGGAAATCGAGGAGAAGCTGCAAACTTTGAATGCAAAAAAGCATAATCTAGTACAAGCTCTGAAGCAAGTGAGCTTTGATTTTATCCTCATCTTCCATTAGACTTAGAGATTTTTTAATATTATAGCTTGGCTCATTGCTTTGTGCTGGGTTGGAACTAAAGTTTGATGAAAAAAAAAATTGTGGAATTTGCTATTGTTCTTGGCAGATATTGAATGCTGAGGAGGAAATAAAGAGATATAATTGTGGAATGACCCGTCCATCTGGTCCACTTCAAGGGGATGCCACAAATGACTCTGGGTTGATGATTAGGCATACTACAACAAGGACAGGCTCGGAGGCAAATCTTGGTGGTGATATGGAAGGGGCAGAAGCAGAAGATGCTTCAAACCAAAATGCTCATTTGCGCCATATGCTTAGAATGAGCAGCATGTCACCATCTTCAGAGTCTCCTCTTAGAAGGGCTACCTATTTACAGCACAATGTGGTAACATATATATATATATATATATATTTGTTTTGACAAATAATTGAAATGCCATGCATGCTTTTGCTCATCTGTTTGAATTTTCTTTTGTTTCTTCCAAATTGTGCCATTACTGCAGGATTGTTAGTAAGAGGACCATATATTGAAGTGATGGATTCCAACTAATCATTCTGTTTCCATAACTATTGAGGTGTTCTAAGAACCCTGTGATCATACGATTGGGTGCATTGTGAGTTAGACATTCTGAAGGTTGTATTAGACCTAGTCCTTCCATTTTTGAAACTGTTCCTAGTTATTCATAACCTTGTACATAGTAGTGCGTTTACCTTTGCACCATACAGCTTCAATTCGTTTAACAAGGCTAATGATGACCTCAGCTAGAATAGCAATTATAAAAAGCTTCCCCTTCTCTTCAAGTGTGCTATGCATTCTTGCATCTATGAGATTGTTAAGATTTTTCAGTTAGTAAAACTTGGGCCTGGTATAGAGAAAAAGAATCTACACTACCATCTGGGTTTTAAGGAGTATTACTTGGTAGCATTTTGTTTAATTTTGGAATTGCAAATTGATTAGTTTTTGATATTGACAACAAATAAAACTGGAACAATAATTCATTCTGAGCCCTTCGAAATTATTTAAACACCTCAAGCATGCATGCATGTCATACATCATCAATGTTTTGCATCCAGGAATTCTTCATATGAAACTTTATCATGATATGATACACTGGATGAATGTAAAGATTTACGCCCCTGCCAGTTTTGTTTATCACTAAAATCTTTTGGTGATGCAAAGCCTGTCATTCATTTTTTCAGTTATTGCACTTGCATTTAGGTTCTACACCCTTCTCGAGCAAGTTTGGGAATCACTGGTAGTCCATCACGCTTTGCTCCTACAGGCCTTCAAGCGAATTCTGGAAATCTGCCTACAGTATCTGTATCAGGAACAAATTATATTGCATCCTCTCCTTCACCTGCAGCATCCGGTGGCACATCTGTATTTAGAGACACTCGGCAGCCAAGTCCATGGAATTAGAAGTCACCTGCTTGCGCCACCATGATTGAACGTTTTTCTGTACCTGATGTTAATATTTGATCCTGGCTCCAGCTATTGGTTAGTGCTAAGCACACAAGCTTCCGTTGATGTGACTCCCTTGGGATCACTTGACAACATACTGAATGCCACTACCATTTTTATAACCTTTCTTTAGAGGAATAAATCTATACTTGTTCCATTACCATGATAATTGGTTTGTCAGCTTTGGTGTGTTTTGTATTAGGCAATGGAGCGCCGTCTACAAATTATTGAATCGCGTCTGGACAACTGCGATGTTGTAAATTGGATGTTTTTTAAGGCCGTTACATATTCACTTGTATGATTATTTTTTGTATATCAAAAAGGAATTCATAGATGTCCTATTTTCCAATGACAAATCTCCTGTGAATTACATGGGCCAGCACACTTTCGTCTTATGTTTCTGTTGATTTCATGTGCTGTTTTGTCTGTATTTCTCTTGGATTAACACAACGAAGCAAATTCATAAAGCTTCACCCCGAATGGCATGACCATGGACCGATTCTTTTCAAGCCTAGTAGATTTCCTTGTATAACGGAATAGTTGGGTCCAACTTGGGGACACAAGTGACACAAGGGAGAGGTGGTTGTCTGCAAAGAACTTTTCCCTCTTTTCGGCGTGGTAGTGCTAAATGACCCACTGTCTACTCATCTACTTGGTCATATGTGGTCTCTGATGCTGGACTGTTAGATTCCCACTGTCCACTCATCTATTTGGCCATATTTGGTCTTTGATGCTGGACTGTTAGACTGCTAGGGTGTTCGGCAGTGCTGTCTTTCGTAAGCTTGCAGTACAACCGAAAGCATCTGATTGTTTCTTCAATTAGATCAAGTCAACAGTCAAACATATCACAGACCTCCAATGCCCGCTCCTCCAAAGCATGTTAGATCAAAAAGAAAAACAGCCCTAGATCTCATCTCACCACAAACACATCACTGACGACCATCGTTGTCGTCATCCTCTCTCGAAAGCTAAACATTTCCAATTCCAACCCCCAAACAAACAGGTAAATAGCCAAGTACATCAACTCTTCTACCTTGTTCATTTTCTTATCCCTTAACACGAACATCAACACCCAATTATCACAGGCGCATCATAGCAGCAGCCCAGACCCTGATCCATCCATGGATTCCGCCCCCAAAAAGCATAACAGCATATCCAAAACCAGTCATCTAACAACACAAACAAACCCAGATGCCTTTAGATCATCTAAATCCTTTTATTACTTGACCAACAACTTCTCAAGATTGAATCTTTATGAGAACAAACCACGTTCATCTCAAAAACAAATCATCAACCCACCTAGCGTAGACATCCACCTGCAAGCCAAAACCATGACCGTTTCTGCTGATTCTGACACCTCCCAGTTTTTGCTCAATAGACTAAGTAAACAACCTCAGAAAACTGCTGCCCCCAGAAATGGAAAAGAGAGCAGAACAACTAAGGAAACATCTAAAGAGAAGCTCAAGAAATCAGCCAAAGGAGGGTTGGCGAATAGTAAAAAGAAAGAGATTCATGGAGGGCAACTTGACAGCAAAAAATTCCTATTTGTCAAAGATAAAGATGCGAAGGAACAACAACATGAAAGGCTTGAGTTTAAGAGAGTTTCAGTTTCATTAGGCAGGAGGAGATCCTTCTGTGGCACACAATTAGAGTTGGCAGATGTTCTTGCAAGTTGTGGAGTGAAAATAGTTTCAGTTGATATGCCACCATTTATGCAGATCCATGCTGTTGATTGTGCAAGAAAGACATGTGATAGCTTAGAAAAATTCACAGCCAAAACCCTTGCACTCACTGTCAAGAAGGTAATTACTTTTATCACTTGCACAAATCATTTTTTTACTTAATTTGATTTTTTTGAAAGTAAAAATCTGAGTTTTGAGGTTATGATTGATTACTAATGAGTTTGTGGGGTTGCGGCTTCTCTTTTCTGTAGGAGTTTGATAGGGTGTATGGGCCGGCATGGCACTGTATCGTGGGGACAAGATTTGGTTCGTTTGTCACGCATTCGGTTGGAGGGTTTCTGTATTTTTCAATGGATCAAAAGATGTATATTCTTTTGTTTAAGACCACTGTACAAAGAGCAGATTGAAATGGATGCTTTGAAGTTAAAAGCACTTCTAGTTTAGCATTAGAAAATTTTACCAACTATAAAGTAGTATTGTATTTACCCACTTGTAGCTTGTGTCCATTAGTTTGGCTCAGAAACTGTAGGAAATGAAGAATTCGGCTTTCTTTTTGTTCAATTACAAGATTTGGCAGGCAAATGAACCTTTTTTAGTGGTCTAATCTAATAGACATTACCCTGATGATTGTTGAGGCTTAAAAAACAGAGTAACAATTTCCTTTAACCGTATCATGCATAAATTTTCTTCTTTGTTCTTTCATTGTTTCTTGAACTTTAGTGGAATTAAACTTGTTTGGCTAATCCTTTACAAGTCTAGACTCTCCCACCTTTTATCTGCCCAGAATCAGGAGTCTAGAATTGATTTCTCATATATATGGCCTTAAACCTTAGAAAAACCTGCAAATTTATTTGTAAACATCAAAGAAGCATGCATTAGAGAGAATAGAATTGCGTAGTAGTCTGTGATTCTGAGCAGTGTTGCTTTGATCTCACAGCTCATAGTAATGGCACGTGGCAGGCTGCGGTTAAGACTAGCAGGACCTGACTGTACTCTAACCACAGAGGGGGGCCATTTTCTCATCACTGAGTCAATTATTTCACGTTTCACTTCTGAGCATAGGGTCGTCACCTGCAAAAGCATTTGTATTGGGGATTATGTCAATGATGCTTGTAACAGCATGGCAGCAGGTCCTTTTTTTTTTTTTTTTTTGACTGGCAAATTTAGGAGATGTTCATCTTAGTCAATTGCATAGGGTTGTTAATTGCTATCCCTCTTGTCATTTTACGATGGAAAATGTAGCTATATATTCTGTTCTTCCAAACGAAAATCTCTTCGGGTCTATATACGGCAGTATTAGCTCAAAGATAGCTCTAACATCAACCTTCTTACGAGTGTATCTGTCTGTGTTGTCTTTGGCCAGAACCTTATGTTTGTACATTTCACGACAGCACATTGTGAATTGAGATTTCTCGAAGTTTAGCTCTAAATATATTTGCTTAACCAAAAAGAGTGTCCTAAGAGATCGCATAAAGTACTTTCGAGAACTTTATTGATCCTGTCATTGAAGCAGTCGAGCCCAAAAAAGAGTATAATCAAACACTTATGACAGGTCTGGCCCCGGGAACCCCCATATTATTTGTTCAGCCTGAGCAATGGGGGCCTCCAGTCAAGCAAAGCAATTGGGCATCTGCCTCTGTTTCCGGGGCGGGCTCACGCATATGGCTATGGGGCCTATGCCTGTAGGCTACAACACAAATTTGGCAACTCTTGTCTTGTCTGTGATGAGTTGGACTCTATACTTAGCCTGACCCATGAACTAACCAAAAGCTAAGTTAATCTAAGCCTCAGCCCAGGATATGCAGAACTAGCCCAAACTTACTGCTCATTGTCAGCGACTTTTTTAAAAGTCAAGACCCCTGGCGCCCTCTATCTGAAAACTGACCCCCAACACTCACTCTAAAACATGTCGGCGTCGTCTTCTTCATAACATAACAAACGATTTATTTCTCCGTTAAAAAAATAAAGACTAGTTCTTGTGAACGCATGTCTAACATAAAGCCGATAAACTTTTTGTATCTTTTGTTACAGTAGTTCCTTTCGTTACTCTCAGATCCGTTAGAATCAGTACAAATTCCAGATAGTAAAACAGAGAAATCTCAATCATCCCTCAATAACTTTCCACTAAACATTGGGAACTTTATGGGAACACTAGGTAGGCAAGAAACCGTCCATATCTGCATCGACGTTACAGTGAAAGTTACCAAATTTGCGCACCACTTGAGCAATAACAAGTGCAATTTTCAGGATTTGGACAAGATGTGACGACATGACAAATCTCCATGCCAAAAACGGAAGGTCCGGGACACGTGTTTAAAACCCAATTAAGAAGCAGACATGAAAACGAAATCATGGGTAAACCTTGGTTAGTTTAACACAGGCACGGAAACAAGAGGCTTTCTGGTGACAATCTACAGTTGCTTACTTAGCTAAAGCACAGTAGTACACAGTTTTTTGCTAGGCAAGTTAGGCGCCATGAGTGCCACTGTGTTACCACTAAGCAACAAAATCATACAATTTGAAGGTCAGGACTTAGGCATGCATTGTCCATTGATGGTGCCTTATGCCCAAAGTTTGTCTCAATTATATCATTATACTAATTGTGTTCATTATTTTAATTAATTAAATTATTTTTGATAATTAAATAAATTTTTTAATTTTTTAAAATATTTTTTTTGATAAAAAATAAAAAATTTTAATAATAATAAAATATAATTAATTATTGTAGTTGTTAATTGATTTCGTAAATAATTTTAAAAAAATATTTTTTAAATTTGAATAAAGGGTTTAACTTATTTTTTAATAAATATTTAATTTATTTTTATTTAATACGTGTAAAATAAAAATAAAAAAAAGGTTTTAGAAAATAAAGGGCAAAGATGAACGGAGTGTGTGCTTCCCATCTTTGTACAGTGTACTTGCGGCGCGTGATCCCATGACTTCCATTTGCTACATTCCATACGCTCTCAGGTGTGTGTAATCATCGTACTCGCCGATTCTCGATTTGATGAATATCGAAATTGCCATTCATACACGTTTCATGTTTAAATAGCGAATACCATGATTATTCTACTCTCGCAAGTGGTTCTAATCTTACATGCACCAGATCTTCCCATGAAAACCTCACTCAATTACGCTGCTTTGAGACTTCCCATGTCGTCAAGTCCATTTTGCAAGTAAGAGTCATATCTTAAAAGCACGGTATGCGCACTGCGCACCCCTTAATTGTTTAATTTTATATTTCCTTTTTTCTCCATTATTTAATTTCTCAAAAATAAATTCTATTTCAAGGTATGATCTTTATAAGTAAAAAATATATAATTATTAATTATAAAATCGATTTTAAAGAAATCCAGGATATTAATTGAGAATCATACTGAATTTTGTTGTTAAAAAAATAAAGTAAAAATGGAAAACTAAAAGGGTAAAAGCTGAAAAACGCAGGGTGTACAGTGCGCACATTAGTCCCCCACCGCCAGGCCAGAAAACATCACACACAAGGCTTCGCCAGCGTTGCAGTCTCTGCTTTCTCTGTCCGTCAACTTCGTAAAAACCTGCACTTTCTCTCTCTTTCTCCACTCCTCTCCTCTCCTAATCCAGCTTCTTGAATAAACCCATAAACGCATTGAACTTCACTCAGTGACTTGCTCACTCACTAACTCACCTTCTTTACTCTCACAGAGACACAAACTTTCATTCACCCGCTTGAGGCCTGAAGTTCCGGATCCGAATCCCAAGCAGGATTATCATTTTGTACATGAATTGGGGTCGTTTCAATGGATCCTCCACTGGTAAATGAGTCATCCTTCTCTGCAGCTAACCCATCATCCTACAGTTTGGTAGAGATTTGGCCTTATCCAATTAACGGTAGCGGTACTGCCGAAGCGGGGCTCCGAATGGCGAATACGGGTCATGGGTTTGGGGAAATTTCGGCCCACAGAGACGGTTCGGCAGAGGAATCAACAGTGACAGAGCAGAGTGGTGGTGGGTGTGGAAGGAAGAGAAGGGATTTGAGCTCTGAAGATGAATCTTCTAAGATTGTTTCAACTACTAGTAGTGCCAATGACTTGGTGGGTGCAGTTTAGTTTTTGCATTTTTTCTTGGTTTTATAGGGCTGTTTGAATTTGTTTGGTTGATGAGAAAATGAAAGTAAAAACAGAATTTTGAGAGAGATGTTTTCTTTCGTTTCGATTTAAGTTAGGAGAAAGAGGGAAAATTATTCTGGCTATCTATGTTTAAGCTCAATTGATGTTTCCTCGGGACATTGATGTGCCTTTTGTTTGTGGTTAATCCACCTGAATCCTAGGGAATTTTGTGATAATTGTTTGCTGTTGATTTAGTTTTGAGTTTGGGAAAGCTGAATTTGTTGTTTTATGCTTGGTTGACTATGGAATTTATGTTCATTCCGAGCTACCAAATGGTTAATCCTCTAAGATTTAAGATTCTGGCTGTTGTTTTCTAGCTGTTTGGTTAGTGAGTAAATCAAGGAAAGCGAAAGAAAAGAAAGGCAAGATTTAATATTTGAATATTGATTTACCTTTGTTTTGCCACATTTTGTTTCAATACTACTGAGTACATTTTGTGGTTTTAGGTGTCGGAACTCTTTCTGGAATTTTAGTTTTTTTAGCTGTTTAAGTAATTCATGATTGAAAAAGAAAAGGAAAGAAACAAGTATTTTGTTGATTGTAGCCTTAGGCATCAGAAGGATTTCTCAGAATTTAGGTTCTTCGAACTCGGAATGTGTTGTGGGAGCTTGGATAATGTAGGCATAATGATATCAGTTGATCTGGTTTCTGAATAAAAAGTGATTCAAGTTGCGTCTGTGTTCAAATTTTCACTTGGTTCTATATATTGATTATGAAACTGTCTTTTATTTGCTGCAGAATGACTCAAATGGTAAACGAATGAAAGTATCAGGATCAAAAAAAGAAAATGGTGGTTCAAAAACTGAAGCGGAAGCAAGTTCTGCAGCTGGTAGCAAGCCAGCTGAAAGCAGTAAACCCTCAGAGCCACCTAAAGATTGTATTCATGTCAGAGCAAGAAGAGGCCAAGCTACTGATAGCCATAGTCTGGCAGAGAGAGTAATTCACTTCAATCCTTTTGACTTGTGAATACAAATCACTGTGCATCATCTAAAATATGATGAGGCTTCATGTGAATAATAAACCCTTTATGCAGATGGCTGTGAAAATGTTGTCACTGTTTTCTTTTCTTTCCTTTGAATTTTTTTTTATAACACTTGTGTTCTTTTACGACTGTTCTATTTTTTAACACTGATGGCATGGCAATATGATTCATTTAATTCTGAAACATGCTGCATAACATACTTATTTTTTTGACAGGCTAGAAGAGAAAAAATTAGCGAGAGAATGAAGATTCTCCAGGACCTGGTCCCTGGATGTAACAAGGTATCTAACGTTTTTGAACAACTTTTGTGCTTGCAATAATTAGTTCATGCTGTGACAGTCCATAATTTAGTGCTGGGAATAAATTATCATGAACCTGGTGTTTGTTTTGAAATCATCAATAAAATCTCTTTGAACTTAGTTTTTTCACTTATTAATCTGGTATATTCCACTGACAATCAGATTATTGGAAAAGCACTCGTTCTTGATGAAATAATTAATTACATTCAGTCATTGCAGCGGCAGGTTGAGGTATAAATCTCCCATATTATATGACTATTACCACTTTATGGCATTTTTCTTTTTGATGCCATTAAACCTTAATTTATTCTAGATAAATGTTTGTGCCTGTAGTTCCTGTCAATGAAGTTAGAAGCCGTTAATTCAAGCATGAGCTTGATTCCTACCATTGAAGGATTTCATCCTAAAGATGTAAGTGTATAAATACTTTTTTTCAGTTAGTTAATATCCAGAAATCCTTTGATCTCACTTGAGTGTCATTGGATTCAAAACTACAATCTTTAATAGTTAGAAAATCCATCTGATATTATATTTGAGGTCGGTTACCGCACAATATGAAGAACAAAAAGAACTCCACAACAGTTGCCTTTCTTCCTAATGTCAAAAGTGATGTGAAACGTTGAGAAAATTGTTGTCTCTTGCACAATGATCTTGTTGGAGTATGTGCATGATTCTGCCATCTTATCCTTCAACCATTTTACCGCTATAATGTCCTTGCGTCAATTACCAATTTACTTGGACTTTTTCATCTTAATAGCCATATAGTAAGATTCAATATTCTTACTTTACGCTGTATTATTTTTTCAAATGAAGCTTTTTTGTCTCATTGGGTTTATCGGTGGATGAACAGCTCTATATGGGATGTTCATGATCCATAATTTATATTCTCATGCAGAATATAACTTCATATTTTTTATGTTATTATCTACATTGGACACTTCGCATTGCATTATAATGGTGATTCTATAGAATGTGAAAGAATGCATCATGATCTTTTAAATTCTATGATGGTTAATCCTTTATTTTTGGTGTTCTAGCTTGGTGCTCAGCCATTGGATGCTGCTGGGATGATATTTGGTTCACAAGCAGCTAGGGAATATGCGCAAGGATCCCAAACTGAATGGTTGCATATGCAAGTTGGTGGAAGTTTTGAAAGAGCAACATAATAGTAGATGGCCCACAGTGTCATAATCGGTGGATTAAGCAGCAAGTTTAACTGTTCTTGTCATCTTTATTCTTAGGGTAAATTTGCTATTGGCGAATTCCTACATGCAAGACCATTCTTAAGTTTGTATTATCATAGGATTTGTAGAAATGCATCTCATCTTTATCTGTATCATCCGACTGGGTACGCTCTATTCTATTTCTCAGTTTCGGAACATAACTGCGTAGAGTGAATTCTGTTCATGGAACTGTTGGAGAAGGGTTGTGTTTCTCGAAGAGATTGTGTTATATGTAGACAAAATTTAACAAAAATATTATAATTTGTATCGACTGTTCGTAACAATTATAGTGCAGTTTGGCGTGCCAGATATGATAATCATGTGCCCAGCTGTCAAAAACCTTAAAACCAAATGTTGGTTGCCACAAATCCTGCACTATGTAATTTCCGCTAACTATCATACGATATTACTTTTGCTGGGAAAGCCTTAAATGCGTTTAAAGAGACTGAAATTGTTATCATTGAATCAATTACAATCTTGAGTATAACATGCTGCTAGCCTGCTATATTCTTCAATTCAGTAAAATAATAGCGCATGGGTGCATAAGAAAAAAGAAAAAAGAGAGAAATCAAAGAATGTGTAAAATCGTGGGATTGCAAGATTCTTCTTTGATCATGGCAAATAATCATCTTCAGGTTGCCTACACCAGAGAAAATAGGCAGCATAGATCCACCGGGGATGCACCAAAATCTTGTTCTCTTGCACTGCCCATCTGCAATCCTCAGTTTCTGCATCTAACGGGACCACGTGTAACTGAGGAGTCAAACACTGTTGTGCATGCAGCTCCCAATCTCCTCTGCCCTGGACCAGAACAAAGGCAATTCCCCAGCATCACTGAAGAGCAAAGTGCAGCCCATGAGAACTCCACTACGAATCTTGGTCAAGTAATTTCGAACATCTCCGCAGGCAATGTTGGCAAGATTGTCAAAATATAACCCATGAACTGCTTTCAGAACTCTAAGAATGTTTGCCAATGACCCATTATTTTCACTTTCATCTGTCTTCTTCTCAGATTAAGATGGATCGTCAACTCCTCTGAAGTAATCGTATCTGCTTACACTTATCAAGTTGTCTGAATGGTCAGTCCACACACTTTCTGTATCATCAAGAATAACAACACCAAATTCAGATTGTTTACCTCTTTTTGCTTTAAATCTTCACTCGCAATGATCCTGGAACTGAAGTACTTGGAATCTGGTGTAGCAACTTGGCAGCCTGCAGTGCGTAGTCTCGAGAACTCATTGTGCGTACATACATCTCAAGCATGGCACTTGCCTCTTCAAGAAATTTGCGAACATAAGGCCTCAACTTCACCAAAATACCAAGGCTCTCCAAATTGAACAAACTACCATCCGATATGTTTCCAGAGAATCCACTTGCTTAAGCAAATACTCATCTTCAGAAGAAAGTTTCGTAACCTTTCGAGAGTGAAGTAGTGTTTGGTCCAGCTCGAGAACCAATTGAAGTTTTTTCTTCTTCAGCAAATTCTTCGTTCTCTTTCTATTTAACCGACTAACTTCAAAATGACTATTGCGAAAACCGTTAACAATGTAATCAAGACATAATCCAAAGGGTACATTGACTGCATGGTTACAAAGAAGGCATGTTTGATCCGGCACAACCGAATGTGGGCATGGCTACAGCATTGAAACCAAACAGAACGACCCAGGGAAACATAATTTTCTTCTCTTGCTAAAAGACTCTGTAGTACTCATTTTGCAAAAGCAAATGGGAAGCAAAATTTTGCTTGTTCTTCTGGCATGTTTATAGAGCTCGTTCTCCAACCGGCTAAGGAGTACTTTCTTTAATTCCTTACCCAGTTAGGAATTAAAGAAGGAAGGTTTTAATATTAGTTATTTTTTTAATAAAATATATATAAATTAAAAGTTTGTTAATTTTGGGTACAATTTTTATTGTTCTGTTACAAAAATGTGTTAGCGTCAATGTCGAGACAGTAAAGGATGTCGACCAGAACAATGCATCCGGAACCAAACTTGGATTTGATGGAATTGATCCAATCATTTTCTACTTGGGACAACCACAGCGCCAGGCAAGTGACTATTTAAAGCAGTGAAGGTAAGTGCTTTTCCTTCTCCAACTTTTAGCTGGAAGTGAACCAGTCCTGTAGGAATGACAAACATCTGCCCAGCAGTCAAGACTTCGGAGTGAAACACATTGTCTGTTGTTATGAATCCAACAAGGAGCCTTCCTTCATTTACAACACCATATTCTGATGCGCGAGGATAAGAATGCGACGGGTTGAATCCACCAGGGAAAGTCAAATCGGTTCATTGAAATTCCGAGTGTATTTGCTCCTGAAAATGTAATAAGACCACCCGGAGTAACTGTGGCTCCGAAGGTAGTTGTTTGTGTTTGCAGCTCAGTCCGTCGAAGGAAAAAGTTATCTGAGTTTACTTGTGCTGCAGGTTTGCAAGGGAAACCATTAAGAGATGTGGTGGCATTCAAATCTGCAACACAATAAGTCCTGAAAAGGAGCAGGATCGGCCGAATTGGAAGGGAGAACACTATTAGGCAGCAAAGCAGCAGGAAGAGTGAGATTGATGAAGACATCATGAACAGAGATCACACATAAATTACAAAATAGCGGGCAGTTTGAGATGGTAGCAGTATATTTTGATGAATGGAAGAAATGGATCCACATATATTCCTGTTTGTAGTCAGAAATCCTGAATAATATTACTCAACATGTAGAAAAATAATGCAGTAGAGTCGAAACAGGTTGGTGTTACTGGAGGAATCTGACTCTGGCACAGGGATGATAACAACACTTCAGCTGCTTCTGATGGCACTAGAAAAGATCTAAATTGTAGAAATAGCAGAAGGTACATGGATCAAGATACTGTCCCAAAGGGTGTCATGTAGTTTTTCTAGAGCTGAGATGGTAAACAGCAATTCAAAAGGTTAACCAGAGAAGATTTCCCACCTAATCTTAATGGAAAAAACTGAGATTTACAACTAGGGCTGCAAATCCTCAACAAAATATGAAGCAGTCTATGAGTCTATGGTAAAGAAAACCTGGTAATTTTCAAAATTGTTGAAAAATGAACCGGTAAAACCTTGTATCCTATAAAGAGGTTAGTCATTATGACGATCACTTGTTTGTCAATCAATCCTCTGGTAATTTTGGTAAGCTGGCCGTTAATAAGCAATCTTAACTTGAAAGACTCGCAGATGGCGCCAAGCACCAAGAGTTATAGGTTGGCCAGCCGCACCTCAAATAATCAGTCTATAAGACCCAAAATAGGTACAAATTCATCAGTTTGAGGATTCCACAAAAACAACTGAAAGCTTCAGGAAATAACATACTTGTTTACTCCATAACACCAACAATTCATCAAAGGAGAAAGAAAACGACCAGATGCTCCAGCTATTTGTTTACCCCAAAACCAGACAAACCAACAATTCATTAAAAGAGAAAGAATCCAATACTCTAACTATGAAACAAGTGGAATTATTGAGGAATCATAAGCATAATCACAACATGTTGTGAAACAAAAACAATTTAATATCAGTTCCTCCTAATTTCAATCATTTTATTATTATAACATCTCAAACATGTTAATTTCATTTGACAGAATACAAAATCTGGGATCCGCACTGAAATGCCAAAGGTTGTGACAGTGGACGGTAACCCATGGCCTCTCAACAATGGCATTTCAGAGCCCTTATTCCATTCCCTGATAGCACAAGCCTTGCATTTCAAGTATTTGACAAACCGTGTAATCCTCTTCACAGCATGCAGGCCAAGCAGTTTGTAATGTCACAATGATTCCATAGATGAGGGCATTTAGTTTGGATTTTGAAATCCAGTATCAATGCTGCATCCTGTAGTTTGTTGATTTAGTTATATGAGAAGAAAATGGAATCATCTTCTCAAAGAAGCAGAAAATGGAATCAAAATTCCTTGACTAAGTGTACCTGTCAAAGGCAGCTGGGCTAATGGGTATTACACCAGATGGGGATACAAGAGCGTCTATTGGCATGTCTTTTGAAGTAACTGGTATAGTTCCTTCATCCACGATCTGCAGAGAATATGACAGTGCAACTGCAAAAGCAAGTCAAAATAGATAAATAATATAATCTGATTATTTGACTCAAACTAGAGAAACAATATAATCAGGTTGTCAGACTCTTAGAACTTGCTTTTCATATTACATGAAAAAAGTGAAACAGAAGTAATCCATACCAAGTAGGGGTTGCCTCCAATTTCTTTCTGTTGCAAGCTCTTGGTATTTCTTCAGGAATGTATCGTAATAACTTCAGTAGGTTTGTCACATGCATTAACAAAAAGATGCACAAATTAAACCAAAAAACAACAATCCGCATACATTTAAGAATTCATAATGAAAGCTACAACAAGAAAGGGGAGAAAAAAGTGTACCTTGGGCATAAAACCATTGAGGTAAGAGTGATATAGTTAAAAAAATCATCACTGATCTAGCAATATTAGTATTTAGGGAATAAGAACTACTTTTGAGAATCAATTGGTAATTTCAAAGATTTAAAGATGACAGCTTCCGTTCATCAAAATTGAGTAATCACCGGTATCCCAACCCAGGCCCAAATGTATCATTTTATAGGCTTTACGAACAAGCAGCTACAAATGGATCAGACACAAATAGGCTGTGGACGAAAGCTTGAGTGAAAGTTTCAATAATATATATTTGCCAGTTTCCATGGATATCTGTGTTTGTGTGTGTACATGTGGTGTCTCCAAACTCAAATTACAATACCACAGAAGCTAGAAAAATTTATCCAAGCCAATAGATGCATAAGCCTTACCCTCCACCACGGCCTAAGCGTCTTCCAGACCTGTCAAATGCAAGTCCTGGCAAAATTACAAGATGAATAAGATTGACTACAGTTTCACTTCTAAACTCTAAATTACAAATAACAAAGAAGCAAAAATATGAAAAATGACATGTATACCAGGTAAGAGGAATAAATCCACTGGCTCATTTGCCTGCATTACTGCAACAAGAGAGATCTTTGAAAATTACAACTAACAGACACAAAGCCAAAGTGAAAAAAACTGTGTTTCCCAGTTAGTTTAGAATACAAGAGCATAAATATATATATTTTCATTAGAGAAGGCTTCAAAGTATAAAGTTGTCGTAGGTTTGGGAGAATGGTCCTGTTGTGGAACAATGAAATTTCTCAAAGCATTGCAGAAGTGATGTGTTTATTTTATGTCTAAAAACCTATTTCCCTTTCAACTTCTTCTGTGTATGTACACGCAGATTCTATAACAACTTGAAAAAGCATACCATCTTCTCGGTCATTTCCATTAGCATCTACTGGAGCTGGTTCTAAAATATTCATTGAGTTTGCAATTAGATCACCAATACTTGATATATGGAACATTCGCATGTGACTATTCTTGTCCTCCACACGTGGCACATAAAGCTTCTTCTTCATCTCCATATCACCATCTAAATACGATTACATAATAAGAATCACCAGAAGCAAACAGCAATACACATGGTAAGCAAAGTATTTTAGTTGATGAAAAAGCAAAATACAAATTACTTGATGGAAAAGGAAAATGTGGTCAATTAACATTCAACATGGAATTCAGAACATACATATTCATTAGAGTCGACCCATTTCTTGGGAAAATTAAAATCAAAACTGCAACATTTCATCACCACAAAGGGCATGGTACAGAACACACCTTTGGCTGGAGTATACAGAATTTCAGACAACAATTTTGATGTATCAACTTCTCTCAAAGCACTGCAACTTATATAGGCACATAATCTTTTACTAGATTGAAACCATTGAGCTTCCAGAACAATGTTCTGAATTGCATTATCTGAAGCCAAAATAACATTATAAAACCATGAATCTATTATCCATCAAATATAACACCTGCAAGCTTTAAATACATTTTGAAAGAAAGCAGCATGTATAAATTCAATCTAGTTCAGTATATATGCTAAAGGTGATATAATCGTGCTAGAATGTGGAAGAATGTGTTTGAGTCCGTAAATGACAGCAGCATACAGTTGCTAGAAAAGATCAGTAGCTAGACGACAACTTATCCTCAATGATATCCACTGTTTGAAGTGAAAAATGACATGCTTTTGAAAACCCACCATTTTTTTTATTGCCAATTTTAATATGTTTTCCATTTGATCACACCGAGAAACGATAACATATCTCTACAACCAAAAACATCAATGCAGAATATACTATGATGAGATCGGACAGAAAAATTATTGACCTTCATGGGATCTAAGCGAGGGGTCCATGGACTTGAGGGTCTTGCGGACTGTGATTCGGACAATTCGTTTTTGCTCGAAAATGGACTGTAGATCCTCCTGCTCTTCAGGGCTGCTGCTGTTGTTGTTCATCGTGGCCAGGAATAAGCGAGGAGAAACTTGCCGGTAGGTGGAGAGCAGAGGAGAGGAACGAGTTTGTAGCTTTAGTTGTAGTCGAATTAGCTGCAGAGACGGTTTTGTGCGCGCTTTTGGGTCGTCATCGGCGTTTGACCGCTTGTCTTACAGCCCACAGGTCCCCTTTGGTTCTGTGTTTTTTAGTTTGCACCCCTCAAACCTTTCGTTTTGTGTTTGGAGGCCCTATCAAAGCAAGCAAATATGCTTAAAAAGAAAAAAGAAAAGAAAATAACATAAATAAATTAAAACTTGGGGGTCATACAGTAAAATTTTCCGTTCTGATAACCAAATAATGCTCAACTGCAGCCAACACCATTACAACTGAGCTCAGAGGGCCAAACCGAGTACGCCTCTTTTCTTTTCCTCTCCAACCCTAACCCTAAACCTGACTATGCGATGAGCTGAACCTCTGGCCCTCATTGTTCGTACTCACGCTCCAACATCCGATCACCAAACTATCTAAAGGGCGTCGAACGAAATCTCAAAACAATGCCGTCACAGGCCAATCTGGACCGTCAGATCGAGAACTTGATGCAGTGCAAGCCTTTGCCAGAACATGAGGTGAAGACTTTGTGCGAGCAAGCGAGAGCGATTCTGGTGGAGGAATGGAACGTACAACCCGTCAAATGTCCGGTCACCGTCTGCGGCGACATTCACGGACAGTTCCATGATCTCGTCGAGCTTTTTCACATCGGTGGCAAAGCTCCTGACACCAATTATCTCTTCATGGGCGACTATGTTGGTCAGTTTTGATTTACACAGTGTAGGCATGCGGGCGTATTAGTGAATTTATTGACTGTAGTTAGTGAGTTTTATTATTTTTGGATATCATCAAGATGTTTAGAAATGATAATTTGTTTATAATTTTGGTGCTTGGCAGATTTTTTACCCCAAAAGAAAATAACTGGACATTTTAGAGGGATAGAATTGCCTCGATAAATCTATATAAATGAAAGTCAAAAGGTATGCTTATGATTTTGCCTTATGTGAAGTTAATTTAGCTTGTTTTGAATGAAGAGAAGTTTTAGGTTAATATTTTGGCATCAAGGAAGTGCATTGGGGAGTACAACATTTCTCGGCGCTGATGATTACTATATATTTATATATAGTTTTTTCGATATGCAACTTATGTTGATGATGAATAAATTACATATGATAGCGAAGATGCTTTCTCTGGCATGTTGTTCAAAGATTATTGTATAAAGACAACCATGGATGGGATACAGAGATAGAATCATACAGGGTTGTCCTTGTTGCACAAACACTTCACGTACAAACACCCATGGCAATATCGACAAACAGATTTCATTTGACGTAGGGCTTATAACAGGCTTATGTGAAGGCTCTATCCACATCTTTCAAATGCGCTGCCTATATTTTATTTCACACATTATATTGCCACATCTTCAAAATATGTCTGTTACATTTGCTATTGGATTTACAATTTCAGCTTTGCCCTGAATCCAAGTTTCTTCCGTTTAGCACTTTTGTTTCTCTTGTTAAGTTAGATCAAGTTTTGGATTTGGGATCCAATTGGCAATTCTGCTTCTTGCTAAACCTATGGACTTTTAGAAGTTAATACGTGATAATGCTGAACTGAAAATCAAAGAACTAGTGTTTCTAAGCAGAAGTAGAAAATATTGATCTATGGATGTCTTCAATAAGTTAGCCCAAAAAATGAAGGATGGGAAAGCTCAAGCTGATACGTTGTAGGATGAAAGTGAGATCAAGTTGGAGGAAGAGTTAATTGTTCTTGGTCGGAGATGTTATCATATCTAAATAAAATCAACTACAAAGTCACCAAAATAATTAATCTCACACTTGAAAGCTGTAACCAATATTTCCTGGCAGTAAAAGGCCCAAGATATTAACTTTTATAATTTAAGATCTGTTTTTATATTCATTGAGATATGTTGACTCTATATACCATTCTGTTGCAAAGTTGTAACCAATGTTTCCCTTCCAATCTGATCAGGTTTTTCAATGAATTTCTGTTATATTCCTATTAACCATGGTTGCAGATTTTATTTATACACTGCGTTTTTTTTTTTTAATCAAATGGTCATTGTTCTATACTTTTATTGTATTATGCAGATCGTGGATACTATTCAGTAGAGACTGTCATCCTTTTAGTTGCGCTGAAAGTCCGTTATAGAGATAGAATAACGATTCTGAGAGGAAATCATGAGAGTCGTCAGATAACTCAAGTGTAAGAATATCATTTTTTTTCCTAATTCTACCATTGGAAAATTGAAATTATTGTTTCATTGATCATCAATAAAATTTAACTCTGATACTTTTTATGGCCAGCATGTGCTCCCGTACTTATTTTAGACATTAACGAGGTGTTTCATAAACAAAAATATCTGACTAGCCAAATTGTTTTATTATTTTGTTAATCAATGAGCAGAAGATGATAGAAGCAGGTTATACTTTTACACGATAATTAATCAAACTTGTGAAGGAAGGGGATGAATGACGTTAAATTATTGACTGCTTCTGAAAGAAGGAGACAGCTTTAAGCTATCCTGCTGCAAAGATAAGATTTTATCATAGATGATCTTTCTTTGGAATTAAATATGAATGGAATCTGGCAGGCATACACAGAAAGAGCACAAAAGTAGTAGTATTTCTAGTGTGAACTAAACAACTTGTGAAGGAAGGGGATGGATGGCTTTGAATTCTTCATCCTCATTTCACTACTTCTTAAAGGAGACACTCTCAAGTGGAAATCTAACTACAGTGTCAAAATCTTTTTTCCATTTTATATTCATTTTTAGTTTTGTTAAGATAGATAACCTGAGTCCTAACACATCATGTACTGCTGGTTGAAATTTTATGATGCTATGAATAATCATTAATGTCCTGTTTATTTCATCACCCAATTGATCTTGAATAAAGAGGTTGATCTTACTCTGTTTTATTAAGTCTTTGGATTAATTATCAGCTACTAACAGCAACAAGCAAAGTTCTCATGTAGTTATTGTAAGCAAAGTTAAAGGAGTGATATGAATTGTTTTTCCCATTTTTTGGTAGCTGAGATGGTGGGATCCTTAAATAATCAAGTGTCTTTACAATTATCAGCATTCCCATTGTAAATTTTAAATTATTTAAGTTGCGTCAGTTTCTAAATATTTAATTTTTTTTCTTTTTATAATTGCTGCTTTCTCATAAAGAGTTACTGTTTTTCCCTTGATGCTCATTGTACTTTGAGAATTGTGTGATTTTCTTTGGTTTTTAACTGTGTAAATGCCGCACATGTTGAACAATAGATAAGGCATTTGAGGGGTCCCGCATGTAGACTTTTATCTTGTAACATTGTTCGGACAACTGCACTCGTTTCTAAAGCTAGTCCCATGTTAGGTCAGCTGTTTGCTCCACTCTTTAGAGAAATGCATATTTATATGTGATGTGGTTGATTTATGACTTTAAAACAAATCATGTAGGAAAGAGCTGTCTTGAAGTGTGTGGTCTAGTTCTTTGTTCCTTTATTTTGTTAATAAATCCTAGCCAAATGGCTGGACGTTTTATTGAGATAGAGAAAGGTTCCCAGTGTTCAAAAATCATTTGATTGACTAAATTATTGTGAAAATGCAATTTGCCAATCATTTTGCTTTCTTATGTTCAGTCAGTTTTTGCAGTCATTCTGGGTGTATATCAAAATAACTTAGTTATTCTCTTTTCAGGTATGGATTTTACGATGAATGCCTGAGAAAATATGGAAATGCTAATGTCTGGAAGCATTTCACAGATCTTTTTGATTATCTGCCACTCACTGCTCTAATTGAGAGTCAGGTTTGAATTTTATATGCAGTCTCTCTGTATATTTCCTTGTATTGTGGTTGACAAATATTTGTAAACTGTTTGTAGGTTTTCTGCTTGCATGGGGGACTTTCCCCCTCTTTGGATACATTAGATAATATACGTGCCCTGGACCGCATACAGGAGGTACACCTACAGTGCTATCATGATTTGTATCAAATCTGTGCCTTCATATTTACCTGATAGCATGTTATATTCTTTATATTTGATTCATGCATGTTCCGATCTTAACTAGATACAAAACTACTACCTGTCATATCATTGTTGTCAAGAAATGTGCTCCTTCCAAATGTTTTTAAAATTCTTGCTAATTTCATGAAAATGCTTTCTCCAACATCACTGCAATATTTACTGCTGCTTTGTTGTTTACATGCGAGTAGGTTCCTCATGAGGGCCCAATGTGTGATCTCTTATGGTCTGATCCGGATGACCGATGTGGATGGGGAATATCTCCTCGGGGTGCAGGTTACACCTTTGGACAGGATATATCTGAACAGTTCAACCATACTAATGGGCTTACTCTTATCTCTAGAGCTCACCAGCTTGTAATGGAAGGATACAATTGGGGCCATGTATGGGAATTATCAATGAAAGTTGAATTAGTTTGATTTGTTGTTTCCATGGTTTTTTATTCATTTGTTTTTTTATTACAATTCATTATAGGAAAAGAGTGTGGTGACAGTGTTCAGTGCACCAAATTACTGCTACCGGTGTGGAAATATGGCTGGAATACTTGAAATTGGGGAGAATATGGAGCAGAATTTTCTTCAATTTGACCCAGCTCCTCGTCAAATTGATCCTGACTCTACACGCAGGACTCCGGACTATTTTTTGTGATTGCCATAACTTACATTCCACTGGCAAACTTATTTATTTATTTATTTTTTACCTGCTGTGTTTTTGCAGATGTCTCTTACAAAAATCTGAGTACTGTTTTTAAGTCGAGGGAGAGACAAAAAGAAATCATTGTTATCGTCATTCTTTTGATTGGAGTTAGTCTGATGTTGGGTTCAGGTTCTTGTGAGTTTATCATAGGTTTTGTTCTGTAGTAGCTTCTTTATGTATTCTAAAATGTGAAGAAAATAGAAACAACAAGCAATCTATTGCCTTGTGAAAATTTGCCTCCTTAGGAGAAACATTTGCCTTTTGTGAAAATTTTTCTCCTTGGGAGAAAAATTTCCAATTCTGTTCTTATGAGTGAAAGAGCCGCTTTTTGTAGCGTTTTTGTTTTGGCATATTGTTTTTTTTACCCAATTTCGATGCATAGACCTTAAAGGCAGCTTGAAGTTGGACGCATATACTTACCAGTTGTGGTTTGTCATGATTTGCTAGGAGGAAAACTTCTGGATATTTTAACGAGGGGCAGTGCAGGGAAACTAAAATTTTCCAAGACAATAGGACAAACGTAGGCAGAGTTTGGCTGTGCGTATTATTATAAAATACCGTATGGGGGAATGCTAATACTAGACTGGATGACTTTATGGTAAAATTTGGTGGGTGAACATCAGAGAACTGCTATGTTAACATCATCATCTGTAATTGTAGACTGTTATGTGATGTGGGGTATTAAAGAATTGATGACTGATATTGAATAAATCCGGTGACAGGCATTCTATCCAATGAATAATAAACACAGACGAGGGATAGGCCCACAAGCACAGCGTAGGATCGTTTGGTTCACAAAGAAACTTGCGAAGGAAGGGAATAAATGACGTTGGAAGTATTGACTACTTGTCAAAGAAGAAGACAGCTTTTCAATATCCGGTTGTGAAGAGGGAACCGGGAATACCCAGAAAGCGAACAAAGGTAGTGGAAGATTCTAGTAGTGTTATTTGTCATTAGCATAGCGAACTCCTTGTGAAGAAAGGGGAGGAGGTCCATCTCCAGTCTTTGACTTCATTCGCTGCTTCTCGGAGAAGGAGACAAGCGCCCTCTGGTTGGCAAGCTGGGAGAATACGACGTTAACGCTTTATAAAATATTCTGACTTTAAAAACACATCGTCTGTCTTCAACCTCCACCAGTCGCCAAAGGACAGAGAAACCTTCAGTGTTGGTATAAATAACTCATCCCTGTCCCTCTTCTTCTACCAGTGCTTGCAAATTCTTCTAACCCCTCTTGCATACTGAACTAGAAAATGGATACTCCTATGGGATACAGATTCCAACCTAAAGATGAAGAAATCATCACTCTACTCAACGAGAAATTACTTGACTCTGATTTTTGTGTCCAAACAATCAATGAAGTTGATATTTACAATTTCGAACCTTTTGATTTACCGCGTAAGTAGCATTTCTCAGAAATCTATGTACTCAATCTTAATGATAATAATAATAATAATGTGCTTTTGTTAATTGCTTTGTTTTGTTATGAACGTGATGCAGGTCTTTCTGCAATTCAATCCGATGAACTCGTGTGGTACTTCTTCTGTGCACCATACTATAAGTATGCCAACAGCAAACGTGCTAATAGAAGAACTAACAGTGGATACTGGAAAGTCACTGGTAGAGGTTGTAAAATCTTTGCCAAACGCAGCAAAGAGGTGATTGGTAGTAAGAAGTTTTTGGTTTTCTGTAAACATGGCGATGCTTCTAAGAATCACAAGGCTGAATGGGTCATGCACGAGTTTCGCTCTCATTACAATCCTTCTAATAAGGTAACTGTTTTTCTGTTTCTTATTCATTTTCTTGTTTTCCGGCACTCACGATGAAGTTCAATTGTCTAAATTGATGTACATTTTGCCTTGTTCTTAACTCCATTATTTGCCTTCATACCCTTGCTTTAGTGACGAATTTTGCGTGGAATGTAAATAAATCTTCTAATAATCTGCATTTTATATACTCTGTTGAATTTAGTGTTAGGCTAAATAATTGAGGTCTAGTTTAAGACTGAAGTGATTGGTGGGGTTGCAAAAATTTTGATTTGATTGACTCGTCTGGTTAGGCAGCTGAGTATTGAAAAATCTGAAGTTCATTTGTGAAATCCTTTATATGTGGACATTTGTGTAAACTATAAAGAATTTGCAAGCCTTGTTTTTGACTCCAATGACATGTATTTTGCTAAAAATCATGACTAATGGGACTAGGCAAATTCAATATGTACACTGGTTATTTTGAGCAGATTTAATGAAAGTTTGTGTTTGCTTTAAAATAATTGATAGTGCACCATTCCAGATTGCCAGCTCATATGATTTTCAACTTTAATTTGTGTAGAAGGATTTTGTTATCTGCCGCATAGAAAGAAAATCAAATAACAAGCCTAAAATTTCAAACGGTGATGATCGTCAGTCAAGTCACCATTTGGCTTCTAATTTTAGAAATCATGCTGCAGAAAAAAACTTTTTGAGGGTGAGAAGTAATAATTTAACATTTCAATATCAATTTATATATGCAGCACATAAGAAACTTATTAAGAATAAATGCTTTTTGCCTGTGGTTTTTACTTCAGGTTGAAACTCAGCAACTACCCTATCATCTTGATATGGCTTATGATTTCAGAAATCATGTTGCAGAAAATAGGCCTAAGAGGGTGAGAAAGAGCATGCCTTCAGTGAACTTTCAATTTTAAGTTATTCATGTAGTGTCATGAAAATGACATCCAAAATAAATCTTTTCCTTTTTTTTTTTTTTTTTCAGGTAGAACCTCTACCAAGTCACCATTTGCCTTCTAATTCTAGAAATCATGTTTCAGAAAAAGCTGTTCAGGGGGTGAGAAAGAGCACAACTTATACTATTTGTCAATATCAATTTACAAATGATGTGCATGAGGAACACATCAAAGATTAATGCTTTTTTGTTTGTGGTTCTTTACTTCAGGTAGAACATGAAGAACTAGCAGATATGACTTCTAATTATAGAAATCATGTTGCAGAAAATAGTTTTTCGATGGTGAGAAAAAAAGAATGATTTGTCATCACTTGTCAGTATCAACTTACATATGTAGTGTATGATAAACATATCCAGAATTAATGCTTCTTTGTTCATGGTCATTACACCAGGTAGAATCTCAACTACCAAGTCAATATTTGACTTCTAATTGTGGAAATCCTGCTGCAGAAAATATTCTTGCAAGGGTGAGAAAGAACATGACTTGTGGGCAGTTAATGATATCAACTTACAAATGCGGAGTTTTAGAAAATATGTGAATTAATGCTACTTTTTCTATGTTTCTTAATTTTAGGTGGAATGCCAACATTTACCCGGTCACTTTTTCAATTTGACTTCTGATTACAGAAATCATCTTGCAGAAAAAAAATTCCCAAGGGTGAGAAAGAACGTGACCCGTGGGAGTTACCAATATCGACTCATACATGGAATGCATGAGAAATGTACTTGGAACTAATGCTACTTTGTTTATGTTCTTATTTTTCAGGATGAATCTCAACCATTACCAAGTCACCCCTTGGCTTCTCATTCTAGAAATCATGTTGCAGAAAATACTAGTCCATGGGTGAGAAAAAGCATGCTTTATAATCTGTTTTTCAGTATCAATTAATATCTATATTGCTTGAGAAACATATCCAGAAGTAATGCTTATACATTCATGATTCTTATCTCAGTTAGAATCTCAACTACCAAGTCACCATTTGATGTGTGATTTTAGAGATCAAGTTGCCGAACATATTTTGTCAGGGGTGAGAAAGATCACGCTTATAAATAATTTCCTTAAATATTTTGTGTATGAAAACAGTTTCAGAACTAACATTTGGTCCCTTGTGACTGTTTAGGGGGAATCTTTGCTACTTGCACAATTTGATGAATTCTACTTGCGTAGTGACCTGAATTACAACAGTTTACCTGCACTACAGTCGCCAATTAATGTAGAAGATGTTGAGCTGACTGGTTCCAGTGACCTGGATCACAACTCTACAGTTGCCTTAGAAGATGTAGAGCTGAGTGGCTCCAATGACCAGGATCACAACTCTTTCTCTGCACCGCAGTTGCCAATTAATCCAGAACAGATTTCATCCTCATATTCTGATGTCTTTAACGACTGCAATGTGATCAACTTTCAATTTGACAGCGAGCAGGAAGACATGAACTCACAATTGGCTTTCCAGGACGTATATCCTATTGAAGAAACTGGAGACAACCTTCCTCCTTGCTTCAACTCATCAAAATCAATCACCGACGTTTATCTTGGGGACAGCAGCGGCAGAGACATTGAAACTGTTGACGCATGGATTGATGGATGTTCTCCAATAGCTGTTGGAGACTATTTACTTTGGTAGTGTGTGTAAACCACAATTCAATTCTGCAGGGGTGTACAACTATTGACATTGTAATAATGCTTCAAGCATGCTTTATTGTATTCCTAGCTTCACACATTTGCTGTGAGGTAGTTACGTCATTTTGAGCATGGATGTTATAGAACACTTTGTAAAGTGAAACTGTCCATCCATCTTCTATGGTTAATGTGGTCCGGCCTAGTTCAAGAAATTTGGAAATTGTTAATAGAAACAAAGTGCTCTTCAAAGAAGACAAGAAGAGATGTGAATGGTTCAAATGCCTACCTATGTAAAATCCATACAGGAATCATGATAAAAAGTCCTCTATGGGATCTTTGCACTGGATTTTCTCTCTTTCATCTCAACTATGTATAGCTACGCCTCCGGTAAATTGCCTGGAGATATTCCAGTAAGAATTTCCAATTTGCGCGGAACCTGTAAAATTAATAACTACGGGTAGCGCAGAGGCTTTCTTATTATTACTCGAGCATTAAGCTCAGCTAGTCAACTGCAGCATTAAAGCATGATACAACTTATTCCAGAGACTCCGGCCGATCAAGGCCTCCCTTTCTTTTTCCTTTTTCATTTTTTAAAGATTTCAAATTTGCCAGAGATTCTGAAACAGACATGGATATAATCTGGTCGGATCGGATGGCATCAATGCAAAGGATTTCAGGGGACCACTTCTCCGCCCATGCAGAGAAGGCGATAGAAGAATCAAACCTTTTGACCGTCCAATCCAAAACAACTACTTCTCAAGAAAGTGAACGTGTCAGCCGAATTCGCACGCCAAGGGCGGCATCGTACACTTTTATTTTGAGGTAATAACATAAAAGTCCCTACAGTGTAACAAAACTACGACTAGGCATAATTCACAATTTTTTTCGCGCAGGCCCTCACTGTTAGATTTCATTACAACGCCGATCATGATAAGAGTCATTTGATTGTTATACTCCTAAAACATTATGATCACATTAGCCCTGAAGGTTTTAGTTTATAACAAACAAGCCCCTGAGTAAAAAAAAAAAATAATTTTTTTAAATATAATTAAACTATTTTTTAAAAAAATAAAATTTTTTAATAATGGGATGATAATTTAAAAGTAAAATTTTAAATATATTAAATAATTTTCAATAAATAAGTAATTAATCACCTAAGAAAGAAATATATGGTAAATTCAATCATCAAAATATAGAGTATAAAAATTAACATAAAATTTCAATGACAATTGATAAAAAAAAAATGTAAATAATAAAAAAAATTAGAAGAGAAAAGAAATAAAAAAGAAGAAGATATTTTATATGTATTTTTTTAATTTATGGATAGGGCCAGTCCCTGTTTCCTCAGGCCCCACAAGTTTTTTTTTTAAAAATTATATATAAAATATTTTATATTTTATAATATTTTTTGTATATTTTGACCCCTATAATTTTGAAATATAATTATTGACCCCTTAAGTTGTAATCTGTTTTTTCAAATTGCACCTAAAAACTTTGATTTTTTGTTGTCTTGACCCTCAGCTTTTTATTTCTGAGTTTTTCATATAATAGTGGAATTATTAGTTTTATTAACAGAACTTTAATAGATCATACAACCAAAACTCATGTGAAAAACTTGGTGAATTATGTCATTATTTATTATTTCACTGAAAATCAGGGACTAATATGTTATGGAGAAATCTTACAACAATAGTAAAATTCTTCGCCGGCCGGTCATCCACGAGCGAGGAAAGTATGAAGAAAGAGAACAAAAGTAGCAGAAGATTCTTAAATTTAAGCAAAAGCTTCGAGAAAGCTCACACCTGTACACTGTCCCTTAATCCAGACCGCTTGTTAGGGGAAAAGTGAGTGCATCCTGTGGAGAGAAAGAATCCTGAAAAGGAAGGTGGTGGGGTCTGAAGACGCTACTTGGGCTGCAAGTTTATACTGTTTACTTGACGAGTTGTGGAAAAGCTATCGAAGTTGTAGTCATAGTGTAGCAACGATGCTTGGAAATTAAGTCATGTACAGTAGAGTATGGACCAATCACAATAAGGAAGAGAATAACTGAGTTAAACGATTTCTGGGTATATAAATATGGGATTTGATCACTCGTTCATCTCTTCTTTCAGATCAATTCTTCCCATCAACCAGAAATATCTAGCTACATCTTACCCTCCTTTTAGATTGTATTGAACCAGTCTCCTTTCTTATTGTATTGAATCAGAAATGGAAAAGGACAGTCTCGTGGGGTTCAGATTCCAGCCAACTAATGAAGAAATCATCCATCTCCTGAAGAAGAAGAGGCTTGACCCTGATTTCTCTGTCCATACGATTAAGGAGATTGATTTCTACAGCTTTGATCCTTGGGACTTACCAGGTCAGAGTTTAATATATTATAATATATTTATCGAGTCAGTTCCCAGTCTGAACTTTTCCGACTAAGCGTGTGTTCTGTTCTGTGTGTGAATTTTTGTGATGCAGGGCTTTCAGGGATTCAGTCTAAGGAACCAATTTGGTATTTTTACTGTAAACCTTATTACAAGTATTCCAAGAGTAAACGCAAACACAGAAGAACGGTTTCTGGATTCTGGAAAGTCACGGGCAGGGGTTCTGACATGAAGGCCAAAAAGGGCAAAGATGTGATCGGTAGTAAGGAAATTCTGTCTTTCTACCTTCGTGATCGTGTTGCCAAGGAAGCAAAGACCGAGTGGGGTATGCACGAGATCCACATAGAAGACGACGACCCTCTTTATAAGGTATGAGTTCTGTTTGTTTTTTGATATATTTACTTGTTTTAGGCACTTCCATAATGTTCATTTTGTTATCAATTGTTTGTATGTTTGGTATTTTTTGAATTGGTTGTCTTCATTCCTTGCTTAGTGGTGAACCGCTTTTGTACTGTAAATTTTATGTGCCTATGATTATCTTAGTGGAAGGCTGGATAATCTGTCTCCTATTTGTTAGAAATTAATCTAAAAAAGAGAAAGGAAACTGAAAATGAGATATTGCTACATTTCTCCTGATTTCTTAATTATGCGCTTGATAGTTACTTTATTTTTTCTTAGTACGAAGATGAAACATATTTATAGGTTTTACAATGAAGAACTAACAACTGTCTAACACCCAACTGACAATAGTAAACAACACAAGTAACAACAATTAACAATTAATATCAAACCATAAATTAGTATCATTAACACTGTTGATTGATTTTTTTGCTGGGTGAAGACTGGAGTTATTGTTGAGCATGCTCAAATATTGAGTTTAATGGAGATAGGTATGATTTTACCGGCAAAGTGTGGTCTCTTTTATGTGAACATTTATGCAATTAGATTTCAACTTTTAGTGGACCAAATCGTACTGAAACAAGGTTGGGGGTGGGGAGGAGTTAAAGATGAGGGATTAAGGTTGGGTTTGGGGGGGGGGGGGGGGTGTGTTGTTGCGGCGGTGGTTGTGTGTGTGTGTAACTGAGACTCCGAAAATTTAGTGTGTGGATGAGTTATTTCAGTGAAACTATATGTTGTTTTGTTTTCTCCGACAACATTGGTGAGCAGTAATATGACAATAGTAATCTGGTAGAGTAGGTGAACTTCTGTAAAATAATTGACAATACAGTATTCCTTATGCGGCTGCACTTTTCCTGTTTTGGACTTTAATTCATGCAGGAGGACTTTGTTGTGTGTCGTCTCGAAAGAAAACGGGATAACAAGTCTGGTGTTTCAACCAGCACTGAAAGTGAATCAAGTCAACATTCAGATGTTACAGAAAATAATTCCCCGAAGTCTGCATTACCTCCAAATCCACAGTTGCAGCTACAACCAAGTCAGTGTTGTGATGGCTACAATGCTCTGGATAACGACTCTTTGCAGCTACTACCAAATCAGTGTTCCGATGGCTATGATGCTCTGGATAACAACTCTTTGCAGCTACTACCAAATCAGTGTTGCGATGGCTATGATGCTCTGTATAAGGACTCTTTGCAGCTACTACCAAATCAGTGTTGTGATGGCTATGATGCTCTGTATAACGACTCTTTGCAGCTACTACCAAATCAGTATTGCGATGGCTACGATGCTTTGGATAATGACTCTTTGCGGCTACTACCAAATCAGTATTGCGATGGCTACGATGCTTTGGATAATAACTCTTTGCGGCTACTACCAAATCAGTATCGCGATGGCTACGATGCTTTGGATAATGACTCTTTGCAGCTACTACCAAATCAGAGTTTTGATGGCTTCTGTGCTCTGGATAACAACTCTTTGCCGCTACTACAAAATCAGTGTTGCAATGGCTACAATCCTCAGGATAATAACTCTTTCTCTGAACTGTGGTCACCTATTTATCCAGAACAAGGATTGTCATATTCTAACAGTCCTAATAATGGTTGTGATTTGTTGAATTCTCAATGCGACGGTGAGCAGGTAGATAACCTGATCGATTTACCAAGCAGTTTCCAGAATAAATACTCTCGCGAAGAAACTGGACAATCCCTCACTCCTGAATTCAACTCAACAAAATCGGATGGAGGTAAGAAACTGGCTGGACAAACCCTCGATTCTGAATTCAACTCATCAAAAACTGATGGAGGAGTTTATGTGGAGGATAACAGTGAAGCGGACGGTGAATCCTTAGAAGCATGGGTAATCAAACTACTTGAGAATTAACATTTCTTCAGTAGCATACATTAAGAACAATTAAATACTCGAGGAGAGTATTGTATTATTGTGGTGTTGTAATAATGTTTCGCCTATGTTATATTGTATTCCCAACTCTGTAATCTTTTAGAATAGTTACATACTTAGGTATTTGTTTGTTTGGAGCTCTTGGATGCTCAACTTACTCTTATCGTATTTGATATCTAAATGTAACAATATTGCCGGGTTCTATATAAGTTCAGCATGTTGAATGGGTATGCTTGTTCAAAAGAATAGCGCCATATGTGAATGGTTGACAGAGGACCATTGTATTCCATCCTAGACTGTCGGAGAAGGCAAGAGTGTTTACTTACATCTCAAGATTTTGGCGATAAATTTTCCGCCCGTAAATTCAGATCAATCGTCTTGAGCCAGTCGGTGAAGAATCTCTCACTATCAGATGTACTTGGAGCTCGGTTATCAACCAAAATGAATCCCACAACTTCGTATCGCAGAAGGATGCCGTTGAAAGACTCTAAGTTGCTGGGCCAACTTTCATCCAAAGCAGTATTAAGAGAAAAACTAAAGGGTAGACTGCAGCATGAGAAACAAGGAAGATATCTAGTTCCACTGAAAATTCTGTTGAAGCCTGACTACATTCGACACAGGATATCCTGCGTGGGCAAAAACTGCGAGGCAAATGCTACGCAAAATCAAACGCTGCTGGAATGCCGGGGCAAAGATGAGCAAGTTTTTCCACAGACACCATCAGTTAAAATATTACACCAGCATGAATGGGTAGAATCGATGAGCCGAACTCAGTTTATGAGACGATGTAAACTATGAAACTATATATACTTTATTAAAGCTGAAACTACTTCAATTTGCCTGTATTCTCAAGTTGGTGATTGATTGAGAAGAACAAATATGCTTCAGTAGTTGACTACTGCTGGATCTTTGTAATTATCTGTACCCATACAAGACATATATTTGTAGATACAGTTTCATATATTACGCAGCTTGTTCATCAGCTGTAAAGATTTAATCTCAGTATGGTATGTATACCTGATGTCTAAACGAAACATCTTCCACGTAAAGGTAGTCTAAAAACATGCATATTTATGTCAAAAATTCACATTCATGAAAATTAAATCGGTTTCATTTTTTACTGAAGATTTCAAGTTTTCACAGGTATTCTTCTGTCTTTCAGAATAAAATATAAAACGATAAAATTAAAATAAATAAAATTTAAATTTTAAAATAATTAATATAAAATATAGAGTAATAAACTCCTGTTTGCTCTGTTGTATATGATGCAACATAAGGATGATATAAGAACATTCTGGATTTTCACAAGCAGCAGAAGGCAAACAAGCTTGTGCATGGAAATCCAAGCACCTTGCCGGGGAAGGTAGCCCCTGATTCTGGAAAAGACAAAGGAATCTTCAAAGGGGAATGGTGGGATCCAAAGACTCGAGCAACTTATGTAACAAGTTCTACTCTTACATTTATTTATTTATTTATTTTTCAGAAAAACATATTAAATAATACAAAATTCCTCGTAAGAAAATGACCATATTGACTCACTCATCAACTGTATTCATTGCGGACCTTCAAATTAGAATTTGGATGTTCTCGTCTTTTTCATTTCACTCAACAAAATAATAATATATATCATATTTAATAATAAATAATTTAAATTATATTATTAATTTATATTATAAAATATAAAATTAATTTATAAATTTTAATAAAATATAATTTAAATTATTTATTATTAAATATATTATATATAATTGTCTTATCAACACCGTATGATCGTTACAACACCGTATTCTCTCACTGGTCCACTTGGGAAAACGTTGATAAACGCGTGGAAATTAAGTCCTTGCAGAGTGTAGACCAATCACCATGAAGGAGTGAGAATGTTGGGTCATTGCTCTTGTTTATACAAGGAATGATGCCCACTCACTCTCACTCATAGAGCAAAGTCTGCGCATTAAACCAGAGAAATCTACCTAAGCTTGCACTCTTCTTTCTCTCCATTGTATTTGAAACAGCAATGGATGGATTCCCACAAACCAATGAACCACGAGATATGGCTATTACTTTCTTGCTCCTTTATGCTGCTGCTTTGTATCGTATTATATCAGAAATTAAGTCTCTCCCTGGGTTCCGATTCAGACTAGAGGATGAACAGATCATCGATTATCTGAAGAAGAAGAGGCTTGACCCTCGTTTCTCAGTGCATATGATCAAGGAGATTGATGTCTATAGCTTTGAGCCTTGGAACTTACCCGGTAAGTATCAACTAAGCGGCAGAATATGTAATTCAGTTTACAAAATTCAGCTTATAATCTCAATCAGTCTTGTCTAAAATGTGATAGAACATGTTGTGTAGTTTTGGATGCCGGGAATTCAGGGATGCAAGCTAAGGAACCAGTGTATATTTTCTCTGAGCCTGATTACAAGAATGGCAAGAAAAAAGGTGCCAACAGGCAAACGAATGAAGGAAGCTGGAAAATCACCAGCCAGCGTACCGAAGTCATGGCTGAAAACAGTCCTCATGTAATTGGTTACAAAAGAATTTTGTCTTTCTTCCATCATGGTTCTGAGACTGATTGGGCGATGCATGAGTTCTATGTCAAGGACGACCCTCGTTATCAGGTATGAGCTTTGATTCTTTCTTATTTATTTTCTTGTCTTTGGCACTCTCACAATGTTCATGGGCTTATGAATTGTTATACATTTGGTTTTATTTTGAACTTCATTGGTGGTGACTCTGCTCGGTGATGAACTACACAGTAGTGCAAATCTTATGATAACTTCATTTCATATCCTCTTGTTTATTTTAGTGATAGGCTTGCATAATCTGGCTTCCTATTGATTGATTTTGTTTTTGGATGAAGACTGGAGTGGTTGGTGAGCATGCTAGAATATTGAGTTGAACGAAGATGTGGTATGATTAAACAGGCAAAGTATTAAAAACTACTAGTTCATTTGTGTGGTCTCTTTCATGTAAGCGTGTTGTTCAATTACACTACATATCTGTTGTCTATTAGTTAGTTGATAGGATCTTCTAGCAGATCAAATCTCAATTAAACTTAAGGGTTGGTGGTGGATTTAAGGATGAGTTAGCATTGGAATATATATAGTATTCCTTGAATTTATTACTGTGATTTTCATGGAAATCATGAAAGAAAACGTTGCTTTTTGTTTTTAACTCCAACCACAAACATGGGTCAAAAAATTTGTTTGATGTGAATTGGAAAATTTAGCATGTCTTTGTGTTATCTCGGCGAACGAATCTGTTGTTTTGAGTTCTAGTAATTGTTTGATGAGTAGTAATCTGGCAATGTTAGTGAAATTCTGGAATTCTGCTGTTGCTGGTAAAATTTTTGATAATTTAGCATTTCATATGGTTAACTTATTTTGTTTTGATCTTTAATTTGTGTAGAAGGACTTTGTTCTATGTCGCATAGATAGAAAACGGAATAACAAGCGAAAACAGGTTAACAAGCATGGTGTTTCAAAAAATGGCGAAGGTCAATCAAATCAACAAATGGTTCCATATTCTGGCAACCATGGTACCGAAAATACTATTTCGGAGGCTGTTGAAAGAAAATGGAACAACAAGCGAAAACGGAATAACAAGGGTTGTGTTTCAAAAAATGATGAAGGTCAATCAAATCAACAGATGGTTCCATATCCAGGCAACCATGTTACCGAAAATAATATTTCGGAAGCTATACAGCAACCTAGTAACAATTTGATTTCTAATAGAAATTATGTTACAGGAAATATATTTTCGAAGACCCAGCTACTACCAAGTGACTGTGTGATTTCTAATTCTAGAAATCAGAATGAAGAACATATTCTTTTGGATTCTCAACAAAAATCTAGTGACCATTTGATTTCTTCTGGAAATCATGTTGCAGAAAATGGTTTCCCAGAGTCCCAGCTACTACCAAATCATGATATAATTTCTTATTCTGAAAATCATATATTGGAGACTGGTTCCATTGAGTTGGAGCCACTACCAAATCACAATTTGATTTCTTGTTCTAGAAATCATGTTGCAGAAAATGCTTGCGAAGAATTGCAAGTACTACCAAATCGTAATATGATATCTTATTCTAGATACCATGTTGCAGAAAAAGCTTCTGCAGAGTCGCAGCTACTACCAAATTACAATATGATTCCTTATTCTAGAAATCATGTTGCAGAAAATGGTACCCCGGGGTCGCAGCTACTACCAACTCACAATTTGATTTCTTATTATGGGAATTATGTTGCAGGAAGTGGTTCCCCGGAGATGCAGCTACCACCAACTGACAATGTGATTTCTTATTATGAAAATCATGTTGCAGGAAATGGCTCCCCGGAGGCGCAGCTACCACCAAATGACAATGTGATTTCTTATTATGAAAATCATGTTGCAGGAAATGGCTCTCCGGAGTTGCAGCTACCACCAAATCACAATATAATTTCTTATTATGACAATTTAATTTCATATTTTGGAAATCATACTGCAGAAAATGCTTCCCCAGAGTCGCAGCCAGCTAATCAGCATAAGATTTCTTGTTCTGGAAATCATATTGCAGAAAATGCTTCCCCAGAGTCTCAGCAGCTACTACCAAATCAAAATTTGGAGATACTACTAAATCAACATTTGGTTTTTGATTTTCTTAATAATATTGAAGGAAATTCTACTTACGCAGGACGGCTACCATTTGCAGGGTTCAATGCATGCAGTGGCTACAATGGGCTGAATAATGCCTCTTACTCTGCACTGCAGTCACCAATTTATTCAGAACAGGGATCATCATCTTCTAACTGTTCTAATAATGGTGGTGATTTGTTGAATTCTCAATGTGGCAGCAGGCTGGTAGATTACCCAATCAATTCACAGAGGGCTTTACAGATTGCACGCTCTTGTGAAGAAACCCAACAAACCACTATTCCTCGCTGCAACTCATCAAAGCCAGATGAAGGAGTTTATGTGGAGGATATCTCTGACACGGACATTGATGCATGGGTAAATGAACTGCATAAAATTATTCAATTAGCAGATGTTTAAGTGTTAACAACAATCAAATCCTCTAGGATGATACTATTATGATTGTTATTGTTATTGTAATAGTGCTTTCACTCCTTTTTTTATTGTATTCCAAACTCTGTCATCTGTGATAATGGTTACATACTTTGGGAGTTTGTTGTTTTGAGTCTAGGAAACTCAAGTTTCCCTATCAAGTCAAGTCTGGAAATGTCCAGCTTCTTTATAGGGAAAGCTTGTTCAACGTAGTATCAGTAGGTGAAAATGGTTTATAGACCTACTGTGAGAACAACTTCTTCCATCCACGAATGCTGGAGAAGGTTTCTTTCATCATGGGATGATGGCAATGGATTTTCTGCCCATCAACTCATCCAGGTATGTTCTTCCGATCAATTGTATTAAGCTACTCGGTCAAGGGATCTGCTGTTAACAGAAGAACCTGCGAGCTTAACTCAAGCTTAACTCAATATCAACAGAAGTCTCTCAACTTTGTACTGAGTTATCAAACTGTATCAAGGGGTTGATGATTTGTAACCTTATTTATGATATATTGTAAATTATCAAACTGTATTTTGTTAAGGCTAAAAACATTCCGTTTATGCTTTTCAATAGCAGTATATTATGCTTCTGCTTAGAATTTCAGTACCCTGTGTAAAAGACACGCCATTTTGATCATAGCTCTTCTGTTTTGTGAGTTTTCTAGATCAACCCAAACCAATTCGTGGCAAATCTTAGGAATGACAAAGATTTGCCATTTCCATTGAGTGTTTTTATGATTTTGAAATGGAAAAAATGAGGTAACGAGTTTTCTTTCTGAAGTTCAATTTTCTGATGCGTAATCTTTCACAGAGTATACTAGTGAATGATCTGAAATATATTGCAAACATAAAATTAAGCATAAAAGTCCCGTTCATCATAGAATATATACTGATTAACAGAAAAACAGGGAAAAAAATATTAAAAGATTCATATATGGTGATTGTTCATCAGCTGTAAAGATTTATGTGCGTCTTTCTCTACCGTCCATGCATTTTCAAACGGTCTCCTGTCACCCTTGTAACGATACAAAAATGTCAGTAAAAGCAATTACTCATGGCTTTGAAGCTTCAACAAAGTATGTGCAGAGTAACTAGAACATATGACCTTCAAAGTCATCGCATAAGTTGACTACAATCACATAACTGCCATCGCAAAGCTAGTTAAGAGACTCTGTGACTGCCCATCTTACTGCCATAAGCCTACACACTAGAAAAGACAAAGTTAACAGTTGCTCTGCCTGGAGATAGGAAAATGCAGGACAAAGCAAAAAACAATCAAAGTTCATCAGCTACAGTACTTCCTTATAAGTTATGCCATGCCATCTGTTAATCACTTTCAGTATGGTGCCTATCCAGGAAATAACTTTTTGCAATTTTTTCAAACAGAGTCAAAATATAATACTGACTGACGGGTTTATAATCACAGATGCAGTTCATATATACATACATATATAGCCACCCTGCACGCAGCTTGTTCCCCAGCTATAAAGATTTAATCTCAGTATGGTATACCTGATGTCTAAGGGAAACATCTTCTGCATGAAGGTAGTTTTAGAGCCTAAAATCCTGCATATTTATGTCAAAAATTCACATTCATGGAAATTAAACAGGTTTCATTTTCAACTATTGTGCTTCTTCATAATTTTAGTGGCTCAATAACTAAAACATTCACTTTTAACAATGTTTCATCAGCAGCCGAACATTCTGCATTTCCGCAAGCAGCAGGTAAACACACGTGTAAAAACCTTTCCTTTTTCTAGCTCAACATTTTTAAATTTTACAAATATTTTTATATTTTTAATGTAAAATTTAAAATAAATAAAATTTAATATTGAAAATATAAATTGTAGTCCCCTGTACTCTGTCGTATTTGATGGAACATGAGAAGATTCTGAATTTCCACAGGCAGCAAAGGTAAACGCGCTTGTGTATGGAAATCCAAACGTCTTGTGGGAGAAGGTGAACTCTGACGCTGGAAAAAAAAAAGAAAACAAAGGAATCAGGAAAGGGAAATGGTGGGGCCTCAAAGACTAGAGCAACTTATGAAGCAAGTTCTACTGTTATTTTTATATTCATTTTCCAGAAAAACATGTTATGTAATAAAAATTCCTCGTCAGAAAACAACCGTATTGACTCACTCGTCAACTGTATTCATTGACGGACCTTCAAATATGACGATTAAAGCACTGTGTTCTCCCAATGGTCTACTTAACGCCGTTGGAAAAACGTTAAACTGTTGTTAGACGCGTGGAAATTAAGTCCATGCAGAGTGTAGACCAATCACCATGAGGGCGCGAGAATACTTTCTGTTTACATAAAGAATGATCTCCACTCACTCTCGCCGACACAGCAAATTCTTCGCATTAAGCCAGAGAAATCTACTGAAGCTTGCACTCTTCTTTCTCTCCGTTGTATTGAAACAGAAATGGATGGATTCCCACAAGCCAATGAACCACGAGACATGGCTATTACTTTCTTGCTCCTTTATGTTGCTGCTTTGTATCGTACTGTATTAGAAATGAAGTCTCTCCCGGGGTCCGGATTCAGACCAAACGATGAAGAGATGATCGATTATGTGAAGAAGAAGAGGCTTGACCCTCGTTTCTCAGTCCATATGATCAAGGAGATTGATATCTATAGCTTTGAGCCTTGGGACTTACCCGGTAAGTATCAACTACTCGGCAGAACATATCATTTAGTTTACAAAATTCAGCTTATAATCTCAATCAGCCTTGTCTAAAATGTGATATAACATGTTATGTTGTTTTGGATGCCGGGAATTCAGGGATGCAAGCTAAGGAACCAATGTATATTTTCTCTGAGCCTGATTACAAGAATGGCGAGAAAAATGGTACCAACAGGAAAACAAACGAAGGAAACTGGAAAATCACCGGAAAGGGTTCCAAAATCATGGCCGAAAACAGTCCTGATGTAATTGGTCACAAAAGGATTGTGTGTTTCTCCCATCGTGGTTCTAACACTGATTGGGTGATGCATGAGTTCTATGTCGACGAGGACCCTAGTTATAAGGTACGAGCTTTGTTTCTTTCTTATTTATTTTCTTGTCTTTGGCACTCTCGTAATGTGGCTTATGAATCGTTGTACATTTGGTTTTGTTTTGAACTTATGAGGTGACTCTGCTCAGTGATGAACTACATATGTACTGCAAATCTCACAATAACTTCATTTAATATTATCTTGTTTATTTAAGTGATAGGCTTGCATAATCTGGCTTCCTATTGATTGATTTTTGTGTTTGGATGAAGACTGGAGTGGTTGGTGAGCATGCTAGAATATTGAGTTGAAGGAAGATGTGGTATGATTAAACATGCAAAGTATTAAAAACTACCAGGTCCTTTGTGTGGTCTCTTTCATGTAAGCATGTTATTCAATTATACTACATATCTGTTGTCAATTAGTTAGTTGGTAGGATCTTCTAGCGGATCAAATCTCAATTAAACTTACGGTTTGGTGTTGGAGTTAAGGATGAGGGGTTAGTGCAGGATAATCTATATACGGATATACAATAGTCCTTGAATTTATTACTGTGATTTTCATGGAAATCATGAAAGAAAATGTTGCTCTTGTTTTTAACTCTAACGGGTCAAAAAAATTTGTTTCATGTGAATTGGAAAATTTAGCATGTCTATGAGTTATGTTGATGAGAGAATCTGTTGTTTCGAGTTCTACTGATTGTTTGATGAGTAGTATTCTGGCAATGTTAATGAAATTCTGGAATTCTGCTGTTGCTGGAGAATTTTTGATAATAGAGCGTTTCATATGGTTAACTTATTTTGTTTTCACCTTTAATTTGTGCAGAAGAACTTTGTTTTATGTCGCATAGAAAGGAAACGAAAATGGAATAACAAGCATGGTATTTCAGAGAATGACGAAGGTCAATCAAATCAAAAAGTGGTTCCTTATTTTCGCAACCATGGCACCGAAAATACTATTTCGGAGGCTGTTGAAAGAAAACGGAACAACAAGCGAAAACGGAATAACAAGCACGGTGTTTCAAAAAATGACGAAGGTCAATCAAATCAACAGGTTCCTTATTCTGGCAACCATGGTACCAAAAATACTATTTCGGAGGCTGTCAAAAGAAAACGGAACAACAAGTATGGTGTTTCAAAAAATGACGAAGGTCAATCAAATCAACAGATGGTTCCTTATTCTGGCAACCTTGTTACCGAAAATACTATTTCGGAGGCTGTCCGGCAACCTAGTAACAATTTGATTTCTAATAGAAATAATGTTACAGGAAATATATTTTTGAAGACTCGGCAACTACCAAGTGACCGTGTGATTTCTAATTCTAGAAATCAGAATGAAGAAAATACTCTTTTGGACTCTCAACAACGGTCTAGTGACCATTTGATTTCCTCTTCTGGAAATCGTGTCGCAGAAAATGGTTTCCCAGAGTCACAGCTATTACCAAATCAAGATATGATTTCATATTCTGAAAATCATGTATTGGAGACTGGTTCCACTGAGTCGGAGCCACCACCAAATCACAATTTGATTTCTTGTTCTAGAGATCATGTTGCAGAAAATGCTTGCGAAGAGTCGCAAGTACTACCAAATCGTAATATGATATCTTATTCTAGATATCATGTTGCAGAAAAAGCTTCTGCAGAGTCGCAGCTACTACCAAATTACAATATGATTCCTTGTTCTAGAAATCATGTTGCAGAAAATGGTACCCCAGGGTCGCAGCTACTACCAACGCACAATTTGATTTCTTATTATGAGAATCATGTTGCAGGAAGTGGTTCCCCGGCGTTGCAGCTACTACCAAATCACAATACAATTTCTTGTTCTAGAAATTATGTTGTAGAAAATGCTTGCAAAGAGTCGCAGCAACTACTACAACACAATTTGATTTCTTATACTGGAAATCATGTTGCAGAAAATGCTTCCCTAGAGTTGCAGCCACTAGCTAATGACAGTATGATTTCTTGTTCTAGAAATCATATGGCAGAAATTGCTTCTCTAGAGTCGCAGCCTGCTTATCACAATCTGATTTCTTATTCTGAAAATCATATTGCGGAAAATGCTTCCCCAGGGTTGCAGCCAGCTTATCACAATATGATTTCCAGTAACATGATTTCTTATTCTGGAAATCATATTGCGGAAAATGCTTCCCCAGGGTTGCAGCCAGCTTATCACAATATGGTTTCCAGAAATATGATTTCTTATTCTGAAAATTATAATGCAGATAATGCTTCCCCTGAGTCGCAGCCAGCTTATCAAAATATGATTTCATATTGTGGAAATCATATTGCAGAAAATGCTTCCCCAGAGTCTCAGCAGCTACTACCAAATCAAAATTTGGAGCTACTACCAAATCAACATTTGGTTTTCGATTCTCTAAATAATATTGAAGGAAATTCTACTGACGCAGAATGTCTACCATTTGCAGGGTTCAATGCCTGCAGTGGCTACAATGGGCTGAATAATGCCTCTTACTCTGCACTGCAGTCGCCAATTTATTCAGAACAGGGATCATCGTCTTCTAACTGTACTAATAATGGTGGTGATTTGTTGAATTCTTATTGTGGCAGCAGGCTGGTAGATTACGCAATCAATTCACAGAGGGGTTTCCAGAATGCACGCTCTTGTGAAGAAACTCAACAAACTACTATTCCTCACTGCAACTCATCAAAGCCAGGTGGAGGAGTTTATGTGGAGGATATCTCTGACATGGAAATTGATGCATGGGTAAATGAACTATGTAAAATTATTTGATTAGCAGATGTTTAAGTGTTAACAACAATCAAATCCTCTAGGATGATGCTATTATGATTGTTATTGTTATTGTAATAGTGCTTTCGCATCTTTTTTATTGTGTTTGTCATATTTGATAATGGTTACATACTTTGGGAGTTTGTTGTTTTGAGTCTAGGAAACTCAAGTTTCCCTGTCGAGTCAAGTTCTGGAAATGTCCAGCTTCTTGATAGGGAATGCTTGTTCAAAGTAGTACCAGGAGGTGAAAATGGTTTATAGACCTACTCTGAGACCAACTTCTTCCGTCCACGAATGCTGGAGAGTTGTTTCTTTCATCATGGGATGATGGCAATGGATTTTCTGCCCATCAACTCAACCATGTATGTTCTTCCAATCAATTGTATTGAGCTACTCCATGAAGGGATCTGCTGTTAACAGAAGAACCTGCGAGCTTAACTCAATACCAATTGAAGTTTCAACTTTGTACTGAGTTATCAAACTGTATCAACAAGTTGATGATTTGTAACCTAATTTATTATATATTGTAAATTAGCAAACCGTATTGTGTTCAGGCTAGAACTTTTCTGTTTATACTTTTCAATATCAGTACATTATGCTTCTGCTTAGAATTTCAGTACCCTATGTAGAAGGCACACCGTTTTGATCATAGCTCTTATGTTCTGTGAGTTTTCTAGATCGACTCAACCAATTCGTGGTAGATGTCAGGAATGACTAAGTTTTGCCATTTCCATGCGACAGTTCTATGATTTTGAAATGGAAAAATGAAGTATGAGTTTTCTTTTCTGAATTTCAATTTTCTGATTCCTAATCTTTCTTAGGCTGTACTGGTGAATAATCTGAAATATATTGCAAAAATAAAGTTTAGGCATAAAGTCCTGGTCATCATAGAAGATATACTGATTAACAGAACAACAGGGGAAAAAAAAATTAAAAGATTGATATATGATACAAAAATTCTGGTGAAAGAAACAATCATCAATTCATGTATGATGATTGTTCATCAGCTGTAAAGATTTATGTGCATTCTTCCCTACTTTGCATGGCATCTCCAGCAGTCTCCTTTGGCACCCTTGTAACGATATAAAAAATGTCGGTAAAAGCAACTAATCGTGGCTTTGAAGCTTCAACAAAGCATGTGCAGAGAAACAAGAACATATGACCTCCAAAGTCATCGCATAAGTTGACTCTCATCACATCACCGCTATTGCAAAGCTAGTTAGAGACTCTATGACTGCCCGTCTTACTGCTATAAGCCTACACAATGAAATAGACGAAGTTAACAGGTGTTCTGCCTGGAGACAAGAAAATGCGAGACAAAACAAAAACAACTTCATCAGCAGCAGCACTACCTTAAAAGTACAACTTGTGCCATCTGTTAATCACTATCAGTATGGTGCCTATCCAGGGAATAACTTTTGCAATTTTACAAAAGAGTCGAAATATAATACTGATGTGTTTATAAACACCGAATCCGAGTAAAAGCTATGAGTCGCCAAGAGCATGAAATAATATGTCACCTAGCGAGATATACAACAGGCAAATAAAGGATTGATCCACTCCTGTATTGTTAAGCAGGCAAACAATTATCAAGCTGGAAAAAAAAGAAAACCTGATCATCTACACTGTGCAATATTGTAGAAGCAACCATGCATGCATTTGAACATGTTGCCATAATTGAGAAAAGTAAACATCATTGATCTTTGATTTTATTTGCATCGGTTGTTATGCCCACCACTCTTACCGGGGAAGGAACTGTTATTAACATTGGGTAAACGAAACCACCTTATCCCCAAGGAAACATCTTCAACATAAAGAGAGTTTCAGAGCCGAAAGCTTATAGGTATATCTTAAAAAGTTGACATTTCCAGAACTGTCATTAACAATAATCAGATTTTAAAATGACCTTTTGGGTTCAAAGAAATTACTTGGTGTATCCTCAAAGGGTACTATGACAACGGGCAAAATATCTGAAGATTTATTATATGTGACTTCTGTGTCAAAAGTTTTGATCCTTCACTACCATGATGGAGAATCTCAGAATCAACTTTCAAAAACTAATCACCTGATTTCAGGGTCTTTATCCTCTGAATATTTTAATGTATACTCATGTGTGCACACACTCTGAGACAGACAAGTATATAATCCATGGATACAGCAGCCAGTGCATAAGCTTAATATGGCATTTTTACCTAATATTTTGGTATGTAACTATGTGTCTTACCTCTATCTTTTTGATTGGTAAATGGTTAAGTAGACTGTGAGGAAGGGATTCCATCATCCAGAGAAAAGTGAACTTTCTTGTCTGTGTCTTTCAAATGGACCATATATTTGGATTGCGGTAGTTTGTCATCAGTTTTCCCTTCATTCTTGTTCTGCAATGACCCAGCTTGCTCATTAATCTTCTCACCCTCTCCATCATTTAACACTTTAACAAAACCACCAGTTGGACTGCTACATTCAGATTTTTCATTGTTGGATGAGCAAGATTTTGATTCAACTTCTTGGTAACCATCGTCAATTTCACCTCCTTGCCCCTCAATTTCTTCCGCCCTTAAGATTCCATATTTTTCTCTATAATCCTCGATTTCAGCTTCTAAATACTTAATCTCCTCCTCTCTTTTGGCAAGCAAATCCTTGGTTGTTTGCAAGGCTTCCTGGTCATACTCAGCCTGCTCCTCCATCATCCTTTGATATTGTAAGGCGTCCATCTGAACAGCTGCCTTCTCTGCTTGCAATCTGGTGATCATAGCCATTGCGTTATTAGCTGCAACAGCAGCAGCACTTCTTTCTTCATCCAATTCCATGTACAAAGCCATCAATGACTTGCGATCCAAACGAACCTGTCTATTCAAATGGTGCAAAATGGAATCACTATATGCTTCATTGGGCACATTCCCTTCACCATCATCTGTTTTCTCAAGCGGCGATTTCCTCAGCAACCTAGTGCTCCACCTTGGACTATTTTGAGCTGAATCTGAAAGCGGGATTCCAAAAAACTTGTTCCCTCTAGTAAAAGTAGGGGTCTTATCTTCATTATAATCTTCGGCGGCATCCGTTGGCAGTGGCCCGGCAGCAGCTTTCATTTCTTCCCTAACTGGTCAAACGATTCATTAACAAGATTAGTAACATTTTAAGCATGCGGATATCAAAACATTTGGAAGCCTGTTAAAAGGATCAGTACTGGTTCTAATCTATGGTTACATGGAAAAATTAAAATGGTTCAAAGTGATGCAGACAATGAAGAGAACAAAAGTTTGGGAACTGGAAACATATGAAATCCTTGACAATGGTTGTCTGCTATCCAAATCTTACCTGGAAAAAATGGAAGTATAATAAAAAACCTTGTTAAACGTTTCTGAGGTTTTGATCAAGGTTTTGATTAAGTGAATCATTTAAAGAATAATAAAGGAAATGCAAGAAATGTATAATAAAAGGGAACAAAACTCACATTGCTTGCCGAGACTAAATGCAGTTGATCCGCCCTCGTCCTCTGGAACCTCTGTTTCATTATCTGCGATAAACTTGTGTTCTGTGTACCGCATATGGGGCAACTCCAAATTTCGAGACTCCTCAATCCTCGAAGTGAATGATGCTCGTGGAGAAGGGGCAGGCGCTTGTGAAGTCAGGCCAGCATTTTTCCCTTTTGAATAGGATTTTACCTTCAGTGGCTCCCCGCAACACGAGCAGCATTGAACACTACTCTTCTGCAAGAGCACCATTTCGTTTTTCTTATTAGAAGGCAGTGTCAAGTGCATTTCATTATCTTCCACGAGCAACTCCATATCCTTGTGCAAGATCCCCACAAGGGACTTGTACGTATCGCAATCCCCAGATTCTTTTTCCGTTGCAAACGAAAGGAGACAAGTCTCGCACATCTTCCTAATATCAGAGAGTTTCTTATGGACATGACAATAAGCAAGGGATGATACATCTTTCTTGTGAGTATGGCATATGGATTCATTGTAATAACAATTAGGATTTCTATGAACAAGATAATGATCGATTCTTGTACAAAGCAAGCAAGGAATTTTCAACTCAAAAAACTTGGCAAATTCATTGGCAGCAAATGCAAGAAACCCATCAATGAAAAGCAGAATTATTAACACCCATTCTAGAACAGCATACATCAAGAAATGTGGGAATTTTCCCATTTCTTGTTCAACATAACAGATAAACGATCGCTTTGCCATAATTTTTTGGACCCAAAAACGAGAATTGGAAGTAGGAAAAATAAATAAACAAATCTGAATCTTATCCTTATCTAAGTTGCTTAAAATCAAGCAGGTGTCGTAAGAAATGCTCAAAGGATGACGAAGCGAAAGATCATGACCTGAGGAGGATAAACCAAACCTCAATCATGACCTTTCTGTGCGAGTGATTGAGGAAGAAAATGAGAACTGAGAGGTCTTGTTCAATTTTAGGTTCAAAGTTTGAGTGGTGAATTTCAGTTGGCTATTAATAGGAAACTATCATTTGACAAATTTGAGGTTTATTAGGGGGATAATGTACCGGAAATAACGGTCTATCATGCACTGTCCAAACTACCAAACCATGGACTAAACGGCATCGTCACTTTGTTGGGGAGTTTGTTCTTAAACTGGAAAGTTTTATGAAAAGGTTGTAATGACACTTACATTGTACATTTGGTAATCTCTTACAATGAATTACCCTCAGATAATCAGATGGTATGAACTAAGAAGACAATCGAAGCCTCATGTTAGTGGTGCTTTACAACAATAATTATGCGGTATCGCAATTGATTAATGATTATTTGATAAAATTGCAAAAAGAATTAAAAATTAACTATACATCATTTCAGATGAACAAGTGACAGAAGATCTACAAAATCTCAACAAAGATTAAGAGTCAAAAATTTTCTGCCACAATGTTATCTAGTTATTTCAGATTTTGTCAATAACCCATAAATTCTTAAGACAATTGATCCTGAAATGTGTAACCCCAACAAAAGTACGTAGCTTTTGCTTTAAATAAGCTCCACTGAGACAGCTTCCAGCCTATCTGCTGAACCAAGGTGCAAAACTTGGCTTCTACGAATACCATGATATTAGTTCCACCACCACAATCATCTGCTGCATTAACTTGCACGGAGTCCAAATTCCAACCAGAACACACACTTGTCCGCCAACAGAACACAGAAAAATGGTTAAATAACTTCAATCAGCATTCACATGGATTGCCACATCCAGGTAAGGTTTAACAATTTGTCCACAAAGTCAAGGCGTTTTGGCAATGAGCATTAAAACAATGATTTCACCAACCATACTGACTATGCTTTTTATAAAAGAAGCAGCAAATTGTATCTGCAGCTTAAAGTAATGAGTTCATTCAAATAGACATCTTCAACTTAGGTTCTATCAAGCACAATAAATGATGTGATTGATGTAATGTATTTTGCAAATTAACTGACTGAACAAATACTTAACACTTGTATATGTTGCATATGATGTTCTGTAAATTTAACTTACAAAAATAACATTTTTACATGGTGTTAACCTATTGAAGCTCAAATGAAGGAGATGGTTTATGATATCTATCCAAACTATAAACTGATTGCCACATTGTCACCAAAATGGCCGTATCTTGTAAGCTTGGATTGGAACTTAGTTGAAGACCACTAAATTAGACCACATAAATATAGTTCTTGAGTATCAACTAGCTTGTGGGTAAGACATCTGCAGACATGCAAGGAGATATGCATCCCTGCACATAGGGAGGGAAAAAAATAGTTTGAAAAAGAAATTCAGTCAAATTACAAGGATCTATATTTGACAGAAAATGTACCCGATCAAGAAGTGTTTAGAACAAAATACTGCTATCTTAAGGAATCAATTACCTGTAACAAGCAAGTAGTAATTTGGATGAAAACCTGCAGAAATAGATCAACCTTTTCCTGGATGATTGATGGAACAGGTGTGATCACAAAGTGCAAACCTTTCAATGTGTCAATTCCTCTAACAATCCCTGTATTATCGAGGCACCGTGTAAGTTGAAAATATTAAAGTAATTGCCACTAATTTCTGTTTGAACATCTTTGCACTAAAAACAAATACTATTCTCATGGTAATTAAATTCATTAAGTTACATCAGTTAAGCATCTTGCAGCTAACGGATGATGCACTATTTCCTGCACAATAACAACAAATCAAGTCCCAGCATACCCCAACTATCCTACTTATGTATACATCACTACCTATTAATGAATAAGTTTGCAGGACCCTAGAATTCTCGACATGTGTTCAGATCCTAATGAAATAAAATCACCATCCACATTTGTAAAGGGCCCATGTGAAGTAGTTTCAGAGAATATGTACCATCAACACCAAATTAGCAGTTTAGCTCCTTCTTGTGTACTGGAAATAACGGTTTATCATGCACTGTCCAATTCTCTAACGACGCAGGCATTCAGATTATTAATAGACCCCAAGGCCAAAACCTTGTATTCTCCGTACGCATGATAAAATTATTTGAAGCTGGATGAGTAGAACAGTTTGTACCACTCTGACGTCTTCAAGAATGGTATTGTCAATTCTACTTTTAGGAAAAAGAAACAAGAAAACAACATCTTGATTAAAGAGAGAAGAAGCAAGTATTTGACAACAAAAAGAAAAACCAGTATGAAAACCTACAAACACATGGTAGTGACAAGAGCGGAGAGAATTAAGACTGAAAACAAAAACCTGGAGTCAGTCTGTCAACCACAGTGAGGGATAAAAAGCCAGGAGCAGTAAACTCGGGCGTTTACGGGCTGCCCAACATCGGTATCCAAACAAGCTACTTTTCTATATCGGCAGACTCACAATACAAAAATATACAGATACAGAACACCCAATTTTACAAAGCTATATATGTCTTTGCAAGACATCAAACTCTATTAACATAATCCAATTCCTTATGCCACTAGCAAAAATATTAACCACAAACAAGCCAAGCAATCAAAATTTCAATACATTTAATATTAAAAAGCAAAAAATGGATACACTATATCCATGACAGCCATATAAAGAGACCATGAAACTGTTCTCAATTCATATACAAGTAAATTAACTAATTTAACACTGAATAGCTAAATCCCAGTTAGATTCCTTTTGCAAACGGTAACAACACCTATCAGGAAAAGTTTAAAATTCACGAACAAACAGCCAATCAAACGTCACATAAAACATTCGCAATAAAACAAATAACGTAAATAAAAACAACAGAGTATTCACCGCTAAGAAAACGTGATAAAATTTCCAGAAAGGAAAGAAAGAAGTTACCTCTGAAAAAGAACGTTAACAAGGTAGCGAGAGAACGTGTTTTTGCCACAGTTTTTGGATCCGCAAACCAACACAATAGGAGGCGGGGAAGCGTTTGAATCATAAGCTATTGAGTCTGCGGCATCGGACCATTCTTCAGGCATGTTCCTGCCTGGAAGGAGAGCGTGATTGCAATGTACTGGCACCTACGCATGCTTATTTCAGCTCTGCCTTGTACGTACTGGGACGAAGAAAGAGACCACCATTGAATTGACTCCGACGGTTACACTGGGCTGTGGTTTTTGGGTTATGACTTCCGAGGCTTTTAATTATGGACTTACGGTGGGTTTGCGTTCAATGGCAAAACAGGCTTTAAGGCCCGTTGCTACGCAATCTCACGGTAATATTTTTTTTAAAAAAAAAAAACAAAATATACAATATATTTAAACATCACATTAACATTATTTTATTACAAATTTAAAAGCAATTGGGCCATTGGCCCATTGATCAGATGTTTTCATCCAACGAGGTTCGACAATCTGTTCACTGCGGCCCAACAGTTTAACTAATCCAATTCACTGGCCACGTGTCCAGTTGTACAAGTACGGTGCAGTCACGCCTCCCTACAAACAAAATCTTTAACCCAACTCCCGTTGAGAAAAAGTCAAAGATAAACAGATCAGACGGCTTAAACCTTCTCTCTTTCTCCTACATCACCGATCACCCTCGTTCAGACTGCAGGCGCCAAAACCTCACTCTTTCGTAAAATAATCCCTCCTCCGCCTCCCCTCGAAAAATTATTAAATTATTAAATCAATAAAGCGGACAACTAAATAATCAAATCAACATGTATTATTTTTGTTAATATTTATATCCGTTTTCTTCTCCCCGGGTAGCCTTTCAGTTGGATTTTGAAATGGACAGAAGCATGGAGCTCCAAAACACAGTGAAAGAAGCCCTAAACGCACTGTACCATCACCCGGACGACGCGGTGCGCATGCAAGCCGATCGATGGTTGCAAGATTTTCAACGCACCATCGATGCTTGGCAGGTATCTCTACAATCTCTCTCGTGTTTTATTAGTACCAAATTCAAATTTTCGCTGTTTCATATTGTTAAGTACCATAAACTTTCTTCAACTCTAGTTCAATTACTTGGTATTGCTATTTGGATTGCAGGTATATGTGGTAATTCTTGTCAAATATGTTTCCTGTATTGGCGATATTGGATCAGCTAGTTGTATTTGAAAATTCAGCTACCTAAGTTTGAATTTTGTGAATATTTTTTAATTTTAGAGTCTTATATGAATTTTGAGTGTGGTGAGTTGACTATGATGGCTTGTTCATGTTTTTGAAGCTATCATTACTTTATGTTGCTGAGAAACATGATAATAGAGGAATGAATAAGATTCTTTGGAGATATTAGAAATATTTGCGACTTCAGGTCCAACATATGATAAATTGAAATATTTTGTTCTTGGAACTACATTGTTTGTTTGATTGTTGATTGAGCTCTGCATTTGTTTCTTTTATCATTTGGTGTTATTCTTCTGTATGTATAATTTAACATTGAATGCTCTTACATTTTGCTCCATTCTAATTAGTACTCTTCTTGTAAATTTTATTTAATATTTTAAGTTCTGTTCTTCTTTTTCACTATGAGACTAAAATGTATTCATTTCTTTTTCTTTTATCTGCTTCAGGTTGCTGATAATTTGCTTCATGATGCCACTAGCAATCTAGAAACATTGATCTTTTGTTCTCAGACACTTAGGAGCAAGGTAAGAGCATTTATTTATTTGACTCATGATTATTTAAAACACTTGTGGATTTTACAATCCTTCAATTCTATGTATGTGGGAGGTATTAACACTGGTGTAGGACTAAAGCGTCAAAGCCTTGTTTGGCATGTTATAGTATTTATCATTATTTTTTACTTTTGACAAGTGAAAGATTTTGATACTTTCTAGACTTGATTCATAGGTACAACGAGATGTAGAAGAACTACCTTCTGAAGCCGTTCGCGCGTTACAGGATTCCTTAAATGTGAGTGAGTGCAGATATATTCTTCTATGCATCTAAAAGGCTTGGGTTTATATTACATATGCATGTACATGTTACACAATAGTTGATGAGATGCTGACACTGAAAGTTAATCTTATTGTGATTTGTTGGTTGTTTAAAAAGAATGTATACGGGCTGTGTTGTTCCCATTCACTAGAAAAAGATGTTTTTGAATAAAAGAATGTTTAATAATTTTGTTTGATGTTCTAATTGTTGCACTTAAGAAATGAAAGAAGAATGGCTTCTAGAAACTCTTTAGATCTCCTGGTTATAGTTCAGATGCCAATTATTTATATTTCTAGCTGTTTTATATTTTGGACAAGTAGAAATATTGTGGGAAGCTGGACCATGAGAGGCTCCCACCAACACTGAGCAAGCTATACCACTATATAAAAGAGGCCAAATTAATAAATTTTTGTATAGTACATTCATCACTTTTGATATCTAAGTTGGATTATTTAAGTTTTTGAAGGATGATTGTTCCATTAACTTGCCAAGCATTGTTTATAAGAGTGTTCTAGGTGCTTGCTTACTAGCTTGAAAGGGTTATGAACTTCACATTGTCTTCTTCCATGATTTACTTCCTTTGCATAAGGAAATTCATGATGAGGTTATGAGTTTTGGTGACTGAATTGGCTAATATGAAGGTGAAAATGGATTTTGATTGAGCAAGATTGACCTGGAAGACGTATATCTGCATGATTTAGAAAGTTTTCAGTCGAAAGTTTCATACTTGTTGTGAAGTGTTTTTCCTTACAATTGGAGGAGAGGGAATGGATACGTGCATCTTTTTATCTTCTTGCTTGAATTCCTAAATGCATCCTATTAGACTCAAGGAAGTGTCTCTATCTTTTCCGTTGGTAATCCCTTCCAATTTATTGGTAGGATCTCGAAGGGGCAGGGAAGGTGGATTATATTTCTTGATTCTGGGACAATCAAAAGGTTATCTTGGATTTCACACCTTAATTTGCAGTTGACACTTTGCTATAAGTGATACTTTGGTTATTAAAGTGGGTTTGGATCGGCATAACTGGAAAAACAAACAACCATTTATCTGTTTTTCCTTTGAGAAATCCATAGACTATTTCTAGCATTTGTTTAGTTTTCTTTTTCTCTGTAGAGCTCTATTTATAAATTAGTACTAGTTTGGCACTTGAAAGTTTTTCACAGCTTGTTCTCTGGTCTTCTTGGAAACCGACACGAGGAAAGCTTAAAGTTTTGAGGGAGTGAATTTTGTTGTCCTCTTCTTCCTTTATTGCTATATGAAGTCACAAGAGGCAAAATAACACTAGATTGTGGATGTAGTTTATGGTGGTGATATTTTACTTAAAAGATTAGTTGTTGATGATTTGCAATGTTGCTGTTTAGTTTTACGTGCAGAGATACATGCCCTTCTGAGGTGGCTCATGTATATTATGATGAAAAGTATACCCAGAAAGGTTTTCTTTTAATCAGTTGCTTTTCTTTCAATCTTTATAAGAAAAGAAAAACTTGCATACTTTGTTACTGATGGTTCTCTTTTTTTCTTTTTTCTTTTCTCTCTTTCTTGTATATGTAATGCTTGACTTTTTTTATGTTGTCTGCTGAAACTTCATGGCATGGATATCTTAAATGCAGACCTTATTGAAAAAGTTTCATAAAGGCCCCCCTAAAGTAAGGACTCAGGTAATTTCTGTAGAATTTATTTTCTCACACAGACCTTTTTAATGCAACTTAGCAATACCAATAGAATTTTTGTGCTTAACTTTTTGGCTTTGTAGATTAGCATTGCAGTTGCTGCCTTGGCTGTACATGTTCCTGCAGAAGATTGGGGAGGTGGTGGTATTGTTAATTGGCTTCAGGATAAGATGAATTCTCATCCAGAATTTGTACCTGGATTTTTGGAGCTACTTACAGTCTTGCCTGAGGTATCTATAATTTACATGTTGGAGATAGATTCTTTGAGCAGCATTTTGTTTCCTCCTGCCTTTTCGTGAATGCGCAGTTGGTTCTTGCTTTGCTTCACCAAATAGCCACCAATGTAAAACTTATGACAAACTCTCCCTGGTAAATTGATTTTCATGAGAGAACTCTTTCAGTTGGTAAATGTAACATGTTATACGGCAGCATGATGCGAGAATTCAGTATGCAAATTTTTTTTTGCACTTTAAAGAAGTAAAATCATGCAGGACTCTTTGTTAATTAGTTGTGCAATTTAATATTTCTGAATACTAGCTAAAGTCTCATCAATCTGACTTTGCATTTAATCTTAGGCTCAATCTTGATGCTCATACTGAATATAGAAATGTCTGGCTAACGAGTTGGGAATGCTTATTAAGAGAGCACCTTTTTGTGTTACAGGATACTGTTTTGGAGCATTTAATCATAATGGCTTCATATCGACAATGTGATCATGGAAAAGCTTCAATCTTTTCTGTTTAAGAGCATACAACAATTTACCTTGTTTGTGGGCCTTATCTCAATTTCCCCTTATTCTGTTTGTCTTTGCACCAGGAAGTATTCAACTACAAGATAGCTGCTCGTCCAGAGAGACGTCGCCAATTTGAAAAAGAGTTGACTTCTCAGATGGAGGTTGCTCTTGATATATTGACAGCTTGTTTGCATATTAATGAACTCAAGGAGCAGGTGAGGACGTTTCTTCCCATGTTGTGGTATACAACTCAGTATCATATGGTTGTTGAAATTTTGTAAGTGGTAGGAAGAGGGAATTGTTCATAAATTTCAGTCCACCAATAGTATGCATCAATAGTTTGTTTATTTATTAGGTATTTTTCATATGCAGGCCCAGTGTTTGCTTAAATTTCACAAATTATCAAAGTTACTATAAAATGGCATTGATGACCCTCTAATTCTTACTTAGCTACAAACTAAAGTGACTAGCAAAGTCATTTGTTGCAGAAAAGGTGCCACCATTAAGATGATAATCATAGTTCCACCATGAAATTTGGTAACTACTGCTTGCATGGCACAGATGGTCTTGTAGAACTATAAAAATCGTTTTTGCTAGCTCAATTACTGTCCATTTCTGTGACTCACTTCTGGAAATTTAACTGGTAGCCAAGGCTTACGATTGATCATTTGCTTATCCTTTCGGCAAATAGAAAGGAACAAAAATTTAAAAAAACAAATGAGGAAGAAGAAGAAGAAAGAAACATTTGCTTTTGAATGTTTCATCAAGTGGCTTTTTGATCATTTCAGCTTGATTGATTTGCCAGGTTCTTGAGGCATTTGCATCTTGGCTTCGGTTAAAGCATAGGTAAGCATTCCTCACTGCTATGTTTCTTGGCGAGATGAATTGTACAAGCCATTTTCTTGGTTACAACCTTTGTTTCATTCAGGGAATTGCTTAGTGAATTAGAAATGTATTCATATATATTCTGATTTATATTTCACCTTACTTCCCAACTATAGGTTTAGATATTTTGACAGTTACATAATATATATCTAGGAAATCATCCTTGATTTGTTCGAACCTTGAGTGAACTTTGCTGTAGGGCGATGGGATGGAAATTTCTTTAATGTCAACGTGGTATATAGTGCAATGAGTCATCCTTAAATGACTCCAAATAATTTCCTCTTGCTTCTTGATATTAATTTGTTGACCTGAGGTCTGGAGCGATAATTTTTTTTATTGCCTTTTTAATTTTGGCTTTTCGTTTGTAAGAAATTATCATGTGGTCTCACTCGATTGATAAGATAGGTGGAATGATGTTGGACAGAAGAATGCATGAAGAATTTCATCTGTTACAGGAATTGCTGATCTAACACCACGGTGTTGCTTACTGCTAATATAGTATAGCTTATGGCAATTAATACTCTATTTCTTGTTTGGCTTCTTGTTATAAAGTTGTAGCTGACTTGTGTAACCTCACTAATCCCTCTCTTTAGAGGGTAATCAGTAATCTAGAAATTAAAGGAACTTATTGCAACTTTGTTTGCTTTCAGGATCCCTGCATCTGTGCTTGCCTCTCATCCATTGGTGCTTACAGCTCTCTCTAGCTTGCACTCTGAGATACTTTCTGAGGCATCTGTAAATGGTATTATTTCTTCTGATTTTTATTTTCTTATTTCTCTTTTGCTCAGGGTTGTGATGGATCAGCTGGGTTCTGTTCTTTCCATTTATAAATCAACCGCTTTCTTCTTTTCAGTTATTTCTGAATTAATACACTATTCAGCGGCTGGAAGTTCTGGTGCTGCTGCTGCTGCTGTAAATATGCCCTTAATTCAAGTAATTGTGCCCCAAATTATGAGTCTAAAGGCACTGCTTGCAGATTCATCAAAGGTATGGTTCATTTTGTCTTTCTGGTGCCCATATGGATATCCAACAGATGATTATACCTAAGCCTCTGAGTTATTGTAGAAATACTGAAACATCTTTATCTTTTGTTATAAAAAAAGAAAAAGGTAGTTTAGTCTAATTTAAATTCACTTTTATGTTGTGTTGGGATCGGGGCAGGCCCGGGATTGCAAAGATGGCACTGCTTATACACACTAAATCTCGGATCAAGTTTGGGGCGCATTTCATTTTGGACATTCTTTACAACTGGTTTTGAAGATTGTTTTATGATTTTGTGCATTTCAAAAGATATGAAAATGCCATAATTGCATGATATCTGGTTTCTAAAATGTTCTCCCATAGGGAAATAATGGAACAATTAAAACTGTCTATATGATTGTCTTCTTATTCTTTTTTGGTTCCCTCGTATGATTTTCCAATTTTCAATATTCCTGTCCTAATTTTTATATGCATGCAGAAGTTTGTGGTAATTATTTGGATCTCATTCAAAACAGTAGTGCATGCTGTAAAAGTAATTGCAATTTGACAGTATTTCGATGCTTTCAGGATGAGGAAGATGTGAAAGCCATTGCTCGATTATTTGCTGACATGGGTGATTCATATGCTGAATTGATTGCAACTGGTATGGAATATTTACTTTTATTGAGCCTTTTTAAAGATATAGCATGCTTGGTGCTTCTTATGGATTTTACTGTAATTAATTCTAACTGCTCCTGGTTAGATGAGTTAGGTTGTTTTGCTATAATCATTCTTTCATGGTTGATAATTTTCTTTCTACAGGTTCTGATGAATCAATGTTGATAGTGCGTGCATTGTTAGAAGTTTCTTCACACCCAGAGTATGATATTGCTTCAATGACATTTAATTTTTGGCACAGTCTTCAGGTCATCTTGACAAAAAGGTGAATCCTTCATAGCTCTACAAAGATATATGGTTTGCTTTTTGTATAAAGCTTCTCACATAATAATTCTACTGTAGCAGGGATTCCTATGTCTCATTTGGTAATGAAGCATCTGCTGAAGCTGAGAGAAACAGAAGGCTGCAGGTTTTTCATTCTGCTTACGAGTCTCTTGTATCCTTGGTGAGTCTGCTGGTTAAGTTCACAAATTCAACTTGTGAAGCATCAACTTTAAATTTCTGTAGATATGTGTATACAAATGCCCTAAAACTCTTCTTTTGAGATATGTTGATACTACTATTACTAATGCTGCTCTTTTCCAATAACACCAGGACTTGCATTAGTTTGGTTGGGTTACTATCTTAATAATTTGAGAATAAAGGCTGTTCTCAGCATAGTTGTTGACAGTTGTGTCAACTCATGGCATTGTTTCTGCCAAGAATTGATGCATATTTTTTCCTTAAACTCATTTAACTAGAAGAGTCAACTGTGTGGAATTCTTATCAGCTAATACTTTTGAGACTGCTATTGTATTTCTTCACAGGTTAGCTTCCGTGTTCAGTATCCCCAAGATTATCAAGACCTTTCATTGGAGGATCTCAAGGATTTTAAACACACCAGATATGGTAACGATAAGATATATATTAAGCTATTGGCATTTTATCTATGGGACCTTTCTGCCATAGTTTGTGTTGCTTTGTTGAATAAATATTAGGTATTTTGGCATCTCATATTTTATTAGAGTATATTTCTAGTTCCTTCAAGTTTATGCCTTTCCCTTTTCTCTAGGATATATCCTAAGCAGAATTTGGTTGTAGTGTTTCTGTACTTCTCTTCAGAGATTGTTTTATAGGTTAGGACATGAAGTTTGCTTATCACAGGACCCTCTATGCATGTTCTTTTTCATGTCTTTCTACTAGAAGTGAATAAAAGACAATCAGTTAATTTGGAATTCTTGTCCTCATTCAGTGTGGTCAACTGAATGATCTGTTCTCCATGTTGAAATGGTATTCTCTATCTCATCTCCTCTTCTATATGACTTAGTCCCAGTTATGTTTTGAATGTGAAGGTTGTTCATCTGGCTCTTCTTTTATATTTTCATCTTGATGTGACCTGTCTTCTAGCTTTTCTTCAACGCTAACGGAATCTGTGATGTTGCTAGCTGTTGCGGATGTCTTAATTGATGCAGCGTCAGTTTTAGGTGGTGATACAACACTGAAAATTCTTTACATGAAGTTTGTGGAGGTGGGTATTACATGCTTTGTTGTGGAACATTAATCTCCACTATTTTGTGAAATTGTATGCTCTTTTCTTTTTGAAAGTTCAAACTTTTGGAGCATGTTGGTGGCTTTTGAAGTGGATTGTAAACGAAGGGTATAATTTTTGAATCTTACAAGGTGTGTAACATTGCTATTAAGCAGAGGAGTTGCAGGTCTCTAAGACAGTTTAAAGAATGGAAATTCAACATACTATGAGTGAAAATTTAGTTTTCTGCCTTTAGTATAAATTTAGTATAAAGTATTTTATTGGATAATTTTGCAGAATTCTCTTTTGTAATTTGATGTCTACACTCTGGACTGAGGTTTGGCTTTAACGCTAAAATATGATGTGCAACAATGTTAATTTTCCTTTTAAAATGTGTACAGTAGCATTTGTGGTTAATGGCATGGCTGCTAGAATGTAGACTAGGGGCTCTGACAGTTGTTGGTAAATTTTTTGTATGAAATGCATTGAAATTCATCCAAGATAATTGGAATGAGGAAGTTGTTTGTGATACTTTACATGATACTCATACTTGTCTCTTCACTCTAGGAAATTTCTTTATTTGCTAGTAAGCATTTTGCAGTAACGAAATTTAGGGATAATCTCCATAACTGCCTTTGATTATTTCTTCTATATAACCAGAAGTCTTCAAGTCCCATTGGTATAGATCTTGCTTCATAGAGTATTTTGCTTGTTTGGATGATCTGTCAAAATCATTTTGTTTCTTGGAGTTTGTACGGCTAGTAAGGACATATTATGCTTATTAACTAGATATCATAGCTGATACCATCTATAAGCTTCGTGTTATTCTTGGCAGCTGTATCCTGTCTGCAAAACACCAATAGGATACTCTTGATAGCCAAATTCCACACCTTAATAACAACTATCTTGAAAGTTTTAGCTATTTGCATCTCTATCAGGTTGCCCACAAATATAGTATTGTACGCTAGAAGCTTGAAGTTTCTATTATTTAGTTGTCTTATTCTTGTTAAATTTTTTTTCCTCCACAAAGGGGAAATATTGAGTTGTAATCAAGCCTCTTTTTATAGAAGGCAGAGGATAGGGAAAACAAAGACGTTTAAAAGTTTTTGACTGCTGCTTCTCGGTATGGTGAATGAACAGACATGTTAGTGCAATTCCAAATTGTTATATACCTCGGCTTTCTCAGCCCGATTGATTTATGATTCTCCTGTCAAATTTAAAAAATGTTCTAATAATCCTGCTTATCTTACGATTACTTTTTGTTATTTGTTTATCATCATCCTGAGGTCTAAATGTTTCCTTTTGAATTGATAAAGGGTGTAGCATGCTGTGGAAATGAACATAGTGAATGGCGTCCGGCAGAGGCTGCTTTATTTTGCATTCGGGCTATATCTGGTTATGTTTCAGTTGTTGAACCTGAAGTCATGCCCCAGGTTTGAATATCCGTCAAGTTTCTTCTCATGCTACATTGTGTTGAGTGTTGACTATTCACCCCAGGGATACATTACTCTTGATTGTGAGGAACTGGCTATGTTGTTCCAGTTTTGTGTCGTTTTTTTTCAACGTATTTAGAATATCATATGTTAGAAGCTTTACGCAATGCATCGCAGCTTTATAAGTATCCTTGTGGTTTGATACCTCAAATTTGATTTTAAATATTCAACGAATTCCTTGTTTAATGGCATTGGTATGTGATTTCTCTTTGCTATTGGTTCATTTCTATTAATATTTTTGACATTGAATCTCTATGTTTGTCTGAAGCTAGAAGAAACAGTAGTCTTGTTTGTTTTGCACAGGTTATGACTTTGCTTCCAAAACTTCCTCAACAATCCCAATTGCTCCAGACCGGTACTCTATTATAAATTTATAATTTTTTCCAACTGCTGTGTCTACTGCTATTTTGCTACATTTGTTATTAAATGCTATCAATTGTAATCAGTATGTCATTTGCTATCCTAATAATCCTCAGTTTGCTTAACTATTGGAGCATATTCAAAATGGCTTGACGCTGCATCAGGCGATCCATCTGTATTGGCTTCAGTCCTCACTATTCTCACAAGTGGCATGAGTACAACTGAAGATACAGCTGCAGCTGCAGCTTTGGCATTTAGGCACATCTGTGATGGTATAAAATATTATTATCCAGTCATTTCTGCTTGTTGCTTGGATTTTAACAATATCTAGTTGTGCTTTTGCTCTGTCTAGTGGTTGTTATATGTAAACATAATGGATTGCATGTGCATGTGATGACAAAAGAACTCATTTATCTAGATATTCTTGTTTTTATAATGTACAAAATTTTATTTGTTACCTAAATGCAATGAGCTTGATTGGTCTTATTAGCAAAAATTGTTGATGGCTCTTCCATGAAGACATTTCCATAATTCTAACTGGTGAAAATGAAGTGTGGATCCAAAAGTTTTAGTAACAATGATATAACTGGCATTGGTGATTTGAATGAGGTTGCTAACCAAGTGCTTAGAGGTTCAAATCCCATTGTGGTCACTTACCTAGGGTATGATATATCACAGATTTCCTGTCTAGCTGCAGTCTGGTTTTGAACATGGTGTACTTATCAAGAGTTTATGGTTTACCAAGAGAAAACAACTGGAATAATGATAGTGAAAAGTTGACGATTTATTTATAATTGGGTTTCGTGTGGTCAAGTTCTGTTTAGGATATGGACTGGGGTGGCTCATTTCAATATTCGACTCATTTCCAGTATATCTTATGTGCATGCTTTAGAATTGTTAAGTAGTTGTAGTCTACCCTCTTGTGAGTCCTTTATATTTGCTATTCTTCTGCATTATTGCTCAATCTCAATGCTGTTATTCATTTGTTTTCTTGTTTGGCTTTCTTTTCCACCCTTTTACTAGATATGTGATGTAGAATATCTAGGCTTAGTTTAGATTTATGGCCACTATCAAAAGGGCCTATTTTCAGTTTTAGAAGAAGACTCAGTTTTTTTCCATTTTTGGTTGAGGTTATTGAATAAAGATTAGTGTTTTCCCACCTATTTCTTCTATATTTTCTCCCCTTTCTTTTGTTCCTATTTGTTTACTGTTTGGTGCTACATCATTTGTATTTGGATTTTTACTCTTGATATTCATTTCAATTGTTAGTTTATATTTTTATTTGTTTATTGGTTATACAGTCACTGCAGAATGTGATTGTGTTTTGATATGTTTTGAGTAATTGTGGTGATGCTATTCGACTTGTAGATTGCCGGAAAAAGTTATGTGGATACTTGGATGGTCTCTATAATGTATACCGTACAGCAGTTAATGGGGAAGGTAGTTTGAAAGTTTCTGCCGTGGACTCATTGCATCTAGTTGAAGCTTTAAGGTAATTTGTTGCTCAAGGACTTAAAAAATAAGTGAACTCATGATGGACTTAAATTCTGCATAAATGATTTGATTAATTTCTTCAAATTTATTTTTGTAGCATGGTTATTACAGAATTACCTCAAGATGATGCCAAGAAGGCGCTGGAGATGTTGTGTCTGCCAATTGTTGCACCATTACAGGTTAGTTCTGCTTCTAGTGGATTCATTGAGCTTTATTCAATCAGTGATGATATGTTTAATTTTCTGATCTGACAATCAGGAAGTTATCAATCAAGGACCAGAAATATTGCAGAAGAAACATGCCCATGATTTAACTGTTCATATTGATAGATTTGCTTACATCTTTAGGTGTGGTCACTTTCCTTTCAGTTCTGTCTGTTATGGTTTTAACCAGTTGAAATGTTCTGAATGAACAACTGGTCTCAATTCTAGGTATGTAAATCATCCTGAAGCAGTGGCAGATGCAATACAAAGGCTTTGGCCCATATTCAAAGCCATATTTGATATGTGAGTGTTTGTAACCTTCTACCAATTAGGACATCTCATGTAAAGATGCATTTCTTTGTTGTCTAATCTCTGTTGAATGTGTTTTTGGCACAGTCGTGCTTGGGACATGCGAACAATGGAGTCTCTTTGTCGAGCTTGCAAATATGCTGTGAGTTAAATCAAACATATCAAAATTTTAAAAGCCATGCCTTTTCACTTGTTGCTTTATTCTGACCTTTGAGATGCAGAGCTTGCTACATGGTTTGCCTGTCTGCAAATTTAATGTAATATTATTGCTAGTAGGTGATCATGATGTTTTGATGCATTCATTAGGTGAGAACTTCCAGAAGGTTTATGGGTATTACAATAGGCGCCATTCTAGAGGAGATACAAGGCCTATATCAACAACACCAACAGCCATGCTTCCTTTATCTCTCTAGTGAGGTTATAAAGGTAGCTGTCCCACCTTAATATTAGTATTAGCTATTATAATTTCCTTTTCCATTATAAACTTGAGTAATTGGTATACTCTGGGTGACAGATATTTGGTTCTGACCCATCTTGTGCAAGTTACTTGCACAATTTGATAGAAGCTCTTTTCAAACGCACAACTTGTGTTCTCACTAGTATTGAGGTATGAATTTAATGCACCCTCTATTGTCTTTTCTTTTTTGGAGTTGCCTGTATTTCTATTGCTAAATGATCATCTGTTCTGCAGGAGTTTACTTCAAGGCCAGATGTTGCAGATGATTGTTTCTTGTTGGCATCAAGATGCATTCGTTATTGTCCTCAACTGTTTATCCCATCTTCCGTATTTCCACCGTTAGTAAATTGCTCAATGATTGGAATCACAGTGCAGCACAGGTCTAGCTTCTCTCCCTTTGTGTGCATGAGCTTGCATGCATGTTTGCGGTTATACATTTTAAGCAGTGTATGTTATCTTGGATTTTTTGATATATATGATTATCAGGATAACTCTGTGAACACAAAAATTATGTTTATAACAGGGCAAGGATGGAAATCAATACATAGATTCCTGATAATTTTTTGCTTACTTTCAGTCATGTATCAATGGACATTAACAACCGTAAGTTGGGCTTATCTTTTCAACTACTTAATAGACAATGAATAACTCCCCCTTCATATAAAGAAAGAAGTTCATAACAACATGCCAACTCCATGGGGTTGACTTGAGTGGTAAAAGACCCTTTGATTCAACTAAGAGGTCAGCATTTGAGAATTCCTTGAGGCTACTTACCTGGGATATTCTATTAGACCATGAGTTTCTTAACTATCAAGGTTGTAGTGTCCAGCTGCTGGTCCCAGTTTAGAACTCATTAAACCACAAAGATCGAGGGATTTTTGGATATCATTAGGAAAAAAAAAAAGAAACTGTATGTCAAAAAGGAATAGATAACAAGAGTGCCACATAGTCCTGGCCTTTAAATATTGTTGGATTTCGAAATTTAAGATCTGCAGCCGGCAGTGCATTTTGATTATTCAATGCAGCATATGCACCCATATGTTGTGCATCAAACCTCGTGCATTTTTATCAATGTACATGCACATCATATTGCTTGTCAATTAGAATGTTTGATCTATCAAATAGAATATGTTGATTTGGGTTCGGATTACGTTGATGCTATTGTAACATGTGTCTGTTGGTGCAACGGATAGCCTGTAGTGCATTCATGTTCTACTGGTGAAGGCCATCTTATTAAGGATTTCCTTCTATCTTTTCTTGTTTTCTTTCCTTGTGCCTTGGCCTTCGTTAAATTGTTTGGTTCTTGTTCATGGTTGATTTTCTCCTTTTTTTTTAATTCTTTTTGTTGCAGAGAGGCTTCCAATTCCATATTGACCTTCTTATCTGATATCTTTGATCTTGCGAAGTCTAGCAAGGGAGAAAAATTCTTATTTACGAGGGACAGTGTCATTATTCCTCGAGGTGCTAGCATTACCAGAATTTTAATTGCCTCATTAACGGGAGCACTCCCAAGTTCTAGATTAGAGACGGTAGGTCCTATTTTCTATCAAATTCCTAAAATTTTATTCATATGCACATGGTTAATCCAGTGAATCTCAACCATGTTGTCTCCAACTGTTATGAGATTGAATTTTTATGGATTATTCTCTTACCCCAGGTAACGTACACGCTGCTAGCCCTAACTCGGGCATATGGCATGCAATCAATAGAGTGGGCAAGGGAGAGTGTTTCGTTAATACCATTGACAGCATTAGCGGAAGTCGAACGGTCAAGGTTCTTACAAGCATTGTCACAGGCAGCATCTGGCTCTGATGTCAATGTCCTGATGGGTCCAGTCGAAGAATTGTCAGATGTTTGTCGTCGTAATCGAACAGTTCAAGAGATTGTTCAAGGAGCTCTGAAGCCGCATGAATTGAATGGGGTTCCTGTATCATAGTGGAAAGAAACACAGGGGCTGTTTTGCAAAGGCCCCTCTGTTGCCTATATGAACTAGTTGTAGTTTTCATCGTGAATTAGTTGATTTTTCTTCATCATTGTGCATCCATTTTAATTCTCCATTTTTTTCTTAGGAGAATCTTTTTTATGTTTGTATTGGGTGAGAGAGGATAGGTGATTGTTGTATCTTCATTGAGACCGAGTGATTTCAATTGCATTGGCTTCAATTCTTTTTGGGGTAAAATTTCTGGTATAGATTTGTAATTTCCGTTTGTAATGGAAAGGTCCTAGTCCTATTTCTTCAGTGTGGTTTACACTACTTTTGTATTCACCGAAACTCGCGAATCTTCTAACCAGACAACATAAACTGTTTCTCCCGCGCAAATCTTTCGTAACTCATTTAGAATGGTTTTTATTTTTGTTTAGCAAGTCAGGCTAACGTCAGTTCAAAAAAAATTATAATATTTTTATTTTATTTTCTTAATTTCACGCATTCTTCCGATTTTCTTGTGGTAATTAATAAAAGAAAATTTGAAATATTTATATATTTTTTTGGATGAATTTTGGGAACTACACGCCACTACACTATAAATCAATCTCTTAAGCATGGTGCAGTGCAATGCAATGAAATCAATAAAGCAACACGTGAGATGCGAAAATGCAATGCAGTGTCTTGATTTGATATCAACTTCCATTCAACTCTGAAATTGAAAAAATAACAAGAAGATTGATCCTGAGAAACTTGTAACATCCCAATTCAACCCCTTTAGGTACTTCTTCCCAAAGCCGCCGGCCGCGCTTCCGAGCAGCTCTTTTTCTGCTTACAATCGTCATTCTCCAGATAGGATCCCCGCGAAGAGTGGGCTGGTAGGATTAATAATAATTTTCTCAAGCTTGGTGGCATTTTCAAGTAAGTAGAATGCTAGTTCAAGATCAATCGGACGCCCCACGAACCCTATAAATTCCGCCACCTTCAGATGTTGATGGGCGCGCTTAGGGACCAGTACGCACTAACTACAGAACCATGTCATTTAGAAACAGCATCATCCTTCTTCAGTCAAAAAAACAACCAACCATCTAAAACTCTAAAATTTGCCGTACTATTGTGGAATTCATGTCCGATCAACTATCAGATTGGTGGCAGAGCGATCTGCATTTAATTGCTACGTGGAACAACCCTTTAACAAGTTCGGAGGCGAAAGAAGTTGAAATTTAGTCAACTTCACAAACAATCACAAGGCAAGATCCAAGCAATGCTCTCTCACAGTCTATCTCAACCTTTGTTACTGAGTGTGCTACTGTATAGAACCAGTAGAAGAAAACATAAAGGGCTATTCCTACTCACTGAAGATAGACGTTGGATGTTCAACCTTCTCCTCTGTGTGCGCAGAGATTCGCCCCCATTCTCTTCGCCATTAACTCGGTTTCTGACTCAAGAATCAATAACCCGTTACACGTATGTGACATTAACAACAACTCCGTCAACAAGGTAGAATAAAAATTAGGACCTGATCGAACTGCTTCTGCTTATCATATACACGACTGTTGTGCTATATGTATGGTTAGGCTCAACGTAGGCACATCCAAACTGAAATGATGGAAACCCATCCAAACTAACAATTTAAATAGGTTTGAAAATTTATTATATAATTTTATTTGAAAAAAAAAAAATCAAACCGCATTAATCAAAAAATTGAGCTTGGTTCAACCATGTTGTAATCTAATAAATATAAAAGAAATTAAAAATTTTCTATAATTATTTATTAACTATTTTATATTATAAAAAATTAAAATTTTATACTTAATAAATATTTTTTTAATTAAATTATTTTTTATTCTAATAATAAATATAATTTAATATGAGTGATTTATTTTTTTAAACTTAAAAATAGTTATATTTTAATATAAATATTATAATTAAATTTATTTTTTGAATCTAAAAGTAAATATAATTTAATAAAATAATTGAGGCTTTGCAATTATGATAATGTTTTATACTTTAAGTCCAAATCTATAATTCAAATGGAGCCACAATTATCAGTTTATATCAATTTTGAGTCCTATTATTAGATTAACTTAAATTGATCAATTTAAATTTCGAATTCAATCTAAATTTTGCCCCTAATTAGGCTTGTGGTGTGGCGAGTGCTTAGTGAAATCCTACCATTTTCAATTTGATTCCTAACTACATGCCAAAATTTAGAACAAATTGTAATTCTAACCCACCTTAAAATTTCTTCAAAATTTTGAAAAAAAAAATCTTTCGATCAAAAATACTCTGCCTACATAGTTAACTATATTTATTTGTTTTAAATTAAAAATATATTATATAGAACGAGTTCAAATCGATAAATTAAGATAACGTATTCAAATCGAAAGTGACAAATTAAAAAAGTGAATGTCAATCTAAATGAGGTTTAAAATTCAAATTTATTAGAATTAAAGTTGTTAAATACGTTCAAAATTGATTAAAAAGATTCTAGAAATATCCATATATTTTTAAAATAATAGGAGTAGGGGGTATTCTGACAAATGCTATAGCCAAATTGATATTTTTTTTTAATATAAAGATATCAAAATAAATAATAATAAAACAATAGTAATGTATGTTCTGATTTTATTATATTTTAAACTTTTTAATTTATATAGTAAAATATAAAATTAATTTATAAATTTTATTAAAATATAATTTAAATTATTTATTATTAATTAAAACAAAATAAAAAAGACTAACTCGGCCTGGATTATACAGTGGCTGAGAGGGATATTCTCATCTTTTTCAGTTTGTTTCTTTCTTTCACATATCTTGGTTGATGTATTTCAGTCTATGGACAGGCATTACTTCAAGCACTGTATGTTATTGAAAATAACTAAAAAGCCTTATGATTTGCATTAATTTCAACCCTATTTTGTAATCCTATCCTGAAAAATTATTCCTGAGACGCCAACAAAAGTTGTTTGTGAAACTGAAACCTTGAATTTCTTGTGATCTGTGAGGGAGAGGCAATGCAAAATGCAGTAATTAGAAGTTGGGTGTGGCAGGAATTGAGAACAAGATGAAGGAAGTTGGCTTAAAGGTTATGGTTATTTACAAAGATAGACTTTGCTGCAGTGGTGTGAGTGGCATGATTCACATTGAATGTGCTGGGAGGATTCTGCTTTAGGCTGCAAGTTATGAAATGATTTTCTGTGGTGTAACCAAAGGTGGAATTCCAGATACAGCTTAAACGGTACATATTCTTCTCATGTTATGAGAGAGAAAGAGAAATAAATAGTTGGCATGGCAGAATAGATTCGTCTTTCTTGTAGATTTTCAGACTAGTCAGTTTATTCTCTGTATCATTTGAAGAGCAAGGGGACTGTAGAACTGTCTTAAATCCTGTTACTAGTCGAAGCATATAAGAATATCAAATCCAAGGCACCAAATTTAACTGTCCTGTTTGTACTTTAGGAAAGAAAGAGGGAACAAAATTCTGTTCAGGGCCACCTCATGGAGGTGATGTAAAGCAGTGACGATTAGAGGAGAGAAGCCTATAGAAAGCTCAAAGAGGATGGGATAGAGGGATCTTGTTCCATCCACATGGAAACAGTGACATAATATTGTATGCTGCTGAGCAATTTAGATTAGGCACATCACTAACTTGAGCACATACTACCTTTGTGTTCCATGTGAATTGAATAAATCATTGTAAATATAAATGTGCTGGGAATCTGGAGGGAAATATGTATAAAATAAGTGTAGATCAGTTGGTTGGAACCCTCATCACTGGTATAAAATGCCACGTACACTCCAATAGTTCAAGATATTTAGGGAGGAAAGGTTCTGATTGGATCTGGAAAAAGGTCATCATATTCTGGAATGGGAAAGGGATCCACTCATTGAAGAAAGTTATTTCTTATGCTGTAACAAAGAGTTACCACAATCTAATTGACCCTTGAACTAGACCATTACTTAAACACCCTACATTCGTTGCTTCAGAAGCAAGCATCATAAGCTTATTTATATACCCAGTTGATTGATTAATCTTCCATCTTTTCGCTTTGTTCTGGGAGATTAGTAGTAGTATAGAGTTTTGGTTAGAGTAGCCATGAATGGTAAGCACAGAAATAACAAGTCACTTTATGGGACATCAATGAAGATGATGGTGAACATCATCAAACTGTCGTCCTTTTCTATTGCCAATACGAGTCTTGGAGTAGCTGGAGCTTCTGCAGCCACCAAAGACCTTGGACCTGGATTGGACTCTGTCATGCCTGCTAATGGACTTCTGCTTTCTCAATTTTCTGGGAGCCAAAGGTCAGAAATGCCACAGAACAGTTCAAAGGCTGTTTCTTTCTTGATGGAGCCAAACAAAGGGAATGAGTCTTCATGTGTGGTTCATGACGAGAACACTGTCATCAATGGGTTGGCTGATGCCTATATCAAAAAGGTGCATCAGAAGAATCGTAATGATTTTTCTGAAACATCAAACCGTCAACCTTTTGTACTGCCACCTCCACCACGTGCGGTGATATAGCTGCATAATCTTTAATATGCATCAAATTTTCAGTTATTAGCCATGTTGGTTGGTTACTATAATCAAGAAATAAAACGATCTAATTTCCTAGCTTAAACAAGTTGATGTTTATTGTTTATCTTTACTTTTTCAAAAGCGTAGAGACCCATCTTCTGTATATTGCTTCTTAGCATTTCTGTCAAATGGGTTGAATCCTTGCTTCATGATTGTAGCTTATGTAGCATGATCTGGTAGAAACAGAATCCCTGTAAATTTGCACTGCTTTTTGTTCAGATCACTTGTTTCTTCACAACCCCACCGCCTAGTGAATCCACGCATAATACATTAATCATTAAAATCCTGTACACGTTCCATCTTTATCCAGAATAAGCTTATTTAACACTTGTTGTAAGATTCTGAAATAATTTTCTGTTGCATCACTGTTTCCAGCTCATTTTAGAATCTAGCTTTCCTTATTTATTCTAATTCGTAATTGAATTCAGAACTTTCCCAGTCTATCTTAGACATAAAATATCATATGTTTAGAGCAGATGATAACATGGATGAGGCTTCATAAGGAAACAGAGGAGAGCAGGATAATTGGAGTTTCGGAAAGCATTGGAGGCAGATGGAATGAAGCAAGTAGGAAGAATCATGTTCATTTCCCAATTTTGTTTATCTGATAACTAACTACGTCATTAATGACAAAAGGTGCCTGATCAAATAACTTGAGAATCTTGTACTGCATGATTAAGCAACATTGTCAAAAGGAGAATCATTAAAGTCTATTACCAGGCCCCTTTTTTCCGTGTGAACTAGGTTAAACGTTGGAAGTGAAATCTGAGTTGAGCATAAATATCCAACCTGATATACCATAGCTTTTTTCTCTTAAAACCACTCAACAAATTCTTTGATTTTGAATAACAGCAGCAGCAGCAGATTACAGTGCAACCCCATGAGGATGAGGATCTTTTCAAGGTCCCATCTAGAACGCAACAATCTCTCCTTTCCTAGCGAAGCTAGATAGGGAAGATAGATGCTCTCAACCCCCTTTTCGAAGATATTTATTCAAGCCAATGGACCAAGATTAAAAAAATCGTTTGCCTCCTTTTGTTTTAATAAGGTTGGTTCCAACACGTATTGGATATCTTTATCTTAGAAAATCATTTCAGTTTTATCATCCATTGCTCAGTGGAAAGCATAAATACTGGTGGTGACAAAGTATTACCAAGCTCCTTCACGCACTTGTACTTTACAATCTTTCTGGTCCATTTGACTCTCTTTTAGCTGCTTCCTGCAAAGTTCATCGATACCTTTGTAGCTCTTCAAAATTATCTTCCACCGTTTCAACCTTCAAAACCTGGACCTTCAATGTGATTCCTTTCGGGTCATTCCCACGGTAGAATCCACTGTTAGATTCAAGTTAGCTTTCAAATTCAACTCCAAGAAAACGAAGACTTGAACTTCCCACATCATCTCTTTCCGCGCGTCCCGGTTTACATTGCACTTTCGTGGGCAATGCTACCTTGCGTTGCCTTCAAGACCAAGAAATCCAAGAAAATTAAGTTGAAACAACCCAAGAGGCTAATATTATGCGCAACTTCAAATTTTGTTCTACCATCGTCACAACTAAACCAGGAAATAGCTTAACTTGAAGTTGGAAATTTTCCTGGAGTATCAGTTCATGTAAGTTTCCCTCTTTTGGGCAACGAATATCCATGCTATGCTGTTACTATTTCTCTGTTTCTTTCAAGCACATTTCCGAAAGTGTATTTAGTTCACATATATTAATATTCCTTGAAAACTAAATTATTGTAAAGCAAGGTAGGACTCGTTCCACCACCCACCATGAAAAGCGGAAGCTTCCTGAACATAAGCATTGAACCACAACACCAGGCTGCACAAATCCCAACTTTTCAACTGTCTTGGAAACCCAGTTGTTCACTTAACAGTACCCAGCTGACACTGGAGAATTTAGCTCACATGCACTCATTATTATCATCTCGTGGCACATTTTGGATGTGGGGGAAGGAAACGACAGGAAAGGAAATGATCTCTTCACTCTCAAGGCTTCTCATTTTATGTTAAACTGAGAAATTCACTTCGTTTCCCTTAATTGAACAAAAATTCTCCCCTCATTTTATTGAGGAGAAGTTGTTCTGTTCAGCAAAGAGGAGTTTTTATCTTTGGTAATGAGGAGTTACGGATGGAATTAAAACCAACAAAGATTTGGATCAAACCCAGTGTAATGATATGATTTTCATGTGTTAATCCTAAGCAGAGTACCCATTCTTTCCAACCCATTACTTGTCAGTTTAGTGGGTAAATGAATCAAGTATTACAAAGTGTGTAATAAATCAACAATAGCAGTTATAAGCCCCTGCCCGGCAAAGCCCTTTGGAATAGACAAATATCAAAAGTCCCCAACGGCAAGGGATAATAAGGTCTATAGAATCGGGGTACCTAAAATGACAAGACAGCATAATTTGACCGTCCAATTAATGACCAACCAAGGCATGGATGCGAACGCACGTACCACGGAAATGACAACTAACTTTGCTATTTATATGAATACATAGATGAGGTATCTGGTATATGCCCTATTCCACCAGTCACTAGAAAAAGCTATCTAATATCTATATCCTCATGGTTCATCTATTAATGAGGACCATATTCAATACACATTCACTCACAAAATCATATCACATAAACATAAAAATTGTTTCCCTGCCACTAAAACCCAACTTGATATTTTTCCTCACCAGGCTAATAAGAACCACTGGATGTTCATTATCAGATCCACCACAGTCCACAGAGGACAAGAGAGCAGTAGGTGGGTTATTTTTGGTTATATTAATTATGAGAGCAAGCAGACAAATTAGCACGAATTCAAGATGACACCAGAAAATAACAAGAACAACAGGACATGACGAGTCTCTGTCCTGGTCTGTACAATAAAAACAAACTAACCACAGGATTAAATTCAGTGACCTAATTATCTCATCTTCCTCTCTAATTAATAATTATCCACCTTCCTTTCAATTTTTACTCAAGCAACGCTGATGATGCTGTTGTTATCCCGGTTGTTGAAGCTTTGCGTCACCTGAAAAGCTGAATGCCTTGATGTTGATTCCCTTTGATCAGATGGCAAAGACAGCTTGAGGGTCAGTGGCGGCCACTAAATTCAAATTTAAGTTAAGATCACACACTTTTGGGGCTTGAGGAGCTGGAAGCACAGGAATGGGACGGACCAGCTTTGTTCCACCCATATTTAATTGACTGGTTTGTCCTACTGTCAGGTTTTCCATTGGATTCTCAACGGGAACTGGAAAAACTGCAGGCAGAGCCTGAATCATAGAAAATCCGCTTATATTGTTGTTGGTTTCAACAGGAGGAGGTGGCAAAAATGGATGTGACTGAGATGGGTTGTTATCTTGGTGATTAACTTGCTCTTGTTCCATTGGAAAAGCTGTGACCTGCATGAGGTGAAACAGTATAGCTTAGCTTCTATTTGGTAGCCGAATAACAGAACAAGAAAATGCAGAAAATACATGGATACAAAGGCTTAAAAATTGAAGCTTTAACATTTGTTTGGACTTTGATTTGCAATCCAAAGAAAATGGATCGGGTTGGCGTTTTCAACATAGACCTAAGAACTAGACTAAAATCTAAAATAATAACAAAATCATAATCCATGAACCCTGTATCTTTAATTGTAATTTAATTTTCCTAATATCCCAACCATACCAATACCTAATAAAACAAAATCATTCAATAAGATTGGATTTCGGAGAAGAACTCTGTACCATTAATACAAACAACAAGATCGTTTAAAAACAACAGACGAAAAACTTTCTTTGTTTGACCTCATGCAACTCAAATTACCCAGATTTAACAAATCAACGCTACATTAGAGAGAGAGAGAGAGAGAGAGAGAGAGAGAGAGAGAGAATGATCTACCGAATCGGTTGTAATATCGAAGAGGCTAGATCGGCGGCGACGACGATTGAGATTGCTACGGCGAAGAAAGTATTTCTGCGCGTGACTGGCCACCTGTGTAGGAGTCCTTGTCCTGACGAAGTTTCTAGAAATCCCTCTCCAATCTCCTTTCCCTACTTTCTGTAATCCCAATAAGAACAACTTGTGCTCTTCCTCCGTCCACGGCACTCCTAATAACATTTCTCAAAATAATAATTATCTCTTTGACCACAAATTAGAATAAATAAACAGAACTCAAAAACACAAAATTTCATATTCGATCAAATCATTTGATTGAGATCTGAATCAAACCTCGCTTGCGCTCGCGACTTGCTCTGGTGTTGTTAACAGCGTCATCTGCAGATGCATAACCAGAAGCCGCCACGTCATCCCTATTACCAGCAGCGCCGCAGTTGGTATTATTACCGTTACAGTTACTGTTTTTTTGAGGCTGCTCGTACTGAGACAAATTATTCAAACTAACACTCTTCCTCATGGAATCCACCACCACCCTAACTCCAAACAACATAATCTCACCGCCACCAGAGATGGCGGAGTCAGTCGTAGCCGACGATGACATCTTATCTAAAATGAGAGTATCAAAATCAGGGATTCGTTCGAGTCGCAGGTAAGGAAAACCGCCAGACGAGAGATGAAAGTGGGCGCGTGTGAGAATTGTGATGGCTGAGAGTTGTGTACTATATATTTATATAGCGTGACAGCTGGAGCCACGTGTGGGCTGGGAAGTCGTTGGTGGTCGTTCTTACGTGGTATCAATCGCTTCGTTGATCTTGGTTTTGTTATCCTACCTTCTGTCAATTTATCAGATCTCCACCCCCCACCACGGCACCCCACCCCCACACCCTCTCTCTCTCTCTCTCTCTCGGCAATTATTGTACAACAATATTTAGTTTTTTTTTTTTTTTAAGCTCCCATGATAGGGCATGAATTGTTATGGGATTTGCAAATTAGTTAAATTTTTGTATTTGATAGTCTATATGCACATGATAAATGAAAGTCCAAATTGAAAAACTAATTTTTAATTAAAAACTCACATTTTAATTTGATTTTTTAAGTAAATAACCCAATTTTTAGTTCAATATTGCCTCTAATTTGGGCTAAAATGTTAAAAATCTCAACATTTTCTTTCTTCTTTCTTATTTCTAAAAAAAAAATACAATGGTATTTTGTTTTAAAATACTATTTTATTGGTTAAAATTAAATAAAATTTTTAGATGCAATTACGAATAATTTTGGATCCAAAAATTAAACTAGCTACTCGAAAAAAAAAAAACCCATATAATTATATTCTAACGTTGTAAACAAATAGGTGGGTTAATAAGAATGGCAATAACTATAAATATAGCTATTGAAATTGAAATTTGAGATAATACAATTTTATTAGGAGAAGCGAATACTAATTACTATATTATTAATAGGTTAATTGAATTCACGTTGATTATATATTCAACGCAACTAATATTCTCAAGAATAATTGAGCATGTGTGTGGTGAGAAGGTCAACAGAAAAATGATGATGAATCGAGCCCAAATTGTTGAAACTTACGAGGCAAGTGGTCAAATCAACTATGTGAACAACATATTCCCAAGTAATTATTTACAATTACAGCCAATACTAATATTATAAGGCTATTTGGCCCGACAATTTCCCTTTTATCAGGCTGCGGATATAATATTTATTCTGTTGGCTTCGATTGATTTGGGTTTTAGAATTTAAAGTATTAAGAAATAAAAGGACAATGCACATGGAAGTGCTGGAAGCATTTCAAAGAAAACAATATCTTATCCTATCCCTTTATCCTTTATAATCCAAGATGAATTTAGTCAACCAAACTTCCCCACCCCCCTGCTCCGCCCTGCCCATCCAACTTGATTTAAATATTTGACTTAATCATGTGATTAAGGTACTATGTATGCTATTAACTATACTAATTAATCTCACACAATCTATATTCAATTATTTCCAAGTCACCAATCCTTTTCTTTTTCCAAAGGGAATCAAGAACCTGAGCAAAAAGTTTAAAACCTAAGCAAATTATTTACTTACATTTAATTATGTAGGAAGATGGGATTTTTTTATTATTATTTTCATTATTTATTGTTAAAAGCAAAGAATCAAATATGGAAAGAAATTGATAAGACCTTAAAATGTGAGGGACATGATAATGTTATTACAATTATGTACAAACAATTTCATTTGGATGAATAAGCATGAACGGAGGAGATTGCATATTGGATTTAAGAGAGAGAGAGAGAGAGAGAGAGAGAGAGATTAGATATTTTAGTGAATGGATGGGTCCATCTTCTTTAATCACCTTTCAAGGTGATGGTGGTGGCGGGTGCATCTGAGATTGAGATTGAGATTGAGATTGAGATTGAGACTGAGAATAAGCCAAAGATAAGGTTATTGTATTGTGGGGTTCCACTTCCACCATCATTCATCATTCATCATTCATCATTCATCGGACTTTTTCCCATTCCTTTAACCCCATCTTGACGTAACATTTTTTTAAAGATTCTTCCCACCACTCACTGCCATTCTTCCTCTCTTTCTATTTCTATTTCTATGTAATTACTTCACTATTCTTCTTCTTCTTCTTCTCTCTCTGTTATTTCAATAATAAAATAATAAAGAACAAATTCAAAAAGAATCAGAGATTTGAATTGATAGTATTATAAATGAAAAGTAAAGAGAACCCAGATGACATTTTATTGCAAATTTTAAAGTAAACTAAACCCAGATGACAATTTGTGTAGAAGAAAAGTGTGTATTCACTTTTCCTTGTAACTGAGAGGAAGATACATGGTTATCTCTGCTTTATGACTTTTTGGGTTGGATGGCGTTATCTTGATTCTTGACCACCGTTAATAGTTTCTCTACTTTGTGCTTTTGCATTTTGTGCATGTGATTTTACTTTCTACTTTTCTTGTCCAATGAATCAGAATGTCTTTTCTACGCCAAGCCTTTTCTTAGTGGTACAGAAATAAAGCCATCGCTAAGCTACCCTCCATAAGAGGAGGCCATAAATTATCAGCCATGCATCATGCTTGCATTACATCTTTAGCATGAGAATAAGACGATCAAAATGTGACCATACAATCTAAAGTGGTTTAATGTTATTTACCTTTTTGAAGATAAGATTTTGATTGATGGGAATAGAAGCTTGCACTCTTTAATCCTATAAGAGAGAAAAAAAAAAAAAAAAAGGGTTAAGAGTTAGTAATAGAAAGTAGAAAATAAAGTTGATGAATTTGCAAAGCATATGTATGTGATAATAGAGGTAAAAAGTAAAAACCAAAATTATGATGTGCCCAAGTGAAGAAAGTGAAAGAAAATTAGAAATGGGACCTTGAAAGCAAAGTGGGTGAACACATCATGCAGCCTGTCATCTAATTGATGATGAAGATGCTTTCCATATAAACTCAAACCTTCATCTTTATCTTAAAGTCATGTTTTCCAGATTTAGTAATACAAGTGCAACATTATTGCTTTGGTTTGGTCTCTACAGCTTATATTATTGGTGGCCTTTCCTTTCCTCTCACTTTTGCCGAAAACAAACATAATGTTTTAGTGCCACGGGATAAAAATATCTTTTTCTTTCATGTAGCTAAGGCTGCTAAAGCATGCAATGTTAGTCCTGCTACATCATTATCAAGAGGATAATATTTCAACTAAAGCATAGATTGTAAACCATTGTGCCACGCAACCCACAAATTAATATTTGCAGTCCATCTAAGAGGCAAAAGTTCTCCTTGTTCAAAGGCATTCGGAAAATATTAAGTTCCATCCTATTTGACATAAAAGTACCAATTTCATACTATTGCTGGACAAAAGTTCAGAACAATGTATGGGACACCTGCATACTTCTATAGAACTCTTGATTCTGAACACCGGATCTTTTCATTTGTCTATGAAACCTAAGCATCAAATCCAGCATTTACTTGACTCTGCATCCTATCTATACTTCACAGAAAACAAATCTTATTTGTGATCCAAAAACCATCGTCCAGATGTAATGTTCCATATACCATACATTTACATTTAAATAACAATGATCTATGAACTACAAAAATACAATCCTTCTAAGCATCTGAGCTCTCTCCGCCACTTTATCAAGGTATCAGAAATAGCATTAATTCAAACCAGCAAGCAACAATGCACAACTCACCAACTGCAAGAACATTTTATTCCCGCTATGAGATTGTCTCTGGCTCAGGCTTTTTCACGAGCAGAGATATAAACTTGGTAAAGACCATGGATTATTGACTTTCCTCTGGCGGAAGAATCAGAAGATCTAACAGAAATCAGTCATTGACAGTTGACATTTCACCTTCTTTTTCTGTAGTCAGGAGACAGATCTTCTAAGCACCGGAAACACAGGAATGGCTTTTATTTGTCTATTAGGCTGTGCTTGTCATAAGCTCTGTTCTCAACCTCGTTTTTGTTTTAGAATTGGCATTATCATATTCGCCATTCTTTGCTTCTGTTGAGGATGTTTTTGTTCCCGGTGGAGAAAACGGTGAATCACTTAGAGTAATTATGTTATCCTTTTTGGAGCCATCCAAAAATGATTCCGTACCTGACAAAAACCGCTTGAGTTGAGATCGCTGGCAGATAATTCGCCCTTTATTCCATTCTGGGAAATTAAATAATGATGCTACGTTATCCTGCAAGAATGTGTAGGCTGCCTTTCCAATGGGAAGATCCTGTATAGTTGAGTTTCTTTCCATCCAACCCCGTCTAATCAGCAGAAAATATATTATATGATCAGCAGGAAACTTAATGATAATTCAATTATGGCAATGGGAAATGAAATGTCAGCACATTACAACAGAGAAATTGGGCAGTATCCCTTATAAGAACATGCTTTGGATTCCAATTAGAGGCTAAATCCTTCTCTATGCATACCATTCTAACAACACATTCATAAATGCACCAAATTGGCCAAGTTTGACTACTCTTCAGCAAGTTAATGGTCAGTATCTGTCTAAAGGCATACTTTGGCCAGGAATTAGAGGCTTAATCCTCTCTATGATTTTCATTAATGCTGTGGTGGCAATATAGTTTCTTAATTTGGTTAATATAATTTTATTTCAGTGTCTATATTGACATCTAACACTAATTTCAAGTTTAAGATTTTCTGACAAATGAAGGGATAGCCAGAAACCAAGTCATTGGATAGGTTAGGATTTATTGTTTGGGCTTCCTCCAGCCGTGGATAGGTCTGTGCTCAAATTCTTTTACGTATGTATTGGGTAGGACAAACAGACGCCATGACTGAAGAAAGAGAAGGAATGGGAAATAGACAGAAAGTAGGGGGGCTTATCTATATAGAAGGAAAAGAGAGTTTAACTGAGATATCAGTTAATTTACCACTATACCCACCTGTTATGTATAAAAGCTAATATATAACAATAATAACACTGCCCAAGCCAAGCCACATGCACCTCTAGGTCTGACTTTAGTTCTAGTTCGTGTATAATTTATATGCACAAACAGATATGTGAAATAGGCATAATGAGGCAAAACTATCCAAGATGTTTAATGAAGAAGGCCAACCAGTGCAGTACAGCAGAGGGGACCACATAATCGATTTTAAGTTAAAGATGCTACAAGGACAAAAGGGGGACTGAAAAGATCTTGGGTTAGGCAGTGGTGAGTTCAGAGAGAATATTGCCCAAAACTTAACAAGACAGCAGAAAAAGAAAAAGATCGTACGCATTCTAAAATGTTGTCATGTAAAGGTCAGTTGAGTAGAAAAGGCACAGCCAAGCCAGATTGGTTATCTCTCTCTCAAAGAGGAAAAGAAGTAAAATAAAATTTTCACCAAGGAAAAAATGACTTACCCTACAACAACAGTCGCAAGTTGAGGAAGATCCTCGCCTTGCATAAACATCTCGCACATTTTGTTGAGCCAAACTGATATTGCTGTATATGCCCCACCTTCCCACATCCTACAAAATGCTCAATGTCAAGATTGAAAGAAAATTGATTGAAAACAGAGCTTGGGAAAAGTAATCTTCATGATACCTGTGCACATCCACAGACCAAACAAGTTTGTTATTACGGAAAATTTCAGGGAAAAGCCCTCTCTTTGTTGCTTCATTAAGTACTCTTCCAGCTCGTTCTCTCTGACCCAGCCACCAAAGCGCTTCCAAAAGTGCATTATAGAACCTCATTCCCAAGCCATACCCTTCAGTATTAAGTTTGTCAAAGACATACTCTACCATCTGCCAGTTAGACTCATCATCAAATTCCCCCTTGATCATCTGCCCAGTTACTTGATGAATATTTGAAACTCTGTTTGTACACATCTCTTCTAATAATTCATAGGCATCATCCCACCTGAAATTAAGGAGCTCCAGGGATAAGATAATTACCAGAAAGGAAGGTCAAGTGCTTCTCATTCTGTGCCATCTATAAATTTTTGTGAATCAATTACTATTATAAATTACAATTATAAATTAGCATGGCATGTATATATTCCATTACAACAACCTAAAGTTAATAGAAGTTAAAACTCTTGAGGCACTATATAGTTCACATTGATTTTCAACAGTTATGTATCCTTTACAATGAATTTTTTCTCACAACTAGTGAGAAGAACCAGAAATAAAAATGAATGTTCAAGGATGAACACAAAGTTTGTTAATCTACTAATATTCTAACAACAATAACCTTAGTTCAAGTTTCCGAAAGTTTACATAAAGGCCATCCTTATATATTAGCAATCTATCTTACTTCTGTGGGACCAATGTGATTAATATCAAACTGTCAATCTGTAACAGACTAGGATAGCTTATATCATATTTCAATTATTTTATATAATAATATTCATTATGTTCAGCTTCTATCATATTTCAATTATTTTATATAATAATATCCATTATGTTCAAATTCTTCCCACATTCTGATCTTGAATGAGAATAAATGCAACTCTTTAGACATAAATTCCTCTACACTTCTTGAATGAACAAAGAATAAATTCTGACCTGTCACTTTTTGCATAAACAGCCAGCAACATACAGTAGCACATAACACTAGGCAACATTCCGGAAGCTTTAATTTCCTGGAATTGCTCTTTGCTCTCATCAACAAGGCCTGCGAAGCAATAAACACTTAAAACAGCCTCAAGGGTCCTCTCATCAGGATCACATCTCACCTTTTCCATCCCAACATAAGCCTTAATAGCTTCTTCAAACTGGCCTCCTTGCCTAAAAGTTTCAATCATAGCATTGAATGAATCTCTATTCCTCGCAACCCCAGACTCACTCATTCTCAACAAAAATGCTTCACACTCCTTGTAGAGTCCACCTCTAGCAAATGCATGCAGCAGCGAGTTGTAAGTTTCAATAGTTGGCTTGCTCTCCACTTCATTCATTGTGTTGAAAGCAACAAGTGCTTCCTCATATAATGCAGCCAACCCATAAGCTTCAATAACCCCAGTGTAAGCCCTAGAACTTGGCACTATCCCTCTCTCATTCATGTAAAGCAAAATCTTCTTGACATCGTCGTGTAGCCCTCCCTTCCCACAAGCAAAAATCAACCCCTCATATGTCTCCATATTAGGCTCAACATTCTCCTCCACCATATCATGAAACAAAGTTACCACCTCCTTAAAGTACCCACCTTCCCCAAACACCTGTATCAAAATATTATAAGTAGTCGCATTTGGCTCTGTATTACTCGATTTCATCTCAAGAAAAAGCTCCCTTACATCATCATACCTGCCATTCCTACCATACAAATTCAACAGAATACTATATGTTGTTGCATTTGCCACACAACCAGCTGCCTGCATCTGTCTGAACACTTCCATTGACTCCTTTATCGACCCCATTTTAGCATGTGCCTCCAATAACAGATTATACGAAGTTATATCAGGTAAATTCCCTCCTAATTCCATCTCCCTAAGAAGCTCCGAAACCTTTTCTAGTTTACCCAATTTCCCAAATGTCTCAACAAGATAACTATACGTGGTTAAATCAGGCAACACCCCACCATCATTCATAGACCTAAAAACCATCTCAGCCTCGTCACCCAAACCTCTACTGCCACAAGCACTTAACAATGTATTATATGTAACAATATCAGGTTGTATACCTTCATGTCTCATTTCAGCAAACAATCCTAACAGACCCTCCCAATCTAATCCTCCTCTCGCACATGCATTAATCACCGTATTATAAGTCAAAATATTAGGTATTATCTTTTCCTTTTTCATTCGACCTAAAAGTTCAAGAGATGTTTCATACTGACCGTGACGCCCATAGGCATTGATCAATGCTGTGTATGAAAAAACACTACGCGGGACACCTTGACTCGGCATTTCCTCGAATATCTCCGCCGATTTATCTAGCAAATTCTCTCGTCCTAACAAACTTATCATTATCGTGTAAATTTGTTCGCTAGGTTTGCACCAGATTTGTCTTTGCATGTATTTGAATAACCGGAGAGATCTTTGCCAGTCACCGCGTTGCGCGAATTCTTTGAAAACCAGAACGAAGTCATTCAGAGATAACTTGTTCTTGAACATGTCGAGGCAACGTGCGATGCTTCCACGCGGCGGGAGGGAGCTGAGCTTGTTGATTAGGGTTTCAACGCCGTAGCTGTACTTGCCTTTCTCGACGGTCACAGAGGGGCTGCCGAAAACCAGCTCTTTCGGCTTCGCTCGGACTAGTCCGATGCCGGATTGGAATCTCCGATCGCCAGAGAGGAATACTCTGTGTGCACAGGGTAACTCATTGTCGCCTGATAGGAATCTCCGTTGGTGGGGGAAACTGAACCATTGAGGTTCAGGATTGGGTTTAAGGAGCCAAGGATTGGGCATTGAGAGAGTCATTTCAGTAAACAAGATCGCATGAGCATCGAGAAAACAAATAAAATGGATTGCCTAGGTTTATTCCTCTGATTTTCTATCGAATTTCAACGGTGAAGGTTGCAGATAGAAGAGCGAATAGACTTGAGTTGAACCGTAGAAGTATTGGAGCTCGCTTTTGAAGAAAGACACGTGTAGTTTTTGTGGATAACAGCAATAGGGATAGGGGGCGGGGTTTAGCGACCCTGATCCGAACCCGAAACATGTAGACTTGGCCCGATAATAACC